>JALJCO010004758.1:0-13519 GCA_023101725.1 Atherinomorus stipes
ACCGTGTGGTACGGAGTCTGCACCTCATCCTGCTGCAGCATCACCGTGTGGTACGGAGCCTGCACCTCATCCTGCTGCAGCATCACCGTGTGGTACGGAGCCTGCACCTCATCCTGCTGCAGCATCACCGTGTGGTACGGAGTCTGCACCTCATCCTGCTGCAGTATACTGTGTGGTACGGAGTCTGCACCTCATCCTGCTGCAGCATCTCACTGTGGCTGTGAGTCTGTACCTCATCCTGCTGCAGCATCACTGTGTGGTACGGAGTCTGTACCTCATCCTGCTGCAGCATCACCGTGTGGTACGGTCTCTCATCCTGCTGCAGCATCACCGTGTGGTACGGAGTCTGCACCTCATCCTGCTGCAGCATCACCGTGGGTACGGAGTCTGCACCTCATCCTACTGCAGCATCACCGTGTGGTACGGAGTCTGCGCCTCATCCTGCTGCAGTATCACCGTGTGGTACGGAGTCTGCACCTCATCCTACTGCAGCATCACCGTGTGGTACGGAGTCTGCACCTCATCCTGCTGCAGCATCACCGTGTGGTAAGGAGTCTGTACCTCATCCTGCTGCAGCATCACCGTGTGGTACGGAGTCTGCACCTCATCCTGCTGCAGCATCACCGTGTGGTACGGAGTCTGCACCTCATCCTGCTGCAGCATCACCGTGTGGTACGGAGTCTGCACCTCATCCTGTTGCAGCATCACCTCATCCTGCTGCAGTATCACCGTGTGGTACGGAGTCTGCACCTCATCCTGCTGCAGCATCACCGTGTGGTACGGAGTCTGCACCTCATCCTGCTGCAGCATCACCTCATCCTGCTGCAGCATCACCGTGTGGTACAGAGTCTGCACCTCATCCTGCTGCAGCATCACCGTGTGGTACGGAGTCTGCACCTCATCCTGTTGCAGCATCACCTCATCCTGCTGCAGCATCACCGTGTGGGTACAGAGTCTGCACCTCATCCTGCTGCAGCATCACCGTGTGGTACGGAGTCTGTACCTCATCCTGCTGCAGCATCACCGTGTGGTACGGAGTCTGCACCTCATCCTGTTGCAGCATCACCTCATCCTGCTGCAGCATCACCTCATCCCTGCTGCAGCATCACCGTGTGGTACCGAGTCTGCACCTCATCCCTGTTGCAGCATCACCTCATCCTGCTGCAGTATCACCGTGTGGTACGGAGTCTGCACCTCATCCTGTTGCAGCATCACACCTCATCCTGCTGCAGTATCACCGTGTGGTATGGAGTCTGCACCTCATCCTGCTGCAGTATCACCGTGTGGTACGGAGTCTGCACCTCATCCTGCTGCAGCATCACCGTGTGGTACGGAGTCTGCACCTGGGCAGACCCTCGGTGCCCCCCCTTCCCTCTCTATTGGACATTTACCCCTCCCGTCTCACCTGCAGAGCCACCAGGATCACAGGTGACCCCCCTCCAAGCCTCCCTGACTGCCCGCTCTCCCATTCCTCAGCACTGCACCCCTCATGGTTTACATGTAATAAAACATGGTCGTATGTGTAACTCCGTCTTCTTCTTTGGGCTCCGACAGGAACCACGTGAACATCGATACGAACGTAGATGAACGCTGGAGCTGCTGATCGGCATCTAGCAGGTTTTCTAACTTTAGAATACAGATGGTGGAATTTACAGATTTTGTGTAAATATGTTCTTTACGCTCAGACATTTTCCTCCTGAAGCTTTGGTCATTCTGTTCCGGGACCTAAATGATCGTCATGTTCTGCAGTCTGATCCTACGTAGCTTTGCTGGGAAGTTACAGAGCGACTAACGAAGTACACGAGTCACATCATGGAGGCTTTAACGCTCCCTCTGATCCTGTTTTATGATCATAAACCTCAAAGTGAACTGAGTGTGACGTTTTTCATCATGTCTAACGTACCATGTTGTTCTACAGACTTCATCTCGTCCTCATTTCTTCTCCGGTCATGATCACATTGGGGGAAAACAGCTCTGACAGGGAACGAATACGAATCAGAAACGTAAAATCTGGATTCACGATTAGAGTCTGAATCCTTGTAGATTTACAGAAACTGAAACAGAAATTGTTCTGAAATGATGTTTAATGTCTGATTCTTTCTACCTAAATGCTGAAGACCAGCAAGGACTGGACCATCACCAGGAACCGCAGGACTGGACCATCACCAGGAACCGCAGGACTGGACCATCACCAGGAACCGCAGGACTGGACCATCACCAGGAACCGCAGGACTGGACCATCACCAGGAACCGCAGGACTGGACCATCACCAGGAACCGCAGGACTGGACCATCACCAGGAACCGCAGAACTGGACCATCACCAGGAACCGCAGGACTGGACCATCACCAGGAACCGCAGGACTGGACCATCACCAGGAACCGCAGGACTGGACCATCACCAGGAACCGCAGGACTGGACCATCACCAGGAACCGCAGGACTGGACCGTCACCAGGAACCGGACTCTCCCCGTCCCGCAGCAGAGTGCCGGTACCGGGCCGTTCCTGTTCCGGTCCAGTCCGGCTGGATCCGGTCCGGTCTACAGCTGAAGACCAGGAACCGCAGGACTGGACCATCACCAGGAACCGCAGGACTGGACCATCACCACGAACCGGACCCTCACCGTCCCGCAGCAGAGTACCGGTACCGGGCCGTTCCTGTTCCGGTCCAGTCCGGTTGGATCCGGTCCCGTCGACAGCTGAGGTCCTGGTCTTCTGCAGGTCCGGCCTGGATCTGAGACGGTCCATGTTCAGGACGTCCTCAGTGCTCAGAGGGAGACGCAGTTCCGTCCTCCACCTCTAGATGTCCCCGTTTACCTGCATCACAGTCCTGAGCCTCAGCAGCAAGACCTGAACCAGAACCAGGACCTGAACCAGAACCAGGACCTGAACCAGAACCAGAACCTGAACCTGAACCAGAACCAGGACCTGAACCAGAACCCACCTCTGATCCCATCCAGAGTCCAGTTCCTAAGCTGGACTCCCGGTCCAAACCGGGACCTGAACCAGAACCCACCTCTGATCCCGTCCAGAGTCCAGTTCCTAAGCTGGACTCCCGGTCCGAACCAGGACCTGAACCAGAACCCACCTCTGATCCCATCCAGAGTCCAGTTCCTAAGCTGGACTAAAGGTAAATAAAGGTTCTAGATGCTGACTGGGATTAAAGGTTCTGATGCTGACTGGGATTAAAGGTTCTAGATGCTGACTGGGATTAAAGGTTCTAGATGCTGACTGGGATTAAAGGTTCTAGATGCTGACTGGGATTAAAGGTTCTGATGCTGACTGGGATTAAAGGTTCTGATGCTGACTGGGATTAAAGGTTCTAGATGCTGACTGGGATTAAAGGTTCTGGATGCTGACTGGGATTAAAGGTTCTAGATGCTGACTGGGATTAAAGGTTCTGATGCTGACTGGGATTAAAGGTTCTGATGCTGACTGGGATTAAAGGTTCTAGATGCTGACTGGGATTAAAGGTTCTGATGCTGACTGGGATTAAAGGTTCTGATGCTGACTGGGATTAAAGGTTCTGATGCTGACTGGGATTAAAGGTTCTGATGCTGACTGGGATTAAAGGTTCTGATGCTGACTGGGATTAAAGGTTCTGACTGACTGGGATTAAAGGTTCTGATGCTGACTGGGATTAAAGGTTCTAGATGCTGACTGGGATTAAAGGTTCTAGATGCTGACTGGCATTAAAGGTTCTGATGCTGACTGGGATTAAAGGTTCTAGATGCTGACTGGGATTAAAGGTTCTGATGCTGACTGGGATTAAAGGTTCTGATGCTGACTGGGATTAAAGGTTCTAGATGCTGACTGGGATTAAAGGTTCTGATGCTGACTGGGATTAAAGGTTCTGATGCTGACTGGGATTAAAGGTTCTAGATGCTGACTGGGATTAAAGGTTCTGATGCTGACTGGGATTAAAGGTTCTGATGCTGACTGGGATTAAAGGTTCTAGATGCTGACTGGGATTAAAGGTTCTGATGCTGACTGGGATTAAAGGTTCTGATGCTGACTGGGATTAAAGGTTCTGATGCTGACTGGGATTAAAGGTTCTGATGCTGACTGGGATTAAAGGTTCTGATGCTGACTGGGATTAAAGGTTCTAGATGCTGACTGGGATTAAAGGTTCTAGATGCTGACTGGGATTAAAGGTTCTGATGCTGACTGGGATTAAAGGTTCTAGATGCTGACTGGGATTAAAGGTTCTGGATGCTGACTGGGATTAAAGGTTCTGATGCTGACTGGGATTAAAGGTTCTAGATGCTGACTGGGATTAAAGGTTCTGATGCTGACTGGGATTAAAGGTTCTGATGGTGACTGGGATTAAAGGTTCTAGATGCAGACTGGGATTAAAAGTTCTGATGCTGACTGGGATTAAAGGTTCTAGATGCTGACTGGGATTAAAGGTTCTGATGCTGACTGGGATTAAAGGTTCTGATGCTGACTGGGATTAAAGGTTCTAGATGCTGACTGGGATTAAAGGTTCCTGATGCTGACTGGGATTAAAGGTTCTAGATGCTGACTGGGATTAAAGGTTCTGATGCTGACTGTGATTAAAGGTTCTGATGCTGACTGGGATTAAAGGTTCCAGATGCTGACTGGGATTAAAGGTTCTGATGCTGACTGGGATTAAAGGTTCTGATGCTGACTGGGATTAAAGGTTCTGATGCTGACTGGGATTAAAGGTTCTTATGCTGACTGGGATTAAAGGTTCTAGATGCTGACTGGGATTAAAGGTTCTGATGCTGACTGGGATTAAAGGTTCTGATGCTGACTGGGATTAAAGGTTCTGATGCTGACTGGGATTAAAGGTTCTGATGCTGACTGGGATTAAAGGTTCTGATGCTGACTGGGATTAAAGGTTCTGATGCTGACTGGGATTAAAGGTTCTGATGCTGACTGGGATTAAAGGTTCTGATGCTGACTGGGATTAAAAGGTTCTGATGCTGACTGGGATTAAAGGTTCTGATGCTGACTGGGATTAAAGGTTCTGATGCTGACTGGGATTAAAGGTTCTGATGCTGACTGGGATTAAAGGTTCTGATGCTGACTGGGATTAAAGGTTCTGATGCTGACTGGGATTAAAGGTTCTGATGCTGACTGGGATTAAAGGTTCTGATGCTGACTGGGATTAAAGGTTCTGATGCTGACTGGGATTAAAGGTTCTGATGCTGACTGGGATTAAAGGTTCTGATGCTGACTGGGATTAAAGGTTCTGATGCTGACTGGGATTAAAGGTTCTGATGCTGACTGGGATTAAAGGTTCTGATGCTGACTGGGATTAAAGGTTCTGATGCTGACTGGGATTAAAGGTTCTGATGCTGACTGGGATTAAAGGTTCTGATGCTGACTGGGATTAAAGGTTCTGATGCTGACTGGGATTAAAGGTTCTAGATGCTGACTGGGATTAAAGGTTCTGATGCTGACTGGGATTAAAGGTTCTGATGCTGACTGGGATTAAAGGTTCTGATGCTGACTGGGATTAAAGGTTCTGATGCTGACTGGGATTAAAGGTTCTGATGCTGACTGGGATTAAAGGTTCTAGATGCTGACTGGGATTAAAGGTTCTGATGCTGACTGGGATTAAAGGTTCTGATGCTGACTGGGATTAAAGGTTCTGATGCTGACTGGGATTAAAGGTTCTGATGCTGACTGGGATTAAAGGTTCTGATGCTGACTGGGATTAAAGGTTCTGATGCTGACTGGGATTAAAGGTTCTGATGCTGACTGGGATTAAAGGTTCTGATGCTGACTGGGATTAAAGGTTCTGATGCTGACTGGGATTAAAGGTTCTGATGCTGACTGGGATTAAAGGTTCTGATGCTGACTGGGATTAAAGGTTCTGATGCTGACTGGGATTAAAGGTTCTGATGCTGACTGGGATTAAAGGTTCTGATGCTGACTGGGATTAAAGGTTCTGATGCTGACTGGGATTAAAGGTTCTGATGCTGACTGGGATTAAAGGTTCTGATGCTGACTGGGATTAAAGGTTCTGATGCTGACTGGGATTAAAGGTTCTGATGCTGACTGGGATTAAAGGTTCTGATGCTGACTGGGATTAAAGGTTCTGATGCTGACTGGGATTAAAGGTTCTGATGCTGACTGGGATTAAAGGTTCTGATGCTGACTGGGATTAAAGGTTCTGATGCTGACTGGGATTAAAGGTTCTGATGCTGACTGGGATTAAAGGTTCTGATGCTGACTGGGATTAAAGGTTCTGATGCTGACTGGGATTAAAGGTTCTGATGCTGACTGGGATTAAAGGTTCTGATGCTGACTGGGATTAAAGGTTCTGATGCTGACTGGGATTAAAGGTTCTGATGCTGACTGGGATTAAAGGTTCTGATGCTGACTGGGATTAAAGGTTCTAGATGCTGACTGGGATTAAAGGTTCTGATGCTGACTGGGATTAAAGGTTCTGATGCTGACTGGGATTAAAGGTTCTGATGCTGACTGGGATTAAAGGTTCTGATGCTGACTGGGATTAAAGGTTCTGATGCTGACTGGGATTAAAGGTTCTGATGCTGACTGGGATTAAAGGTTCTGATGCTGACTGGGATTAAAGGTTCTGATGCTGACTGGGATTAAAGGTTCTGATGCTGACTGGGATTAAAGGTTCTGATGCTGACTGGGATTAAAGGTTCTGATGCTGACTGGGATTAAAGGTTCTAGATGCTGACTGGGATTAAAGGTTCTGATGCTGACTGGGATTAAAGGTTCTAGATGCTGACTGGGATTAAAGGTTCTGATGCTGACTGGGATTAAAGGTTCTAGATGCTGACTGGGATTAAAGGTTCTGATGCTGACTGGGATTAAAGGTTCTGATGCTGACTGGGATTAAAGGTTCTGATGCTGACTGGGATTAAAGGTTCTGATGCTGACTGGGATTAAAGGTTCTGGATGCTGACTGGGATTAAAGGTTCTAGATGCTGACTGGGATTAAAGGTTCTGATGCTGACTGGGATTAAAGGTTCTGATGCTGACTGGGATTAAAGGTTCTGATGCTGACTGGGATTAAAGGTTCTAGATGCTGACTGGGATTAAAGGTTCTGATGCTGACTGGGATTAAAGGTTCTAGATGCTGACTGGGATTAAAGGTTCTGATGCTGACTGGGATTAAAGGTTCTGATGCTGACTGGGATTAAAGGTTCTGATGCTGACTGGGATTAAAGGTTCTGATGCTGACTGGGATTAAAGGTTCTGATGCTGACTGGGATTAAAGGTTCTGATGCTGACTGGGATTAAAGGTTCTGATGCTGACTGGGATTAAAGGTTCTAGATGCTGACTGGGATTAAAGGTTCTGATGCTGACTGGGATTAAAGGTTCTGATGCTGACTGGGATTAAAGGTTCTGATGCTGACTGGGATTAAAGGTTCTGATGCTGACTGGGATTAAAGGTTCTGATGCTGACTGGGATTAAAGGTTCTGATGCTGACTGGGATTAAAGGTTCTGATGCTGACTGGGATTAAAGGTTCTGATGCTGACTGGGATTAAAGGTTCTGATGCTGACTGGGATTAAAGGTTCTGATGCTGACTGGGATTAAAGGTTCTAGATGCTGACTGGGATTAAAGGTTCTGATGCTGACTGGGATTAAAGGTTCTGATGCTGACTGGGATTAAAGGTTCTGATGCTGACTGGGATTAAAGGTTCTGATGCTGACTGGGATTAAAGGTTCTGATGCTGACTGGGATTAAAGGTTCTGATGCTGACTGGGATTAAAGGTTCTGATGCTGACTGGGATTAAAGGTTCTAGATGCTGACTGGGATTAAAGGTTCTGATGCTGACTGGGATTAAAGGTTCTGATGCTGACTGGGATTAAAGGTTCTAGATGCTGACTGGGATTAAAGGTTCTAGATGCTGACTGGGATTAAAGGTTCTGATGCTGACTGGGATTAAAGGTTCTGATGCTGACTGGGATTAAAGGTTCTAGATGCTGACTGGGATTAAAGGTTCTGATGCTGACTGGGATTAAAGGTTCTGATGCTGACTGGGATTAAAGGTTCTGATGCTGACTGGGATTAAAGGTTCTGATGCTGACTGGGATTAAAGGTTCTAGATGCTGACTGGGATTAAAGGTTCTGATGCTGACTGGGATTAAAGGTTCTGATGCTGACTGGGATTAAAGGTTCTAGATGCTGACTGGGATTAAAGGTTCTGATGCTGACTGGGATTAAAGGTTCTGATGCTGACTGGGATTAAAGGTTCTAGATGCTGACTGGGATTAAAGGTTCTGATGCTGACTGGGATTAAAGGTTCTGATGCTGACTGGGATTAAAGGTTCTAGATGCTGACTGGGATTAAAGGTTCTAGATGCTGACTGGGATTAAAGGTTCTGATGCTGACTGGGATTAAAGGTTCTGATGCTGACTGGGATTAAAGGTTCTAGATGCTGACTGGGATTAAAGGTTCTGATGCTGACTGGGATTAAAGGTTCTGATGCTGACTGGGATTAAAGGTTCTAGATGCTGACTGGGATTAAAGGTTCTGATGCTGACTGGGATTAAAGGTTCTAGATGCTGACTGGGATTAAAGGTTCTGATGCTGACTGGGATTAAAGGTTCTGATGCTGACTGGGATTAAAGGTTCTAGATGCTGACTGGGATTAAAGGTTCTAGATGCTGACTGGGATTAAAGGTTCTAGATGCTGACTGGGATTAAAGGTTCTAGATGCTGACTGGGATTAAAGGTTCTGATGCTGACTGGGATTAAAGGTTCTGATGCTGACTGGGATTAAAGGTTCTAGATGCTGACTGGGATTAAAGGTTCTGATGCTGACTGGGATTAAAGGTTCTGATGCTGACTGGGATTAAAGGTTCTGATGCTGACTGGGATTAAAGGTTCTGATGCTGACTGGGATTAAAGGTTCTAGATGCTGACTGGGATTAAAGGTTCTGATGCTGACTGGGATTAAAGGTTCTAGATGCTGACTGGGATTAAAGGTTCTAGATGCTGACTGGGATTAAAGGTTCTGATGCTGACTGGGATTAAAGGTTCTGATGCTGACTGGGATTAAAGGTTCTGATGCTGACTGGGATTAAAGGTTCTGATGCTGACTGGGATTAAAGGTTCTGATGCTGACTGGGATTAAAGGTTCTGATGCTGACTGGGATTAAAGGTTCTAGATGCTGACTGGGATTAAAGGTTCTTGATGCTGACTGGGATTAAAGGTTCTGATGCTGACTGGGATTAAAGGTTCTGATGCTGACTGGGATTAAAGGTTCTAGATGCTGACTGGGATTAAAGGTTCTGATGCAGACTGGGATTAAAGGTTCTGATGCTGACTGGGATTAAAGGTTCTGATGCTGACTGGGATTAAAGGTTCTGATGCTGACTGGGATTAAAGGTTCTGATGCTGACTGGGATTAGAGGTTCTTAAACTCGGCCCTTGGACATCAGCAAACGTTACATGTTTGAGAGTCGTTTGGTTGGAAACTGAGCTTCCAGTCAGCAGCAGGAAAATCTGCTCCTCCGTTCCAACTTCATTCGTTTTACAAACAAAACAACTTTTGGAAAGTTAGAAAAGTAAAGTCAGAGAGGAGAAGCAACTTTCTCTCGTCTGAACTGATCCTGTGTGAAGAGAAGCTGACACCCTCGGCTCAACTTCTCCTCCTTGTGATGCCGTCGGAGCGGCGTTACAGCCTCACAGCTCTGGATGTCATCATCACGCCTGAAATATTAAAGAGACGACGGCTGCTGAGAAACTCAGGACTAAAGCACGAAGAGCTGCTGCAGCTCTGCAGCCTGATGCAAGAGCCTGCAAGACCGCACAGAGGGTTCAGCAGCCTGTGCAGGCAGGGACACATATGTCCACAGGGACATGCATGTCCATGCAGGGACATTTGTCCACAGGGACATGCATGTCCACGCAGGGACATATATGTCCACAGGGACATGCATGTCCACGCAGGGACATGCATGTCCATGCAGGGACATATGTCCACAGGGACATGCATGTCCAGGCAGGGACACATATGTCCACAGGGACATGCATGTCCACGCAAGGACATAAATGTCCACAGGGACATGCATGTCCACGCATGGACATATGTCCACAGGGACATGCATGTCCACGTAGGGACATATGTCCACAGGGACATACATGTCCACGCAGGGACACATCTGTCTATGCAGGGACACATGTCTATGCAGGGACACATATGTCCATGCAGGGACATGCATGTCCACGCATGGACATATGTCCAGCAGGGACACATATGTCCACGTAGGGAACATATGTCCACAGGGACATACATGTCCACGCAGGGACACATCTGTCTACAGGGACACATATGTCTAGGCAGGGACACATATGTCCATGCGGGGACATGCATGTCCACGCAGGGACACATATGTCCCTACGTGGACATGCATGTCCCTGTGGACATATGTCCCTGCGTGGACATGCATGTCCACGCTGTGGAACATATGTCCATGCGGGGACATGCATGTCCACGCAGGGACACATATGTCTATGCGGGGACATGTACATGCAGGGACATGCATGTCCACGCAGGGACATATGTCCACACAGAGCATTCTCCAGGAGCTTTTCAGTTGTTCTCCACGCATTCTCCAGGCGTTCTCCAGGCGTTCTCCAGGTTCTGCAGCGTCATCTTTGTGACGTTCTCTGTGAGCACGGTAACGTGGGAGTGAAGCAGCTGCTCCATCAGCTGACTGTGAGCTGTCCGTCATCGGTGTGTGGGCGGGAACTGACCTTTGATTGACAGCCCTGCTTAAGGCTGCTGGACGTCTGCTGACCTTTAGAACGGTGATTCACTTGTTCTCTTCGCTTCATCCAGAACGCCGAGAACCAGCAGCGTCATGAGTTCTGGACAAGTTCTGCTTCTGTGATCCAGGTCTGATCAGGTCCAGTGCAGCTCCTGGGCGTTCAGGGTTGCTGGTGCGAAACTCTGCTGATGTTCCAGCTGCAGGAGAACCGGCGGCCTCATGTCCGTCCACACAAACGGGAACAAACGCAGGACAGAACGTTCCTGAGACGGAGACCGCAGAACGTAGAACCAGACGTTCTTGTTTACGTTCAGCGGAACCAGAAGCAGCTGGAAGAACAGAAACATGTTTATACGGATGGAACGAGTCCGGCTCTGACCCGGACCGGTGATCCGGTACCGACAGAGTCCTGGAATGAACTGGTTTATAATGAAGTGGAGTGAACTGGTTTATAATGAACTGGTTTATAATGAACTGGTTTGTTATGAACTGGTTTATAATGAACTGGAGTGAACTGGTTTATAATGAACTGGTTTATAATGAACTGGAGTGAACTGGTTTGTTTTGAACTGGTTTATAATGAACTGGTTTATAATGAACTGGTTTATAATGAACTGGTTTGTTATGAACTGGTTTATAATGAACTGGAGTGAACTGGTTTATAATGAACTGGTTTATAATGAACTGGAGTGAACTGGTTTGTTTTGAACTGGTTTATAATGAACTGGTTTATAATGAACTGGAGTGAACTGGTTTGTTTTGAACTGGTTTATAATGAACTGGTTTATAATGAGCTGGAGTGAACTGGTTTGTTTTGAACTGGTTTATAATGAACTGGTTTATAATGAACTGGAGTGAACTGGTTTGTTTTGAACTGGTTTATAATGAACTGGTTTATAATGAACTGGAGTGAACTAGTTTGTAATGAACTGGAGTGAACTGGTTTATAATGAACTGGTTTATAATGAACTGGAGTGAACTGGTTTATAATGAACTGGAGTGAACTGGTTTATAATGAACTGGTTTATAATGAACTGGAGTGAACTGGTTTATAATGAACTGGTTTATAATGAACTGGAGTGAACTGGTTTGTTTTGAACTGGTTTATTATAAACTGGTTTGTTATGAACTGGAGTGAACTGGTTTATTATGAACTGGTTTGTTATGAACTGGTTTATAATGAACTGGTTTGTTTTGAACTGGTTTATAATGAACTGGAGTGAACTGGTTTATAATGAACTGGTTTGTTTTGAACTGGTTTGTTTTGAACTGGTTTATAATGAACTGGTTTATAATGAGCTGGAGTGAACTGGTTTATAATGAACTGGTTTATAATGAACTGGAGTGAACTGGTTTGTTTTGAACTGGTTTATTATAAACTGGTTTGTTATGAACTGGAGTGAACTGGTTTATTATGAACTGGTTTGTTATGAACTGGTTTATAATGAACTGGTTTGTTTTGAACTGGTTTATAATGAACTGGAGTGAACTGGTTTATAATGAACTGGTTTATAATGAACTGGAGTGAACTGGTTTGTTTTGAACTGGTTTATTATAAACTGGTTTGTTATGAACTGGAGTGAACTGGTTTATTATGAACTGGTTTGTTATGAACTGGTTTATAATGAACTGGTTTGTTTTGAACTGGTTTATAATGAACTGGAGTGAACTGGTTTATAATGAACTGGTTTGTTTTGAACTGGTTCGTTTTGAACTGGTTTATAATGAACTGGTTTATAATGAGCTGGAGTGAACTGGTTTATAATGAACTGGTTTATGATGAACTGGAGTGAACTGGTTTGTTTTGAACTGGTTTATTATAAACTGGTTTGTTATGAACTGGAGTGAACTGGTTTATTATGAACTGGTTTGTTATGAACTGGTTTATAATGAACTGGTTTGTTTTGAACTGGTTTATAATGAACTGGAGTGAACTGGTTTATAATGAACTGGTTTGTTTTGAACTGGTTTGTTTTGAACTGGTTTATTATGAACTGGTCTGTTTTGAATCCAGGTTGAACTCATTGATGCTGTCGTTCATGAACCGGGCTGAACCGACGGTCGCTTTGAAGCGGCAGCAGTATCAGGACCGTTCTGGACCCGGTTCATTGCTGAACAGAAACCGGCTCCGGGTCTGAAGGTCAGACCTTCATCCTGACAGCAGCTCATTCCTCAGCAGCTTTGCTGCTGCGCGTCTACGTTCGGCCGTACGAAGGCCGCGCAGCAGAAAGCTGCGATTACCCCCCCCCCTGCCCCCCCCATGTTAATCTGGGGCAGCAGCATGTGACCGAAGGCCCCCACACTGGACCGTTTGTCTGCTGTCACAGCATATGACCGCCGTCAGCTCCGAGCTGACACACGGTTCACCTAAACCGGACTCCGAGGTGAGGCGGGGGTCAGCGGCGGGATGGGGGGGGGGGGACACGGAGGTCAGGAAGCTGGAATCTGCTGGATTAACGAGTCCTGGTTCACACCAGACCTCAGTCAGGCTGCGGGGGCTCTGAGAGCACGTCAGCCCCTGCTGGTCCCACCCAAGACACGGGACCAGGACCAGGACCCCAGTCTGAGAACCAGGACCAGGACTCCCAGTCTGAGAACCAGGACCAGGACCCCCAGTCTGAGACCGACCAGGACCCCAGTCTGAGAACCAGGACCAGGCCGGACCCCAGTCTGAGAACCAGACCAGGACCCCCATTGATTGCCGCCCAGTCTGAGAACCAGGACCAGGACCCCCAGTCTGAGAACCAGGACCAGGACCCCAAGTCTGAGAACCAGGATCAGGACC
>JALJCO010004759.1:0-18430 GCA_023101725.1 Atherinomorus stipes
AAATATCTTAAATTAGAGCCGTTCAGGAGTCAAAAGAGCCGAATTTCCCACTGTTTCTGACCAATGCAGCCAAGCAGCTGCGTGTCTGACCGCAGGTGTGTGCACCAGAGTCCTGCAACATGTTCCGATGCCCGACGGTAACCCTGTTATGATGACGTTGTTTATCAGATAGAAATGACAAAGATTCATATCACGGTTCAGCTGTGGGCGGATATTTATATAGGTCGGGGCGGGTCGCGGTGAGAATAAGTTTTCTTTTTTCGTTGGACATGACGTGTTTTAAAGATCAGTCGCTGGGATCATTTCCAGCAGGCAGAGACACTGATGTGAACCAGGGACCGAGGACACAGTTGCAACCAGGATGATGATCTTTTATGCAGCAATCTGTGAATTTAGGAAATTAATGTGTGACGTGCGGGTCAGGTTTGACAGGGAGAGCCGCGGTTCGTGGGTCTCAGTTCAGGCGGATGCGGGTTGATAAATCCCCTGCAGAACCTTCAGATGTCCACACGGCTGCACGCCAAGCGGAGTGGTAGGCATGCCCAAACAAGACAGAGGATGTAACTACTTTTAACTGTTTGACAGGCAGATTAATGCAGAATAGGTAGACATTTCCTGCATTATGAACGTCTGACAGACCAGAAATTAACATTTTCCTCTAGTCTCGTCTCGTCAACGAAAATTTATACATGTCTCGTCATGTTTAAGTCATCATAGAGACATGTTTAGCTCCTTATCGTCTCGTTATCATCATGAAAAAAAGGGCCGTTAACGAAATGATTTCATCATTGTCATCGTTAACGAAATTAACACTATACAATACAGCCTCCGATGCAGCAGGGGTCGCCACTTTTTCGTTCACCGTCATTATTCAGCTCTGAAAACAGTTCAAAAGTCACGCCTCTTCCGCTACATAAACAAGATGGCGTCCATTTAGAGCAACTAGTGTCCTTCATTCTGCCTTGGATATTTTGACCGGTTTTAGGGCATCCGGTACCTTCAGATCACTGAATTTTAGTTGAAACCGCACTTGCACTCAAAAGTAGTGTACAACGTAGTGCAAGTGTGCAGATTGAAACAGACCCCACTACTCCTGTTGGCTTTTCATAGTTTTCCAATAATGGGGAGGAGTTCTAACTTTTCTAGTTACACCCACTTTGCTGTTGCACTCTTCTGCACTCTCCTCCTGCCTTTCAAAAGACAGTTTCTTCAAAGGTGAGTGAAACACTTTAACATCAAATTTAATCTTTAAGAAGCTATTTAGCAGGTTTTAGAAACACTATAAGTATGTTAACTTTAAAAAGATCAGATGCGTTTATTTATTAAATTGAACAGTTACTATGGTAAATTCTCATGTCTGTTGTTATGAAGCAGTGTTTATGTGACAGGATACAGCTGGACGAGAAGTAACTTACAACCATGGCCAAGGCTTCTGTGAAACTGTCCTCTGAAAAGACCGTCTATAGAGAAGAAGGTAGGAAGCTCATGCGTCTGATTGTTCAGCAACAGAAGAGAAACAGTGAGGATGATGATGCACTATGTTTAATCCTGAGTTTCCTTTATTTCTATGCTCAGAGGAGGCATCTTGTGGTGAAACTGCAGGGAACCTGCAGACGAACCTGTTTGTATGTGCAGTGACTCAAGAATTACCCGTATAATCATCATGTCTCAGTTAATTTAATTGAAAATAAGACAATTTGATGTTGTGAAGATTTCTAATCATGTAGAATCAGACCTCTTTCTCCTGGGATGATAACAGCAATAACAATAAGAGTAATAATAATAATAATAATAACTAGAAGTGGGTTTTTATCATAATTTTAATAATGATGCACATCAGTTGTTATCTCAGTTTGTTGACTGTTGGATTTTTCACCCAGCTTTAAAACCTGTCCAACAGCGTAGTAAAGTGCAGGAATGTGATGTACATAATAGAATGCATCAGTCAGTAATCCAGCCCAGCAGATTGTGTGTGCAGTCCTTTTCCACTGCGCTAAATAAATATATTTTTTTTCAGCACAGTAATAAGGGTTCTGCAGTTATGTTTTCCCCTTTGTTTTGGTCTTCCGTGTTTTCTATAATATGCATTTACAGATTATTGTGGATTTAATGTCATTGAGATAATGTTTGCATGTTCATTGCAGAAGAGGAAGTTACGTACATCACGTACCATGGTCCGGTTAGTCCTGATTGCTGGCTAATCATTCTGGGTTTTTGCCAATTTATTTTTTCTCTGGAAGACATAAGAAATCTCACAAACACTTCTGCTTTCATTTTACAGAAGAGGGAGGAGGGATATGCCTACAGGTGAGTTCATTTTAATGCACACTTCTGTTTCAATTATCTCGAGAAGATGGTGCATTAACATAATGTATATATCATCCTCCTGCTGTAACACTGAAGAGGCCTTTTCCCTGTAAATAAGTACAGTTGTGTGAAAAAGTGTTTGCCCCTTCCTGATTTGTTATTCTTTTCCATGTTTGTCACACTTGAATGTTTCAGATCATCAAACAAATTTAAATAATAGACAAAAATAACACAAGTAAACACAAAATGCAGTTTTTAAATGAAGATTTTTATTTTCAAGGGGCCAAAAGTGATTGCCCCCTAAACCTAATAACTGGTTGTTCCACCTTAGCAGCAACAACTGCATCAAGCGTTTGTGATAACTGGCAGTGAGTCTTCTACAGCGCTGTGGAGGAATTTTGTTCCACTCATCTTTGCAGAATTGTTGTAATTCAGCCACATTGGAGGGTTTTCCAGCATGAACCGCCTTTTTAAGGTCATGCCACAGCATCTCAATGGGATTCAGGTGGGGACTTTGACTAGGCCACTCCAAAGTCTTCATTTTGTTGTTCTTAAGCCATTCAGAGGTGGACTTGCTGGTGTGTTCTGGATCATTGTTCTGCTGCAGAACCCAAGTGAGCTTCAGCTTGAGGTCACCAACAGATGGCCGGACATTCTCCTTCAGGATTTTTGGTAGAAGCAGAATTCATGGTTCCATTTACCACAGCAAGTCTTCCAGGTCCTGAAGCAGCAAAACAGCCCCAGACCATCACACTGAAACCACCATATTTTACTGTTGCTTTGATGTTCCTTTTCTGAAATGCCGTGTTACTTTTACGCCAGATGTAATGGGACCTACACCTTCCAAATAGTTCCACTTTTGTCTCGTCAGTCCACAGAGTATTTTCCCAAAAGTCTTGGGGATCATCAAGATGCTTTCTGGCTAAACTGAGACGAGCCTTTATGTTCTTTTTGCTCAGCAGTGGTTTTGGTCTTGGAACTCTGCCATGCAGCCATTTTTGCCCCCCAGTCTCTTTCTGATGGTGGAGTCATGAACACTGACCTTCATTGAGGCAAGTGAGGCCTACAGTTCTTGGATGTTGTTCTGGGGTCTTTTGTGACCTCTTGGATGAGTCGTCGCTGTGCTCTTGGGGTCATTTTGGTCGGTCGGCCACTCCTGGGAAGGTTCACCACTGTTCCATGTTTTCACCATTTGTGGATAATGGTTCTCACTGTGGTTCTCTGGAGTCCCAAAGCTTTAGAAATGACTTTGAAACCTTTTCCAGACTGATAGATCTCAATTACTTTGTTTCTCATTTGTTCCTGAATTTCTTTGGATCACAGCATGATGTCTAGCTTTTGAGGATCTTTTTGGTCTACTAAACTTTGTCAAGCAGGTCCTATTTAAGTGATTTCTTGACTGAGAACAGGTGTGGCAGTAATCCAGCCTTGGTGTGGCTAGAGAAATTGAACTCAGCTTTCCAACATTCA
Source organism: Atherinomorus stipes (assembly GCA_023101725.1). Taxonomy (NCBI): domain Eukaryota; kingdom Metazoa; phylum Chordata; class Actinopteri; order Atheriniformes; family Atherinidae; genus Atherinomorus; species Atherinomorus stipes. Next base: position 3,778 of record JALJCO010004759.1, read on the forward strand.
CTTTTTCACACAGGGACATGGAGGTTATGATTTTTTTTACCCCTGTAGTAATAAAAAATCTTCATTTGAAAAATTGCATTTTCTGTTTACTTGTGTTATCTTTGTCTAATATTTACATTTGTTTGATGATCTGAAACATATAAGTACGACAAACATGGAAAAAAATAAGAAATCACACAACTGTATCATTCTCGTGCTGTGACCCTGAAATGAGGCCTTTTCCCTGTAAATCAGTATGTAGAGGAGGTTCTCATCATTTGTGTGGAGGCAGTTTTAAATCCTGACCAGGAGACAAAACAAACAGACATGCAGAGACAAATCAGAGGCTTCATTAAGACAGTGATGTAAACACTGATCTACAGGTCATGAATGGCTCTCAGGGGTCAGGAAACAGGGAGAAAAGGCTGAGGTTTATCAAATGTCAAACAAATCCTGTTGAGCAATAAGACAGAAACACCTGATGTTCCGGGGAAACATGTTGCACTAGTCAGCCAGGAACAATCAATACATCTCTCCTACTGTAGAACCGCTGGAATCCGTCAGATGCGCTTTCGGTTTCAGATCTCCACAGTTCCAGTGAAAAAGATGCAGCTACCCAGATCATGTTGCATTCAATGCCATCACTTTGCAATTGTTTCATGCTTATGTGTGTTTTTAAAAAAAATTAATTTATGAATTCATTATTTTGCATTATATTAGTTCTGACCAAAGAATTGCTAGGCTACCAGACGTCACTTTTACCGCAACACATGCTGAAATAAAGCTTACACCATAGTTTAGAACAGTGATTCTTAACCACGGGGCCCAAGCTCGGGCCTCGAGCGCCACCTAGAGGGCCGCCAAAAAACTTTGCTTTTACACATGTGGGCCACGAGGAACATATATTTCCACTGTCATTTATAACTGGATTAGTTGCAGGTGTAGCTTCCCCCCACTTGGTGGCAGTAATTTATTCAGAGTTCACTAAACAAGCAGAAGAAGACACTCAGCTAGCCGCTAGCCTGTAGCAAATGTTGTACAGAAGTATTAAAACTAAATAATGAAGACAAAAATTATCCCAAACGGCCCCTGAAGAGGCAGCAATCCACTCCAATTTATTAAATACGGATTACAAAGTGGAGGTAACAAAGCAGAGCTGAGAAATTTGGATGGAGCACCAGCTAACGCTAACGTTAATGCTAATGGAAGCCCTGAATCTGTTATCTGCAAGCTTTGTCGAGAAACAAACATCTAACACTCGCTGGAAAGAAAGAATTTTTAAGAAATAAAAGAGAGAAAATCAGCTGTTGATGCAGAAAATGTCTGTTATGTTTAGACGTTCTTTAAAAAAAATTCTAAGAAAATATTAAATAAATAAATTGTTCAATGAAATTTTGTGCTTTAATGGCCTGTCTAAACAAATTAAATACAGGTTTTTACAGATTATTTAAATTGAGCCTTTTATTTTCAATGTGATCATTACTGCACCATTTTATCTCTTTTTTCAAAATCAAAGTTTCCAACAGTTTTTCGGTTGTCCCTCTTTTTCTAGTAAAATGTTGTAGATTTTGATTATAATTGTGATTTGTTCTTGTAGGAGTCTGATTTTATTCCATGAATTATACGTGTGATATAAAAAGTATTTGTGATGATCTCTCATAATATATCTTTTTATATTATGTTATTTATGTTTATCACACCGCATTTTTCCAGGTTCAGTCTGATAAAGGCAGGTGGATTTGGTTTAGTTATTAAATAAAAAAACCTAAAATGAGATCATCACACCAATACAGTGTTAAATATGAATGGACCCTGGACCAGTTTGTAATGGAAACTTGGATCCCATCATGAAAAGGTTAGAACCACTGGTTCAGAACATACTAACTAAAGACAAGTTGGTTTACTTTACAAACAGAAACAGGACTGAAGTTCTTCATAAATTTGATTAATGTATTTTCTGCAAAAAAATCCTGTAATTAGATGAAAATCCATCGCAGTATTAAAAAAATTGATCCATGTGTGCTCTGAAAAAAATGGCAGGCAAGAGTTATGTGAGGAAAAAACATGACAATAATCAAGAAAAAACAATTCAGCATCACTGTGCGGTGCTTGAGTATACCAAACATCATTCTAGTAATTAATAATTGAATTGCTATGCTGTTTATTCATTGATAATAATTCCTCCATCAAGGCTGAAGCAAAGGAGCAACGCTGAGCAAGACGAAGACGGGCAGCTGGACCTGGATAAAGAGTACGTTTTGAGGCTTGAGCTCGTGGCATGTTTGTCTGGTTTATCTGCTCTAAATCTTTCCTGTCGGCTTCAGTCCTGTCCAGATCGGCAGCAGAGGGATAAATTACCGGATGGTGCGAATCCGGGAGCCAATCGGACGAAAGTCTGGACGCAACAAGTGGAAAGTGATCCTGGTGCTGCTGTTCTTAGCTGGCGTGGCAGCTGGCGTCTACTACATGTATTTCATGTGATGTACAAGATCACGTTCTTGGTCTCATCTCACATCTGAGATTAAAATTCCAAAAATTCTTTTGTTGTTGTGTATTCATTCTTAATTTTCTGTTTTTCCTCCATTAATCTTTATATTCCTAGAAAGGTAGTCCTTCCCCCCCTCTTTATCCCAGTTAAATAATGTAAATAATGCTTTTCGGTCCCTTTGTACAAGGAAATGAAGCGAGTCACAATAAGTGGCCCTACACCTTCCTTGGTTGTGCTCCAATCTGTGTCTTGAACCCTCCAAAACATTTTCATTCCTGGGCTTGTCAAGTATCCTGTCAGAGGGATGAACAGATTACATCGTCCCTAAAACATACAGCAACACCTGAAAGCAATTTCAGTTTTGCTTTGCAACACAGTTTCATTGCCACAGAAACTGGAGCAGGGGTGGGCAGCTCCGGTCCTGGAGGGCTGCAGGTTTTAGGGAGTTTCCCTGCTGCAACACACCAGGCTCAGGCTTAAAGGCACACAGCGTAACTTTTAGACCTAAAAAATCTGCGTTTCTGACTGTTTTTGACACACCAACATTCATTATGTGCATTTTCAAAGCCATCACAGCCCAGAGGCGTCCCAGGGCTCAGAAACAGCAGTATGTAAGATTTCCATCTGGTACGCGACTGTGACATTGCAGCTGACTGCTGGTTGCAGCACCACGTCACTCACGAGCAAACGGATATGGACCATATAAACACTGCAGGTGTTTTGAACGCGAATCATGTCGGATTCGGTAAAGAAACGCAAGGAAACATTACCAGAGGAAGAGAAAGAGAGGAAGGGACAGAACAAGAGTCAAGATAAGACTGTCTTTAACTGGCTGGAGTGAATCACAGTACAGGTACGATGAAGATGGATGCTAGTTTAGCCGCCGTTAGGGGGGTGTCACTGAGAAAACTGCTAAAAGTTCAGTTGTGTGTTTTTAATTAGCAGACTTGTACAGAACTTCAAGTCAGTTCTTCACCATCAATTTCATTTAGGGAGTTGTTGATTCCCAAAGAAATAAGGAACAATGCTACTTCTCTCCTTTAACTGTAGTTTTCTACCTAAAATGGTGCATCATACTAATTCCCCCCTCCCACATATATCTAGCTAGCTAGCTAGCCACAGTATATATATTCATTTCATTCATTTGTTCATTTTCTCTACCGCTTATCCAGTTCAGGGTTGCTGGAGTCTATTACTAGGTGAGACCATAGATCGTTAATAGAGAGGGACGAACCTTCAGCTACATTACCGTTGGTTTCAGAAGAGCTAAAAGAACTGAGACCCAATGTAATCCAAGTGTCCTGAGTGGGTAGCGTCCAGAATTTACTGGAAACCACATCATTTAGTATATTTTTAGAGCCTAAACAGTAGTACATCTTACTTCATATGCATGTTCACAAAACTATGGAAGCCTCGGCGTTCAGCGCCTACTCTGTCGATAATGCAAGCGTAGAAGAAGAAATTAGCTGTTCACATTGTGCTAAGACAGACAGAGCTGCAGACAAACCAGGACAAACACAACAGGGGTTGGATATTGATTTAAAACAAAGAAAGAAAGAAAAAGAGAACGTGCGATCTCGTCTGCCGCGGCTTCTGTAGTTTCACGAACGCGCATTGACGTGATCGCAGGAGATACGATGAAGAACTGTTTAGGCTCTAAAAATATACTAAATGACGTCGTTTTGAGTAAATTATGGACGCTACCCACTCAGGACACTTGGATTACATTGGACAAGCAGTATGGAGGAATATTGACATTTTTTGTGGACTTTTATGGACCTTTTTGGCTCGGACCCCAGCAAACTCCATTAATGAAAGTTGGGGGAAAACAAGAAGCCTTCCTGATCGCCAGCTGCATTTGAGATATTAAAAAAGTGCTGCAGTCTTTCTCACCATGAAGGGAAGTGGAAAATAAAGTGACATCAGTCTGTGGGTGTACTATTCCTTTAAGACTGGATCAGACTACATGAATTTAACCCAGTTTTGACCGGACGGAGACGCCGCAAGACAGTCGCTCACTGTTGTGCCCGATTCTGCGTTGTCGGATCGCAGAGTGTCGTGTCCTCGGTCCGTGTAGTGTGACATAATCAGCGATGGTGATTTGGCGACGCTTCAGGACCACGATGCAGAAAGGCTGGCGTGTCAGAATTTTTTGGGCTTTGTCCAACTAGTGTGACGTCCTGCGACGTGTCCCCACAAAATCGACCAATAGAAGGACAGTGCGGCACCAATACCCAGAGACTGCTCAGCAGCGCTGGTACACAAACAACAATGGCAAGAAGGAGGAGAGACACAGTCACTCTCCGGTGGAGCTGTGGAACGTGGAAGAGACTACCATGACAGGGTCAAAAAATAAAAATGTTGGCGAGAAATATCGGAGGCACGTCAGCTACCTGGTAAGTACATTATGCTAAGCTATTAAGAATCAGCTCGAATTGATCCGTCTGTGAAGCGCCCCGACATTACTGTACATCTGCTATGAATTAGCGTTATAAGAAAAGTTGAATTGTCATTTCGCATAAATTGAGACGCAGAATCCCTGTCTGCTGTTGTGAGCAGCTGCATGTGTGAAGTCCATATGAACTTAATCAGCTGATGTGATTGTGTGTGTGTGTGTGTGTGTGTGTATAGGTGCCTGCCTTTACCTTTTTATATGTGTTGTCTGAAAACATCCATCAAATTTACAATTTTTCTTAGAAGATTGGGTAATGGATGTGAAGACAAATAGACAAACATTTTGAGGCACTGGAACGATTATCCTGCTGTATATGTATGCATGTATGTATGTGTGAGGATAAATCAAAACGCTGTATGTACTGTCTGTTTGCTTTAACAGTGGGAGAGGTCCAAACCAAAGCTTTCTCACTGAGGACACAATATGGAAAGCTGCTCCGTCCCAAACCAAGTGGAAGTGGTAACAAGGAACTTACACACAGGCAGAAATGGACAGTGAACAAACTGGAGTTTCTGCGTCCATTTGTGGCCCACAGACCTTGTCAGACTACGCTGGATGTATGTTAATTCATAACTTGTAAAACAATTCATATTACAATTAATATTAATACAGGTTATGAAATTAAACAAGATTGATACTGTATTGTTACTACTTGCAATAATGGCTTGATTTTTGAATGACTACAAGTTGTTCAAATGGATGATTTCTCCCAAATAATCGTATATAAATTATGTTAATTCAGAATGATTAAGAATAGAGCTTAGAATAGAGAGTGGAGATCCTCAGAAGCATGAGGATTTCCATGGCTAATGCATAATTGCTGTTTGAACATTAACTACTTAAAAGTCAACTCTCAAAACACATTCTTCTTTCTGTAAAGAGAATTTGACTACAGCTTTATCAGAGAGCAGAAACATGTTACTTCCTTCCTCTACAACGTTTTCCTAAAACTATTCTTCGATCATAAGTGGATAATATGAAGGACAGTGATACCCTGGAGGCTGCAGAGGACATGGAGTCCTCAACTGTGTCCTTGCCACCACCAGCACACTTGGACCATCATCTCAGCTACACTCAACTGACCGTGCATCACCTCCATCCTGTCAGCAGGCAGATGATACAACTCATAGAGCACATCAGAGAAAAAAAAAGTTAAGGGACAGAGGTGATCTTGAAAAGGAGAAGGTTGTAATTTTACAGAATGTTTCTCAAACACTGCTTGGTGCCGGTCAGGATGTTGACAGACATGTAGTCAGTGAAATGAATGAGATAGGGTTGTCAAAAATATCGATACTCCGAAAAGTATCGATACTCAAACGCCGTATCCGGATACAATACTAACTTGCCATGGTATCGATACTGCAGTGCGCGACTTGACAGCCAGCAGCCGGCCGGCTAGGTGGCGGTAATGCTCCGATCAATGGATGCTATGCGCTGGAAACCCCACGAAGAAGAAGATGCTAGCTTGGTGAACAGTGGCCGACCGGCAGGCAGGCAGAGATCCCTGACATTACAAAGTTTTACTAGAATATGGCAAGTGCAGCCGCTGGAAGTCCACACCAGCCCGTCTTGGTTGAAAATGAAAAAGGAAAAAGCCTTGTCTGGAAGTATTTTGCATATGTGACCGACGAAGATGGAAAACCGAAAGACGTAGGCAGGCCTGTGTGCAAACGGTGTTTCAAAGCGGTCGCAACAAAGTCCAGCAGCACAACAAACCTGGCGAAGCATCTTAAGGACAGACATCCTGGCCTTCATGACGAATTCCGACAGGTTAGTAACTTAAAGGTCCCGTTTGTATTAAAACATATCATTACTGACTGTTGGCGACTTGGCGCATTGATTAGCTGTAGCTAGCATGTTACAAGACTGCGCCAGCCGTGTTTGGCTTGTTGCTCAATTTCTTTCAGTTGTTTTGTTTGTCACTGTTAGCCGTGGCTAGCAGCCTTTACTTACCTAATGTAACTCAGATGTATTTTTTTTTTCTCTTTAAAGTTGCAGAGTGAAGCAGATAAATCTCGACCTGAAGCCACCAAGCAGAAGCAGCGTGCACAGCCAATTATACCACTTCTCTTCGGTAACCAAATAAAATATGACTCTAAGTCACCAGAAGCCATGAGACTGAACAGGGCTGTAGCAGAATACATCTGTGAGGATCAGGTTCCTATTTATACTGTGGAGAAACGTGGGTTCCAACAACTACTCATGCAGCTAAATCCACGGTATGTTCTTCCTTCACGAAACCACTTCATGTACACTGAAATTCCAGAGCTGTACAATACAACAAAACAAACACTCATGGAGCAGCTTCAAGGGAAGCCATTCTTTGCATGTACAACCGACCTGTGGACCAGCAGAGCTGCATCCTCTTTCATGGCTGTGACCCTGCAGTTTATAACTGAGTCCTGGGGCATGCAGAACTGGTGTTTGAGCTGTGTTGGGTTGCATTCAGAGCACATGGGGGACAGTTTGAGAGAAGCTTTGGAGGAGATTGTGCAGGAGTCATGGAAGTTGGATATAACCAACATGGCAGCCATCACCACAGACAATGCATCCAATAACAGGAAAGCATTTGAGCAGCATTACACATGGATACCTTGCTTTTGGCACAATTTGCACCTGGCTGTGAACAAGGGTCTGGCTATTGACAGTGTAGCAGGAGCACTTTCCAGACTAAGAAAAACAGTGGCTGCTTTCACGAGGTCACCAAAGATGACCCGACATCTTAAGAAAAAACAAAAAGACCTGCAGCTGCCTGAACACAGGCTGATCCACGATGAGCCAACACGATGGGATTCAGCTTTTGAAATGGTGGAAAGGTTTCTTGAACAGCAGCAGGCAGTCTGTGCAGTCTTAGCAGATGACAGAAAGAAATGGTACCTCATGCCAAAAGATTCAGACATCACTATTCTTGAAACCGTAAAACAGGTTCTTAGCCCAATAAGCTCCTTTACTGATGCCCTTAGTGGGGAAAAACATACTACTCTGTCGTCTGTCCTACCCTTAACCTGGAAGATATTTTCTAGTTTAACAACTGAGGAGGGTGGAAGTAGTAACCTAGAACATCAGCTGAAAGAAAAAATAAGAAATGATCTGAAGCACAGGTATGAGGACAGGCGCCTACAGCTAGCATTGAACACAGCCACTTTTCTTGATCCCAGGTTCAAGGACAGTTTTACCACATTAAAAGATGAGGTGAAACAACATCTTGTGGAAAGTGCACAGAGTCTGCAGACTCAGAGCGTGTCAGGTTTGCAAACTCTGCATGCAATTCAGCCTACACAACCCTCAAAGAGATCAAAAACTGATGTGAAGGGACTTTTGTCAAACATTCAGGGAGAGAAAAAAACATGCAGCTGATGCATCAGCAGCAGCATCTGGAGATGATGATCCAGAATGTAGATTCAGGAATGAGCTGACCTTATATGAAACCATGCCCGAGTTGAGTGCTGAAGAAGACCCCCTAACATGGTGGAGAACCCATAACAACGCCTTACCTACTCTTGCTCGTCTTGCCAAGAAACACTTGTGTATAGCAGCTTCAAGTTGTGCCTCAGAGCGTGTATTTAGTACATCAGGATTCATTTGCAACCCAAGAAGGGCAAGGCTCACAGAGGAGCACATTGACATGCTTGTCTTCATTGCCAAAAATCTTCAAACTGCAAAAAAAATTCAGGCCAGTAAGACTGACACTTAAACAGTCATTTTAGGGTAAAGTGCAATTTTTGAGCTCTTGTGTGCCATAAGTATGCTGTGCACTTTAAGATTTCAGCTTTTTTTGTTTGTTTGTTTGCTGAGAAAACAGCATTTAATTTTGTGATGTTCATCTTAACTGGCTGCTGTTTACTTGTATAGTTTAATACTGAAAATATTGTTCTATTTTGTGTTGCTTGCATTACCTCAAACCAAAAATGGTGTAATTGTAGCTATTTAAAAAAAAATCTTTTATTATTTAAGTTTACACAAAGTCAAAACAAGTTTCCTTCTTGCACTACCCCAGACAAGTGTTACTTGTATACTTTTGCTATTGTTATTTTTTTTTACATGTTGAAAGAATAATGCCTCAGATTTTAAATATTGTTAAATTGCATTATATTTGGGTTATTTATTTTGCATTTACTTGCACATTTATTTAACTAGCATTTGCAATTTTGAAAGTATGTTCAATGCATGTTGAGATAAGAGTTTTTCAAGTTATTAAAAACATTTCTCATACCTTTTAAGTATTTGTCTTTTTTATCTGTAGTATCGAAAATGGTATCGAGTATCGAATATTTTCTTGGATATCGATATCGAGTTTGAAATTTTGATATCGTGACAATCCTACTCTCGTCAACAAATGACATGATCTGGCGAATCACGCGCATGGAGGAAAAATGACGTCATTCATTCATTTGGCAGCCCTAGTTAAAACACTTTCCCGCGCGCATGACACCACCGTGCAGCCCTGTTCTGTTCTGTTAAACTATTACATAATTTTAATATTGGTGTTTTAGAAAGGCTTTTGCCTTTTTGATGTTAGCTTTAGAAAAAAAAAAAACATTTTTTTTTTATTTTTTAAATAAAAAAAAAAAAAGAAAAAAAAAAAAAAAAAAAAAAGAAAAAAAAAACATTACAGTAATTTTCACTCATGCAGGAGTGTAATCTATTTGGGTTGTTTTACATATATGTGAATATAATGTACATCCACGTGTACTGAAAGCTGACTAATTTTAGTAGTTTAAATTCCTTTATACTTTAATAAACTATACATAGACTTCATTCACAGAGCCAACATGAGCAAGAGGAAGTCAGACATTAGGCTCTATTTAGGTGCCAAGAAAAGAGTGAATTGAATCTTAGGACTTAATAGTACAGCCTGCTTTGAGATGGTTATGTAGCTTAATACTGAGCATTAATAGGCCTACATGAATAATGATGTTTTTTACATGTGCTGCTGTAGTAAGGAGACAGAAGGGGAGGTTATTTGTGAGCAGGCAGGACGGGAGAGTGAACAGGACTGTTGAGTTGTAGAGAAGACTACTGTGGCATTTACGTGTTTGCCCTACATTTATATGTCTAGCCAGTAGGTGGCAGTGTGTCCATGGTAATGAATACAGCTAGTGTGAATGTTCAGTGCTTGTTCCTGACTTCCTTGAGATAAAGACCGTTCTCCTGAACTGCTGGGCTACTTCTTTCTTTACTACACAACATATTGGCGACGAGGATGGCTCTTCTTGGGATTTCGCCTCCTCCTGCATTTTGCAAAACCCAGGTGAACCTACGGTGCCTTTTGACTCATGGACTCGCATGTTTGAAAACTATGTACTCGCGCTGGCTGATAAAATGGAGGACAAAAGAAAGCGCGCTTTGCTAATACATACAGTTGGCGCGGAGGCACAGCGGATATTTTACACGCTGCCAGCAGTTGGGGATACCTACGTTGACGCACTACAAGCTTTAAGGGCATTTTTGTGCCGAAACTAAACGTTGTCGCGGAGAGAAACAAGTTTCGCCAACGATCTCAACGGACTGGTGAGTCAACAGCTCAGTACGCAGCTGCTTTACGGGAGCTTGTAGTGACGTGTGAGTTTGGAGCATTATCCGATGATATGATAAGGGACCAAATCGTGGAGAAGACGTCCAGTGCACGCATTAGAGAGCGCTTGTTGCTTGAGGATAAACTTTCCCTTGACAAGACTTTAACGATTGCTGCCCAAATTGAAACTGCAGTTGCTGAAGCTAGAACAATTGCCTCGGCTGGGGCAGCCAACGGGACCGTTGTCGGAATGGTGCAAGGGAAATCTTTTCGTGGTGGGAAGCAAAGGCAACGAAAACAAGCCAACTTTGTCCCCAAACCACCACCACAAACGGCTTATTCAAACGGCTCAACTGCTGCGGGTAAGACATGCTACAGATGTGGTTCTTCAACTCATTTGGCGAATTGTCACAAGTGCCCTGCTAAATCAGTCACGTGCAGACAGTGTAATAAGCCTGGACATTTTGCCAGAGTGTGCAGGAGCAAGACTGCTTCATGCAATGTTGGAGAAGTTTCCAGTGACTGTGTCACAGTTCTGTTAATTGATGAGAATGAAAATGCAGAACGGTAAAATATTGTGCAGTGTCTCCATGCAGGCTGCAGGTGGCCCTATAATAGCTGCCGATCTGATGCTGGATACTGGGTCTGGTGTCTCTATTCTTCCAGAACATATGTACAAGAGCCATTTCAGCCACACCCCTCTCTGAAGCCCAGGAAAACTGATCACGTACACAAAGAAACCTATACCTGTGCTGGGGTGTTTGGAACTGACAGTGACATACATGAAAAAATCCACTTCCCAGTACATCCATTTTGTTCCAGCAGGTACGGCCATTTTGGGAATGGATCTCTTCAATGCACTGCAACTTGAGATTAGAGATGGCCATGTCACTACTAACTCATCCCCTGCTGTCCCTGTACAGTACACAGCTGTTGAAGCTACCACTCCAGATACTGGAACTGTTACTGGATTTGTTCACAAAGTCACAGTGCGCCCCGAAGTGCAACCGGTGCAGCAAAGCTTCGTCGTCCCCCTTCGCCATTCGATACACAGTGTCCCAGGAACTACAGAGACTGGAAAGTGACGGTGTCATTGAGCGCATCGATTCCTCACCATGGGTGTCACCATAGTGGTAGTGCAGCGAAAATCTGGTCGGATCAGAATATGCCCAGATCTACGTGAGCCTAACAAGGCTGTTGTTGTTGACAGCCATCCACTGCCGCACATTGAAGAGGTGTTTCATGAGCTACGTGGTGCACAGATATTCTCCACTATTGACCTTCAAAATGCATACCACCAGGTACCTCTGCACCCCGAGAGCCGAGACCTTACTGGTTTTATCACGCATGAGGGACTTTTAGGTTCACAAAGATTCCCTTTGGTCTCGCATCAGCCCCGAGTGCATTCCAAAGGATGATGTCAAAAATTTTGACAGGTTTGGATGGCGTGCAGTGCTATTTAGACGATATCATAGTGTATGCAAACACACCTACACTGCATGAGACACGACTCAAAGCTGTACTGCATCGCCCTGGACAGCAGTGGACTTAAACTGAACATGGAAAAGTGCCTATTCAGGAAACATGAACTCTCATTTCTGGGCCATGTTGTTTCTGCTTCAGGCATCCGTCCCAACCCAGACCATGTCACTGCCATAACTGAGGCTCCTCCCCTCGTGATGCTGCTGCCCTACAGTCCTTCCTGGGCCTCACAGGGTGGTATTCGAAGTTTATCCCCTGCTATGCCTCTGTGGTGGAACCTCTTCGTGCTCTGCTAAGAAAAAATGCAGAATTTGAATGGACTGATGCTGCGGAAGAGGCTTTTTCACGCATTAAAAGACTGCTTGCTTCCAGTCCTGCGCTCACACTGTTCAACCCCACTCTTCCAACCCTGGTCACTACGGATGCCTGTGATTACGGCATTGGTGCGGTGCTTACTCAGCTGCACGGGGACACTGAGAAGACAGTTGCATTCGCATCCAGGTCCTTGACTGACTGTGAGAGGAAATATTCAATCATAGAAAAGGAGGCCCTGGCTTGTGTGTGGTCAGCTGAACGGTGGCGCACATACCTTTGGGGAAGACATTTCACCCTGCGCACCGATCATAGCCCACTTACTGCTTTGCTCTCCACAAAGGGTTTTGGACGAGCTGGTATGAGAATTTCAAGATGGTCTGCTCGCCTCATGTGCTTCAACTACACAGTGGAGTACAAGCCAGGTCGTGATAACGTCATAGCCGATTGTTTGTCACGCATGCCCCTGCCGTTTTCACCACCACAAGAGGTGGATGAGGACATCATAGCAATGGTGTCTGAGGACTTTGCGCTGTCACTAAAGAGAAGCTACATGCAGCCTACCAGGATTGCCCAGTGATGCAGCAGGTTAAAATCCATCTTACGAAAGGTTGGCCCCCTACAGCTAAAGGCCTTGAACCTGCTCTTTTGCCCTTTTACCGTGTACGGACTGAGCTGGCTGACATCGATGAGGTTTTGGTTAGAGGCACTCACCGGGTAGTGATACCCCCAAATCTCCAGCTACAACTAATACAGCTTGCACACGACACTCACCAGGGTATGGTGAGGACAAAGCAAAGACTTAGAGAGCTCTACTGGTGGCCTGGTATGGACTCAGATGTTGAAACTGCCATTAAGTCATGCCACACCTGCCTCCCAGCATGACAAGACAGCCATAACTAGAGCTGCCCCTCTACAACCAGTTCCTCTTCCCAATGCAGCTTGGGAAAAGCTAGCCATGGATATAGTGGGTCCCTTCCACTCAGCTCCACCTGACTGCCGTTTTGCCATCACACTTGTGGATTATTACAGTAAATGGCCAGAAGTGGCATTTACTTCTGATGTTACGTCTGCTACTGTCATCTCATTCTTGTCTTCTGTTTTCAGCCGTGAAGGCAACTCGCTTGAACTCGTTACAACAACGGCCCTTCATTTGTGTCTGCTGAGTTCAAGGCCTACTTAGCAGCTAGGGACATTACACACTGCCGCAGCTCCATATACTACCCACAATGCAATGGGGAAGTGGAGAGATGGAACAGGGTTTTAAAGGACTGTTTACAAACAGCTGACATTGAAGGTCGGCCGTTGAAACCCCTTTGTTACAAACTTCCTCCTCTCTTATCGCGCAACTCCCCATGCTCTGACTCAAGTCTCACCTGCTGAACTCCTACATGGCCGTCCGATGCGAACTAAGCTGAACATCAAAAATGTTGCTTCACCCCGTACATCTGCCAACGCTGAGGATGTGAGAGACACAGTGACTCTGAGACAAGCCAAGGTGAAGCTATACGTGACCCACCGTCGTAGTGCTCAGTCTCCAAAGTTTCAGTGTGGTTCCTACGTTCGGATCAGGAAGCCTGGAATTGCCAAGAAAGGACATTCCAGGTTCACGCCGCCTAAAAGTGGTTGCTCAGAAAGGCCAGGCTACCTATGAACTTTCTGATGGTAAAGTATGGAATGCCATACACCTGTCCCCTGTGAGCTCCCTTCTGCTGATACGCAACCACCGGGTACTTGTGCCCACAACCTGAGGATGTTTACATGCCCACTCAGACACCCCTGCCTGCTCAGCCCCCGCCTCAGCGGAGTCGCAGACTGATAAAACCGCCTGGATGGTTGGATGGTTTTGCCAGGTGAACTCTGCTCTTTAATAAAGAGGGCAGACCGTGGTGGGATCAATGTGGGATCAATGCTTGATTTATGGACTGTTTCTTGTGTCCAGTTAAAGTCATGGATCGTTTAGTTTGAACAAAATTCTGGTGAAGGACAATTCTAAAATATGTTCTTACAGGCAGCACAAAATTTAAGGAAACTGGAAATTTATAAGCGAAATGTGTCCTTATTGGTGACTTTCAATTGTTTAGCTGAAGTGTGCTGCTAACCGTCTCGAACTCTGGGATATTTGTGGGCAAATTTAGTTTTTTTGTTACGGCGTATGTATTCACTTTGTATGCGTTATGGTTACTCTTGAAATTTTAGGTAATCATATCTGTTTATATTTTATTAAAGGAATTATTCTAAAAAAAGAGGGATATGTGGCATTTACGTGTTTGCCCTACATTTATATGTCTAGCCAGTAGGTGGCAGTGTGTCCATGGTAATGAATACAGCTAGTGTGAATGTTCAGTGCTTGTTCCTGACTTCCTTGAGATAAAGACCGTTCTCCTGAACTGCTGGGCTACTTCTTTCTTTACTACACAAC
>JALJCO010004760.1:0-150000 GCA_023101725.1 Atherinomorus stipes
GATCCATTGCTACAGTCTCATTGTATTCTGAAGCTAAAGACAGCCAACAGCAGGTTGACTTAGTTCTGCTGCCTTTCTTATTTCTGACGAATCTCACAGTCACAGAATGATCTCTTGCAGAATGACTGGACAGTCTTTGTACGCTATTTCAGAGCTCTGGATGAGCCTCTTGTAGCAGACGTGAATAAACTATTTGATAAAAGTTTCAGAAGAACTTTCTCTTTCTTTGAGGCATCTGCTGACCTTTGAGAACTTCATTTCTTTGCAGCTTCACTTCTGCTTTCTCATCTCGAATATCCACACAATGACACAAACTTGTGAGCAAAGTGCTTGTTGTTACAACATGACAACTCTGTCATTTTCCATTCTAAAACTGATTCTGCCTTCTTTGTGAGGTTTTATGGCAATAAAGGAATATCAGCAGGTACAACTTAACTCAGTATCACCTTGTTTCTATTTTGGCTGGAGAGTTTTTATTTTCTTTTGGAATATACCATGGCCATTCTGATGCAGTACCAGCAGAGCTCTCCTGCTAGTCAGGACTTTGTGAGCTTGACATTGCTCAAATCTTGTATGCTGCAACTCCAGCCTTCTCACACAAACAGTCAGTGTGCAGGCTGTGTCAATGATGGCAGGACATTCGGTTAAGAAGAATCTCAGTCTGTCATGATCTTTGTCGTGTTGATGTTACACTCTTCCACAGGTTGTCTTCTGTCAACTTTACTAGTCTTCTGATGGGGCAATTCTTCCTTCAATGGTGTGCTCTGTAGATGGCGCATTTAGTCCGTTTACCATGTTGTCGAGTGGATTTAGCTACCTTGTTGCGGCTGTCGATGTCCGCTCGGCTTAGCGAGCCGGGTGCTCCATCTGGGTTTGCCACATGTCTTTGCTCCGTGAAAAGGCTGCATCTTGTTTTCCCTTGCTCCATACTCCGGCGGTTTTACCTCCTGAATATCTGGCTTCAGTACTGACTGTGGACTTGGTCAGATCCGTTGCATGTATGCAGGTGCTGCTTTGCTATTTTTCTCTTGAGACCTTTGAGGTGTCAAGAGTTTAAACGCCAGCACAGCGTCAGGCAGAGTCATGTCTGTGCACCATGCAGGTTGTATCTTTGTTGAACTTATTATATGATTACCGCGGACACCACCACTTTCTTTAACTGTGGAGTCCGTGGAGTCTTGCCATCATGCAGTCTTTTCTTCATCAGAATGGCGTGCTTTTCAACAAGAGTTTCCATACCGTTGTCTTTGTTTGGTCCTGCTGTTATTCCAGAACCAGTTTCTCTAGCTCTCCCTTCGAGCCAGTCCACACCGCGAGTGCCTGCTTCTCCTTGTCCAAATCCGTGACTGCTCTCCAAATACTGACTTCATTTTTCCAGGCCTCGTATGGCCTGGCTTCATCAAACTTCGGCGGAACTTTGTAATTGGTAACCATCCTCTGCTACCATGAAAAAGTCCAACAAACACGACGTCTGTATCTTTCTTTAACTTTTTATTTCTCCGGAAGTACAGGAAGTACATCACATTTCTGACCAGGAAGCTAACATAGCTTACTTCCTCACATCTCTTCACTTCCCTGAAGACTTAACAAAATACAGTATTAACCAACTGATTTGTGTTTTCACACTTAGCTGTATTACTTATAAGTACATTCCGACCCATTTTGTGTCGTTTTACTAGGTTACTAACCTGTAAAATACAGAAAAATGAGGAGACTGGCGACGTGGAGTTCCTCTGAGCCGGGCCTGTGCGCTCACTATTCTGTCTCACAGAGTAATGCGCTACCTCGTGGTGGGAGTAAGTAACTGCAACTTTAAAAACGCAGTTTCCCCAAATCACTCTTTTTCTCATTAACAAACACAAATTAATAACGTGATAACACATTAGCGTGTCACAATATTAAGGATGTTAAAATTAATGTGCTAGAAGGAGATTTATCTATGAAGTTGGCACGTTAGTTTTCAAAGCTAAGTTGTTACTCATGCCAGATTAAAAATCTGTATTTGGCTTTTTTTTTCATTAAGACAAGCTGAGGAGATGTAGGTTTTTGATTAAATGTTGAACTTAATCCACTAAAAACACTTCATCCTTCTTAGTTATGAAGTTCATGATATGGCCGATTGACATCAGGTCTGTGCAACGTTCTGGATGCATTTCATTTCTTAAATAGCAAAATCACCTGCGGTGTTACGACTTCAGTTCGAGTGCAGCTCCACTAACTGACCATTATCTTATTATGTTACATAACAACAAAACCTTTTCAAATAAATATTGTAAACTCCAGTTTTATTAAATCATTAATTTAATAAATTCAAGAATCAAATGAATTCACATTCCCCGTCAAAACATGGGAATATCTTAAATACTAGATTCACAATTTTTCCATCTCATTCTTTCATATTTCATAAGAAATGGAAAACGGAGCTTGAAAAAAATAGACATAATTATCAGCTAAATACTGTAATAAACTCAACCCAAATGAAGACAATAAATACAAATTTCAAGCCTCCTGCCTTGTCTCGATCACATATTCTGAGAGCTCCAGGGGCGTATATCAGATCCCGAGCCAGATGGATAGAGGAAAGGGAAAAAAAATTCAACATATCTTTGCAGCCTTGAAAAGAAAAAGCAAGAAAGAAACAGCTTCAAAGCTCTTTTGGTGAATGATGTAGAAATCAGAGACAAAAAATAATATCCTCAGAAATGTTCCCATTCTACAGCCAGCTTTCCAGCACTAAATATTCAAGAATCAACTGTGATACTTTTTCAAGTGAAATAGAACAATATATCCCCAAAATAGATAATCTCAAACAAATTTCCAATAATCATCTGACCATTGCAGAGCTTGATGCAGTAATAACTGGATTCTCTCTTAAATCTGATCAGATTAAAGTATAATTCATATTTTCTTCATCATGTGAGAACAGCTTCCAGCAGAAGAAAGATTCCTGGACGAAACATACAGTATCCATCAGGAAAGGTTTTAGGTTTTAAAATGATTTCTTCTGTCTCAGTATTGATTAGAGAAACATACTGAGGAGCTGTGAGAGTCAGAGGGATGAAAACATAATCAACAATACAGAAAGTTTTATTCAACCAAGCAGCGTATCAGCAGTTATACATCTGATTCTTATTTTATTCGTGTGTTCATTACAAAACATCAGCACGCTGAAACTGAAGCATCGCTGTTAATGAATGTTCAGTAAAACAAACTGAAAAATGTCCAAAATCACTTATAAACTAATCACAGAGTAAATAACTCTGAGTTCATCTAAATGTTTTGAAGATCATGGCTGCCCTGATGTTGTAATGACTAAATTTATTTCTATAACTAGTTTGTCTTTAGTTTATTTGTAAAGTTAATCCCTGATTTAAAAGCAAAACAAACCAGAACTTGCATCATCATATTTACGGTCAGTTTAGTCATAATGTCTCATTTTGATGATGCAAAGATGATGATGATAATGACGATGATGATGATGATGTTCACAGTTCAAAGCGTGAGTCCTTAAAGGGTTCTCTGTTGACAATGTTGTTGCTGGAGAGTCTAGAAGATTCCAGAAGGAGAGAATGTTTCAGCAGATTAATACATGAAGCAAAAACTCAACTAATTACAGCATGAAAACAGAAAACAACTGAAACGTCTTTAAGTTACTAAAAGCTAATAAACTTCATGATCCCAGTGTTAATGGTTTCATCACACACATCATACTCAAAGAAATGATTCATCAGGTAAACTCAATTAAACTGAGGACGGTTTTTCCATCCAATAAATATATGAACTCAAATTTTATCCATTAATGCAACGTAACATAACTGAGTTAGTG
This sequence comes from Atherinomorus stipes, assembly GCA_023101725.1. NCBI lineage: Eukaryota > Metazoa > Chordata > Actinopteri > Atheriniformes > Atherinidae > Atherinomorus > Atherinomorus stipes. The sequence goes on from JALJCO010004760.1 coordinate 3,827, forward strand.
CAACACATTTTTATTCAATTGTTTTAAATGGGAACAATCACATGTGATAAATGTAAATGATTTATTTCAACACAAAAAAATGCAGTTCAGTGGATGTTAAATGACTTACACTGCCTTATTAGATGCGTTTTATGATCAATTAAGTCAATTTAATCAAGTTAACTGGGGACAGAGCTTGATATGATGCAATCAGATCAAGTCATAGCAGTGAAAGAAGTCTAAATGACAAAGATTTGTCATGAGTCACCACCTTACTGACTTCTTTAAGCGGTTGTTGTAGATATACTCACCTATCAAGTAGAGCAAGCACTGCATTACCATGCTTGGACTTAAATGTCCCATAAACTGGGAGGGACTGATGGGATTACATGGACATTTAACTCTTGGTGCAGAAAAGAACAGACAGTACCGCAATGCATGGGTGGGTGGGGGGGGGGGTGGGGGGGGGGGGGAGGAGGCCGACAGGGAGGGGTGGGGGGGGAGAGAGAGAGAAAAGGCGAGAGAGCACTGAGCTGGATTGCAGTTTGTGCTTTAACTAAGAAAAAACGGCAATGTAGAGGAGGTAATGGGAAGGGTGGGAGGGGTGGAGGGGAAAGGATATGGGGGTAGATAATTTATTAAATGTGTAGAACCCTGTGCATGAGGGGAAATATGTTAATAAGCCATCAAACTCATTAAACTTGAGTCGAATGTTTGCTATGAAACTTATTTTAATTTACGTCCATGAAAAATAAATATAGTTCTATTTAATTGCTAAATTTGTGTAAAATAAACTAAATCTTAATGTGTCACCTTAAAAAGACACAGTGTAACTTTTAGCCGTTTTCTCAGTGGCGCGCCCCCCCCATCAATGGCTAAACTTCATCATCTTCATCCTACCTGTGACTCTCATTCTGTCCCTTCCTCTCCTCCTCTTCCTCCGGTAATGTTTCCTGGCGTTTCCTTGCTGAATCCGACATGATGTGTTCATGTCTGGTTCATATCCGTTTGCTAGAACGTGACGCCGTGCATAAGTGAGCTGCAACGTCACAGCTACAAAAGTTACAGAGTGCAGTTTCTGAGCCTCGGGACGCCTCTGGGCAGCGATGGCTCGAAAATGCACACAATGAATGTTGGTGTGTCATCAAAACGAGTCAGAAACAGATTTTTAAGCTCTAAAAGTTACGTTGGGTGTCTAGAATCAGTTTTGGGGTACACTGGGATCTCATCCACAGCCTTTTAAACTACCAGGTAAGTTCAGGCTGCTGCTGGTGCTGCAGATGTTCCTGTTCTCTTCACATGTGGAAGGTTTAGACAACAACAACGTAATGCTGGAAACAATAATGTCAACGAAGCTCATGAACCATAAAAGACTGGTTGAGTCTTTTATGACGTTTGGATGCAGAAGAAGGGGAAGAAATAGTTCCTGTGTTTCCAGAAAAGAACATTTCTATTGCTCTTTATTTGCAGGGTGTTTCTTTCTGTGTTTGTGGAGTTTCTTCCTGCTGTCAGCTGATTCTTGGATTGTAGTTTCCATGTGTTAATCTCACCTGACAGTCTGGATGGTGGGGTTGATGGAGACCAGCTGCAGTAATCTGGCCGCTGCAGCATCACTGATTTTATTGTGACTCAGACTGGAAGAAGCCAGAACAATCACATATGAGCTTCCACGTGTGTTTAGACAACATTCAGCTTCATCATGTTTCTCCAGGTCTGACACTCACTCCAGGACGTGGACTTTGTGCAGATGTGGGACGAGTTGGAGCAGCAGCTGGTCAGTCAGCTGACAGTGACTGAGGTCCAGCTCTGCCAGCTCCTCACAGTAGTCCAGCATCTGGACCAGAGCTCCACACAGCCTCTGATCCAGTCTGGTGTGGCTCAGATCCAGCTCTCCACCCAGGGCTCCACGCAGGGACACCGCCCGTCTCATCGTGTCCCTCTCAGTGTCCACAGGAAGCAGGGACAGCAGCTGGAGGAGGACAGTCTTACTGACTCTGAACAGGAGGAACAGAGCAAAGAAGAAACTGTTAGGATGCAGCAACATGAAGCAACAAGCTTCTCTCTGCTTCAGTCACTGCCGGTCTTCCTCACCTGAGACGGACTCTGTCCAGGACAGGAAACAGCAGCTCCAGTCCGCTGTCCTCCACCTCACAGTCTCTCAGGTGGAGCTGTGTGTCCTGGCTGCTGCGTCTCAGGATGGTGCAGACGGCCCGGCAGTCTCCAGCAGTCAGACTCAGAGCTTCAGTCTGCTCCTGCTCTGGTAGCTCCTCACAGGAGGAGCAGGACAGGTCCAAGCTGTGCTGCAGAGTCCTCAGCAGGTCTGACGCTGCCTCCTGGTGGCCGTCAGAGGAAGCACAGCAGTGGATGAAGCTCAGCAGCTGCTTCCTGTCCACACTGGGAGGAAGATCGATGCAGATGAACGTAAATATGTGAATAAAACACTGATGACAGAGAAATATCTCAGCAGATCTTATAAGAACATGGTTGTGTTAATAATTGTAGAGTTTAAACCTGGTTTCTAAGAACTCAGCTCTTGTTCTGCACATTTAACTCTATAAAGAAGAAGTGATTTACCTGAGCTGTGAGATATAAGGCAGACACTGCAGGAAAATCCTCACTTCACTCTCTTCATGTGAGCAGTCTGTCAGCTTCACTGGTTTCTTCTCTGACTGGAGTTTCAGCACTTCCAGGAGGATGGAGGTCTTTCTCTCTGAGAGATTTATGGACCAGACTGGAGGTGACTGGAAAACTGGCTGCAATGATGGAAGGAGACTCAGACCTGTTTTAGTCAGCTGGGAGTAAAGGTCCAGCAGGAAGTCAGACTGTTTTTCTTCATGATTATCGTTGTCACAAAAATCTTCCTCATCAAAAGGGAATGTTTGATATGAGCAGACTGATGATAACATCTCCATCATCTTCTCTCCGGTCTGCTGTTCTCTCTCTGCTGCTGCACGGATCAGATTCACAAACAACTCTGGTTGTTCTTGAAGTTTCGGCTTCCATTGATCCAAACTGGCTCTATAAAAGAAAAAAAAAAATGGTTTGATCTCAGCTGCATAAATACAACCACACACAACTGATGGACTCCATCTTGTCCATCTCTCCTGTAGATGATGAACTTCCATGTCCAACACATCTTAGATCAGAGAAGATGAATATAACAGATCAATATCAGGGACTACTGATTAAAAAATGAGCTAGGAAGACTGAACCTGGCACATTTTCAAGGTGAACCTTTTAATGAATCTACAGTTTCCTATTTTTTTTTAAAAAAAATGATTTTTTTAAACTTTTACGGACTCACAACACAAACACTGATCTCTGCTAATTTAAATATCTACCTGAAATTAATTTGGTGTCTGATGTTTAAGAGGTGAATATTTGTGTACAAACATGAATAACATTTTATGGTGCAAAAATCCCAGCATGCAATGCTTCCTGTTGCCTCTGATGTGACACACATGTTACCAGCATTTAAAGTATGAAAAGGTCTCTGGTAACATGAGCGTGGTTGTTGACTACCATAGTTTACTTCATATAACTACTGAAATCTATATTATTAGACCTCAACTACTCTACAGTAATTATACAGTCGTCCTCAAAATTATTCCAACCCTCCAATTACAGAAAAGGCTAAATTCACAATAGTAATTCAAATGACAAGAAACTAAAGAAACTGATAATAAATAAAAGTTAAAAAAAAATTATAATCTACTGAAATAAGATGTTGCTTTTGAATTTTGGTTGGAAATAATAATTTTTAAAAAAAACGACAAACAAAACTGTTCCAGACATTTAAGAGCACCTTTCCTATGAACAGTGGATCAACATACCTGTCAACAGGTGCAGAAATCTGATTGGACGTTACAGAAAACACCTGATTGGAGTGATTGCCTCAAAGTGTTGCTCAACAACATTTTAGCTTCGGAGCCCCATCATGCTTGTTTACTTGTTTTATTTTTTGTGTGTTTATTTTTAATATTTCTGTTGAACAACAACTTAGAATCAGTGTCACGATTTTCATAGAATTTTTATTTATTATTCTTTTTTTTTTTTCTAATTTCAGCTTATTTTAGTGGCAGTTGATTTTTTTCTTCTTTATTTGGATGGTATCAATAATTTTGACTGTAATAATGTGACAGTTTTTCAGTTATACTGGCACGAAATGCATTAATTTTATCGTTAAAAAGCTTTAAAAAGTCATTTTTTGAAACACACTTATAAAACCACAGAATTCATCATAATGATGTTCACTTTTTTCTTTATTCTGCTTTAATTTACAGGATTTCCAAAATATAACTTAAGAACATAGAGGGTGGCTTAATAATGAGTGATATTAATTCTTTTGTGCAAGAGTCATTAAGTTTTAAAGCAACCCTTACCGATGTTGCATTCTTACACTATTTTTCTAACAGGGTAAAATGCTGTGAATAAGGTAATGGAACTCTAAAATACAAGACAGACCCACCATTAATCAAAATAAAATATTATTCCAATCTCTAAATATTCAATGAAAACTCCAACCAATCCTTGAAGTGGGGTGCACCTCTAGGATTGTCCAATGGACCTGCCTGTCAGACCTTTGATTCTGCATTGGGAGGTGGAGGGAATGAAGGGGTGTGTCTTAGGAGTGAGGCGGGACTGTTTACATTCAAATAATCTTGCCTTGCTTTCTGAAATGCAAGATCGGTAAAGGCTGCTTTAAGTTAAAAGTTTTAGGAATAAACAACAAGTTATCTGTAACTCTAAGATGCGCCACCAGGTGGCAGTAAATCGTAGTATGTGTGATCATTTCTGGACTTCCTCATTGCCCGAGCTGGCTAAAAAAACCCCACTTTGAATCAATTCAAATTCATGGAAGATTATAAAGGCCACTGAAGAAAAAAGACAGAATTCTGAGAAGAAAAGAAGTGAGAATTCTGCAATTTTTTTCCAGGACATTAAAAAAAATTAAAAAATCTGGAGATTTTTTTTTCCTGGAAAAAGTCAGAATTCAGACGTTTTTCAAAACATAATTCTATATTCTTATAGAAATTGAAAGAAAAATGTCCCCATTTATTATGTTCTTTAAAAAAGTCTAAATTCTGAGATTTTCTCAATATTATTTTTTCATTTTTTTTATTCAGCTGCCCTTATAATGTTCGATACAAATATAATATAATTCTTTAAAAAGAGATTGTTTTTCCCTTTTGCTGTGACAACAGTGGCGTGGTGAGACTTACTGATCCTTAGTAGGATCTTAGCATATCTCCACAACTAAAAGGCTGCGTGTGTTGCTTCCATCCAAAATCAGCTTCTCTTTCTGAGATAATACCACATTCAGATTTTTTCATTCATTATTGGATTACCTTCATTCATAAACTATTTAGCATCTTATTACTGCTCACATTACTGTGGGCTCCATCTCTAACAAACACTGAAGCTGTGTCTCATGTTGCAGACTACGTAGGCTACGAAGTCCGCGCACTCCGTAGCTGCCTTCTGAAATGGTAAGCTGCTGAAATGGGACATCCTAGCCGACGAGAATTTCCCATGGTGCTCCTGTCCGTTGCCTAGCAACTGCAGACTCCATAGCTGCCACAGTGACAGCAATTCTTTTCACTTATTCCTTCAGATGTGTTGTACAAATAACCAGAAACGGACATTTTATTCCTTTTCGTTTATCTGTCGTTACCTGAATGTTAACATCCCATTAACTGCTCGTTAACACCTGAATAATGTCAAACAAATGCATTTTCTGAAAAAAAACAAAACAAAAAACAAACTCCCTTTTTATGCTTGCCCGCATACTTTCAATTTTTTCCACAGAGATGATCTGTTGTTTCTAACCATTAAACACTTCATTTAACACTTTAAAATCCACAAATATATCCAAATATTACACTGGTAGCTCCTCTGCTGAATACTCCATCACATCTCCTGCACAATGAAACAGAATACCAACCTTTGCCTGTTTTAGAAATGAATTTTTACAATACTTCTAATTTCTTTAAAAAAAATGTTAGTAGAACTGCAAAAAAGATTTGTAAAGAAATGTCTGCTACCCTTTCGTTTTAATCCCCCCCCCCCTTTTAAAACCCAGGCATGACACTGATGATTAACTTTGATTTTACATCACTTCGTTACTATAATTAATTGTATATTTTGTGCAAAATATCTTATTTCCCTTTATTTTATTTGAACCTCTTTGTGCATCTATAAAACTTTCCAGTGGTTTTATTCTTGAAGTAACCGTGTGCAGTATTGTATGATACTCCTCCTTGTTACTCCCCTCATGAGAGTTTGCACATTCAGATTTTGTAACAAAAAAAAACCCAAAAAAAACTTGTGTGCAATGAATTCAGAGATAGCCGAGGTCACGAAGGACACATTGCATGTATCCTTCGTTTCAGGCCAAACGGAGTGCAGGTTTGAAGGGTGGATTCGGGGGCTCCTTTAGACGCTTTTGAAACGGGACAGTATTTGACGCGCCCCTTTGGCGTATGCACCCCACGAATCGGCACTTCGCAATGTGCAGATGCAACATGAGACAACGACAGTGTGTTTTAAAAATAACAAGTGACATCACCACACAGATTTGTTTTCCAAAATAAATCCAATAATGGACCAGTAAATGTAGACAATGATCTTTTAAATGAAAGGCAATGAGCTGCTAAATAGTTTTCAGGTGAATGTTCACACGGTGAATAAAAAAATTCTGAATTTGGCTTCATCTAAGAATGAGAAGCTGTATTTGGGCATAATGGTGTTGTGTCACAGCTGTGAACCAAATCCAACAAAAACCATTTGTCCTCCCTATTTATGAAGTTCTGATGGTTTTCTAGCCATTCATTTAGAATTTTTATCATCTGTTGCCATAAACTAGGTTATCACAAGTGCTATTTGAAAAATGTGAATGTGGCGTTATCTCAGAGAGAAGCTGAATTTGGGCAGAAGCCACACAGGCTACCTTTCAGTTTTGTACACATGCTGAGGTCTCACCGAACATCCATAACTTACGCCAGAGTAGGGTCACTGATGTCACTGGAAAAGAAAATGAAATTGAAAAAAATGATCTCTGTGATTTTTACTTCTTATTGATAGTTTTTGTTTCCTTTCAACTGTCTTCCTCTGCCCTGTGCAGCTCAGGACTGGGTACTGAATCAATAAGAGGATTCGATGCAATCCATTGGATTCTGTATCAAGGTCATTAATATTCAGAACTGGCTTGAAGAGACAGTTAAACTGACTGATATGGATTTGCTTGAATCAGAGCACAATGAGTTGTATTAAGTCGGTAAAATGCATTGAGGTGACTTTGTTGTGAAATGGCACAAAATAAAACTGATTTAAATAAGAACTCAGCTCTTGTTCTGCACATTTAACTCTGTAAAGAAGAAGTGATTTACCTGAGCTGTGAGATATAAGGCAGACACTGCAGGAAAATCCTCACTTCACTCTCTTCATGTGAGCAGTCTGTCAGCTCCACCTTTTTCTTCTCTGACTGGAGTTTCAGCACTTCCAGGAGGATGGAGGTCTTTCTCTCTGAGAGCTTTATGGACCAGACTGGAGGTGACTGGAAAACTGGCTGGAATGATGGAAGGAGACTCAGACCTGTTTTGGTCTCACAGTCCTTCATCTGGGAGTACAGATCCAGCAGGAAGTCAGACCGATCTTTAGCAATGAATTTGTCATCAAAAGGGAAAGTCGGATGTGAGCAGACTGATGATAACATCTCTATCATCTTCTCTCCGGTCTGCTGTTCTCTCTCTGCAGCTGCTTTCAACAGAACCATATACAGCTTGTTTTTTTCTCGAACACCTGAGTCCCAACGATACAAACTGGAACGAAAAGAACATTTAGTGATGAGTTGATCTCAGCTGCGAACATTTTTCGTGTTCTTGCAGCCTTGAGAACAAGAACAATGTTCTCGCCTCCAGCGGAGTATCTAACAGGCATGGAGTTCCTCAGGGTTCTGTACCAGGACCGATATGTTTCACACTGCATGCTTTCTTTAGGTAAAATTCTTAGACGTAATGACCTTAACTTTCTTAGCTGTGCAGATGATACTCAGACATACTATTTCATGAAGCCTGATGAAAGCAGTTTGTTGTATGACAGACGTCTGAAAGACACAAAGACGTGGATGACTGAATTTTCTCTTAAATTTATAAATGACCACAGCTGCTGTCTGTCAACATGAGAACCTCATGAATACACTATCTAGCTATGCAATTACTCTGGATGGTACTACCTTGGCATTCTTCTGGACCAGGATCCTTTGAGTCCTTTGACTTGCATATAGAACATGTTTCTAGGACTGCCTTCTTTCACCTCTGTAAGGTTGCTTTCACACCTGACCAAGCGGACTCGGTCCAACTGGGGAACTTTGCAACATTGTTGCATTAATCATTTGTTTCGGTTCTGCTTTTACACTGTGATTTATGATGCGCTCCGAACTTTCTTAGCAGCATTACGTGGTTGAAAGGGGCGCTCGTTGATTGGACAAAAGTAGTCGTTTAAGCATGGAGCGTCATACTAAGTTGATGGTTTTGGCGTTTCTGTTTGTACTGCAAATGCACATGGCTCGGCAAGCGGTGCAGTTTGACCGGCTCGTAAGGCAGCGAGGCATGGAGCTGTTCATAGTGTCTCAAATAAAAGAGAGGCAGCACCGGAGGAGACTGGCCCGAGACTACGAGTTGTTGGTGTTGCTATGACGACAGCGGGCAAGGTATGTAACCTCACAGATTACAAACGGTGGTGGAATAGTTGTCTCGTATTGCGCTTCATCTTATTATTGTAGGGAACGCTACAACGTTGGTGAACGCGACTGCTCCTGTGATGCTATCATAGCTGGTCAGGGATTGACTCTGTTCATTTTCTAACTTTGACAATCGAACAAATGACATCTAGGCTCAGAGTTTAAGGACCGCTACTGTTTGGGAGTTGTGATTTGATTTTGGTCAATATATGGATTGAAATTGTCAATATAAGCTGTTATATATATATAGATTTGATATGTTGTATTATAGTTCCGAATACGTGACTTTAGTAGAGAATGAGTTGAGTGGATGTCAGCTCTTGGTTTATCCGGTCATCCGACCATATTTCCAGGAGAGTTTTCAGCTCTTTGTCTGTCCACGTCTGTCCATGTCTGTCCTCTCGCCATGTTTATTTTGGTTTGGAGTGCACGCTGCAGCTCCTCTACCCTAGATACACTGCATTTGCATTGTGTGTGGCGTCACCACGTACACTTGGTCCTGTGTTTGATCTTGTTAGCTTCACAGTGCATACGAACCGAACAAGGATTGCTTGCAAGCGAACCGAGACCCATGTTTTCAGGCAGACCAGAGTTCGGATGGGCTTTCACACCTGTCCAAGGAAGTGGACTATCCAAGAAAATGAACTCTGGTCCGTTTAAAGTGGACCAAACAGCCCTGGTGTGAAAGCGACCTTATACTTATAAAATAAAGAATATCCTGTCTCAGAGGAAAACTAAGTCAGGGTTTTGTTACTTTAAGGACAAATGCAATTCCTTATTTTTAGGCCGTTCCAAATTTTCTGAAAAGCTTCCATTTGATCCAAAATGCTACAGCGAGGCTTCTGATGAGAATTATCATCTGAGATTACATTTCTTAGTTTTAGCTTCTCTTCATGTATCATGTCTTCAGCATGTCCTCTCTGTCCCCAACAGGTCCAGTAAGATGGCTGCCCTCCCCGAGCCTGGGTCTGTCAGCGATTTTTTACTCCTTATTCATAGAGAATTTTTTTTTCCTTTCCACTGTGTAGTTTAGGATTGTGGATTGGATCAAAAAGATTTGATGCAATACACTGGACTATATTCACCTTATTCAGAAGGTCAGGATGAGCGCCGCCATTTTGGCATACAACTTCTGGTAGTCAGTGTTGCGTAGGCTACCACTGCCTCTGTGGCAGTTCCACGGATGGGCTACATGAATAGATTTAATGCTATTTAATGCTATAAGTGTTCAAACATAAGCAGCGTTCAATGTTTTGTCTGTGCCACAACAACTGAAAGGAGAGCAATCTGGCACTTTGTTAAGATTCCATCACAATATCTGCCCCAACAGCTAACGGTGCTAGCCTCGGATGCTAACAGTAGTAGCTGCTCTCTAGTGATGGGCTGCTTTATTTACGGTCTATGCTCTAAGAGCAGCTTTAATAATCAGTTCAGGGTCCTCTGTAGGATTTTAGCTTCTAGATGAGGCATAACATGATCATATTTACAGTAGTGCCCTTAAAAGACCTTCGATTTCTAACTGCCCTGATAGCCCTAACTAGCCGACCTAGCATAATGGCAAACAGCACAGAGCTTCAGCTCAAAGAGATTATCACGACCTTGCAGAATAATAATTGTAGTAATCATAATCCCGTTTTGTTCAAATAAACATACCCTCCACAGCATGGCAGCTGCGTGGCTGCAGAACCATCCCATCCCTGCAATACCGGAGCATCCCAGCGTCTCCAGCACTCATCAGCTCCTACCGACACCCAGGCGAAGTGAGAGGTTGCTGGCTGGACTTGGACTGACACTGGCTTTCAGAACATGTCCTTGTCCTTCATGCAACAGATCATGTCTGACTTTTAGGCCCTTGAAATTATTTCATTTTTTATTTTTAGTAAAATCAGACGGCGGTTTTCACTGTGGTCTGTTATATCTGCCGCCGCAGCGCCCAGAAATCAGCTGATTGCATCGCTCTCATTTGATTCCTGCCGCGGCTCACGGCCGCCCTTATTTGTGAAGAGATCTGATTCCCTCAGTACATCTGATCTGAAAGAGTGCAGGATGATTATGAGTGGAGCTGAGGATGTGCTGATCAGGGATGGTTCTGCTGGGTGGAGCTTTCCTGGATGGATTTTCATAAGGAAGGCCGAGTTAATACAGCCACGAAAACGTTCAGCAAATGGTAGATCTAGTCGGCTATCAACAGTTTTCAGGGAAATAGGACTGGTGGTGATGTCATCTTCCCACTGTGTTATGAGAACTGGGTGAACCAGAAATGTTTTCTTGGACCCTTCCGGTCAGGTTTGATTCTTCCACTGTAATATTTTCCTTTGAACAATACTGAGAACACGACTCACCGGAAGAGCTAAGCCAGTGCGGAAATGCCTCTGTTGAAAAAGTGGGCAGGGCTGAATAAGGTGAATAGCGAGGTTGTTACTATTTATTAGAGATCGACCGATACAGCTTTTTTGGGGCCGATACCGATACCGATGTTTTCTCATCAGCCTCTGCCGATAGCCGATAAAACCTGCCGATGTTTGGGGCAGATTATATTGGCCGATATTGCATTACCAGTATCGGCCCTGTATAGTGTACCAGCAGCAGGATTTTCTTATAATTCTTTAAAATCAAAGTATTTTGACTTTCTGAGCAGCAGATTATTAAAATAAAAGTCCAAAATGTTCCTGACTTTACCTGCAGTCCAAGTCTGAAGTGATATTATGATGTCTGGGCTAAATATTTGTTATCTATCTATCTATCTATCTATCTATCTATCTATCTATCTATCTATCTATCTATCTATCTATCTATCTATTTTTTTTTTTTTTTTTGTTACTACGATTTCTACAACTGGAAAATACAGTAAACAGGTTACTGTACCACTTCTCATATTTAAAAAAAAATATATATAATGTATATGATTCATGTGTATATTGAGTGTGTAGTGGAAGATAAATCTAAACGAATATCAGTTGTTTTTATTTCATTTTGATCTCTTCTCAGTTTTACTTGAGGTGAAAAGCTTCTCCTCATCTCTCATCATCTCATCATATAGGGCTGTTCCTCTGCAACGCTGAGGGAGCAGAAGTCCTGCTGCTTTCTGGCCTCTAACACAGTAAAGAGTTTTGGGGGTAAAAACGCAAACATCTGATGACCTTTTTTTACAGTGTGACATTTTCTGACGGTGCACGTGGTCTGGACATCTCTCATGTCTCCTGCCGTGCGCTGTCAGACCCGGCGGGTCTGGTTCTGTAGAACATTTTGCCGCTGGGGAGGACGCAGAGATTATAGGTGACACAATCAGTTCCTTCGTACAAGCGGACACGCGCGCTCTGTTTTTCTGATTTTATCTGGATGTTTCACATCTGGATGTGAGGATGAAACGTTTCCCTGCCCACTGGAGACCCAGCATGCCTCCATTTCAGCTCATGTTTGCGTTTTCCTGCATGGAGACAGTTTCACCCGCTGCTGCGTAAAGGGGTCTCTCTCTTTCTCTCTCTCTCTTTTTTTTCCCCAAAAACGAAAGAAGAGAGTTTTGCGTTTCCGTGGGTGAGTAACCAGAGCGGCTGAATCAGGTGATTTCTCCTCTGATTCTCTTCATAGGAGAACTGATGGTCAGTTTATGTCTGAAGAAGCAGCAGCAGTAACTTTCCTCCTGCTTCTGTTTGTAGTTATTTATTCAAATCTGACGGAGTCGCCGACTGTAAATAGAGACTTTTCATTTTCAGTTCGCATCGCATTCATCTTCACCGCAGCGCGAAGTCCGACACTCTCATAATTTGACAATTTTTATTTGATTGTGTGAAGTCAGGCGGTGCTTTTCACTGCTGTCCATCAGCTGGTTGCAGCTGCGGCTGAACATGATGGACACGATTAAAACTAATTTTACAACTTTTAATAAGAAAGCTTCGGTAGGCCAGAGCTGCTGTTAGTGCAGGAGAGGAGGAGAGGGGGGGGCGCAGCAACTGCTGCCTGTATAGATGCCTGTTTGTAAATTATGCCGAAGGGCGCGTATCGGCCAACGCACCCAACCATCGATTCTGATATCAGCAAAAAATGCAAATATCGGCCTAATATATCGGCCGGCCGATGTATCGGTCGATCCCTACTATTTATGAACTGGCTTGTAGGGACACAGTTATATTACACTGCAAAAAAGTGGATTTGTTTGAATTAGAGCACAATGAATTGGATTAAGTCCGAAAAATGCATTGAGATGACTTTGAAACGGCGCAGAATAAAACTGATTTCATTAAGAAGGTCTTGTTCTGCACATTTAACTCTATAAAGAAGAAGTTATTCACCTGAGCTGTGAGATATAAGGCAGACACTGCAGGAAAATCCTCACTTCGCTCTCTTCATGTGAGCAGTCTGTCAGCTTCACTGGTTTCTTCTCTGACTGGAGTTTCAGCACTTCCAGGAGGATGGAGGTCTTTCTCTCTGAGAGACTGATGAACCAGACTGGAGGTGACTGGAAAACTGGCTGCAATGATGGAAGGAGACTCAGACCTGTTTTAGTCTCACAGTCCTTCATCTGGGAGAACAGATCCAGCAGGAAGTCACACTGACTTGTTGTGCTCATGTATCTCTCATTTAAAGGGAATGTGTGATACATGCAGACTGATGATAACATCTCCATCATCTTCTCTCCGGTCTGCTGCTCTCTCTCTGCTGCTGCACGAAACAGATTCACCACCAAACTGGTTTGATCCAGATCATCTGAGCTCCAACTATCCAGCATGAACCTAGAAGAAGAAAACATCTGATGATTTGATCCCAGCTGCATAAATACAACCACACACGACTGATGGACTCCAGCTAGTCCATGTCTGTCCTGCTGATGATATAAATAAAACCTGGTGCATGCTGGGAGCTCCGCATCAAGACCATTACTCTGTTGGTTTTCTCCAACCAGTAATCAGAAGAAAGATTTGTCCAAGTGGGTGTGATGCAGTTTTGTTCATTTACTTTTGGAAGTTGCTGATTGTAAAATATACTTTTAAACTGTATTCTGGCTTCTGGGACTGAGATGGAAGTCAGTTCAGAAAGATGAGAACTTTCAGTAAAGTATGGACCCAAAAAATTGACGTTTTTTCAAACTAAAAAAGTAACTCGTAATCTAGGTCATTTTGAAACTTAAAGGGACCTGAGGCAAGATTAAGAAATGAGACTCGCGACTGCCTCGACAGGCGCTGCGGGTAACTGCGGCCACGAGCCAAGCCGACACGGGGGCACAAACTGAAGCTATAATGTTGTTTACTACCCTGATGAAGTCTTGTCCTTCGTAGTTCCACTTTTTAGTGTCTTTCTGCTGATCTGGATCGTTTGCTGATGGCAGAAGAATCCATAAGTATCCCTTGCAGTGATTAAATTTACAGCGACCGTCTTCTTCCTGTAACAAAACTGTCGGGGACGTCATTTGACGTCACATCCACAGGATAGCACGGGAAATTCTAGCGCTTCATCACCCATTAGTATTAAAAAACTAGACATGCTTGTTTATTCTTTCACAATTCCTGCCTCTAGTCCCTTAAAGTAATCAGTAAAGTAACTAGATTGATTTTTAAAGAATTAAACAGTAATAAAAATACTTTTTCAAGTAATCTGCGGTAACTCTGCTGCGAATGAAGTGTCACTTCATTTAATTTGTTGTCTGGCAAGACATGGATATTCCTAAACAATATACAAACTTGGGCTGTGCAATTAATCAAAATTTGATTATGAATTCAATTTTTTATGTCAAATGATCTCCAAACTCATAATCAAGTTGGAACAATTTTTCAATACATTTTTCTTTACACATTTTCTGCAAGTTATTCTGAAGTTAGCTCATTTCAGTGGCTTCCACTCCTGCGATTTGTTGGGTGTCATGAAATAAAAATGTTAGATTTGGAATGCTCTTGCGTTGTACTAAAGCTGGGAGTTTGAGTTGGGATATTTTTTCACATGAACAAGTATATCTATTTTATTCTTCAAATATAGAGAAATTGCAGAGCAGCTGTATACATACAGTAGTTTATTTCGGATACATTTGTTTTTTCTTATGTTTCTAAATTTTTTTAATGTTCAAAGTAGATTTATTTAATGCATTTAATGTTTTATACACTGCAAAACAGCTGTAACATACATATTTGTTGTCTATATTTTTTTCAATTTGAACATTTCATGTCAATAATCAAAGTGTTTTGTGAATGAGAGATAAATAAATAAATGCATTGTGTAACTAAAAAATGATCATCTAAATAATCGTGATTTCAATATTGACATGTGTTGGGGGGGGGGGGGGGGGGGCCCCCCCCGGCGCGGGGGGGGGCCGGGGGGGAGCCGGGGGCGGGGGGGGGGGGGGGGGCCGAGGGGCGCGGGGGGGCTGGGGGGGGGGGGGGGGGCCCCCGGCCGCCCCCCCCCCCCCCGGGGGCCCCGGGGCGGGGCAGGGGCCCACCCGCCGGAAGAGGGGGCGGGGAGGGGGGGGGCCCGGGCGGCCCCCGGCCGCGGGGGCCCCCACGCACCACCAACGGCCAAAAATGAGAGCGATAAAGTTTTTTTCTATCATTGACCAGCCCTAATACAAACATTAAGGCACAAAACGCCAATTTATTCGCACGGTATTATCAGCCCGATATCGTCCGATATTCACTTGAAAATTGAATATCGATATCAGCCAATTTCGACCTGATACCGACCTATATAATTAACCAATAGATAACATCTGCTGTTTTTTTTAGCTTGTTTTTCTTTTTTTTTTAATCCGTGGGCATGGAAGCAACATTAGGCCACGCCCACTGTGCGATATGATATCCCTGGCAACTACTGCATCTAAAGCAGAAGTATTTTTCTAACTTTTTAAAAGAAATGAATATCATATAATTTTCAGCTTTAATATCGGCCAAATGAGGTGTAAAGTATCATCATGTCAGATATCAGCCAAAAATTCAATACTATGCATCCTTACTTTATTTTGAGGAAAAAAGGTTCCAAACCCCCATCATGCAGTGCTCTCTGTTGCCTCTGATTGAACACATATGTATAAACATGTAAGAAAAGGTCTCTGTTAATACGAGAGCCGTTTTTCAACAGTTTTACTTCATCTGTAACCTCTGAAATTAGTGTTAAAATATCTTAAACCATTCTAGTTAGTTATAATAACATGATTCAGAGCTGAGCAGTTTATAAAGATTTCTGTAATTTTGCAAAGATTTTGCAATTATGAACAAATACTAGCAAATATTTTCAGTTTGTATTTGTTAATCAGGTGTTATCACCTCGATAAAAGAATCTGCCTGATAAGTTTTTCAATGTGTAGAAAAGGATTTGCATGAGTGTAAAGAAAGATTTTCATTTGTAAAGACAAAAGTAAAAATTATTTTGCAAACATCTGTTTATGGATGCAAAGCGAAAAACTGTTGGCCTCATTTTGGATCTCTATCTGATTAGAAGATGACAAATCAAACAGTCCAATCAGAGAGCAGATGGCTTCTTCTCCCTCTGCAGTGCTACAGGCTCTTAAACGGGTGTCACCATCTTTTCAACACCAGCCAGAAGTCAGAGTCAGAAAACTTTGTGCCTTGTTCTGAACATTTAACTCTATAAAGAAGAAGTTATTCACCTGAGCTGTGAGATATAAGGCAGACACTGCAGGAAAATCCTCACTTCACTCTCATCACGGGAGCCGTTTGTCACCTCCACCTTTTTCTTCTCTGACTGGAGTTTCAGCACTTCCAGGAGGATGGAGGTCTTTCTCTCTGAGAGACTGATGAACCAGACTGGAGGTGACTGGAAAACTGGCTGCAATGATGGAAGGAGACTCAGACCTGTTTTAGTCTCACAGTCCTTCATCTGGGAGAACAGATCCAGCAGGAAGTCAGACTGCACTTTACTATCCGTGAAATTTTCACTTAAAGGGAATGTTTGATATGAGCAGACTGATGATAACGTCTCCATCATCCTTTCTCCGGTCTGCTGGTCTTTCTCTGCTGCTGCTTTAAGCAGAACCATCAACAGCCCGATTTTTTCTTCAACCTCTGACCTCCAACTGTTCAGACTGGAACAATAAAAAGGAAACATTTAGATGATTTGATCTCAGCTGCATAAATACAACCACACACCACTGATGGACTTCTTCATCAGTAGTAGAATCTTCATCATGCTCAGTAAAGTCCCCCCCCCGTCAGAAGTTAAAAATACAAATAAATCTAACTTTGTTTTCCTCATTTATATAGAAAATGTTGTTAAATTCAACTGAAAGAGAAACTTTGTGGTTTTTAGCTGCTGAGAAACTAAAAGGTCCAGTATCAGCCTTAAAGGTCATAGCAATGGCGCGCGAAATGGGGAGCTGTGGGGGCTGCTTGTTATATGTTTATCTGCTCGCCGTTTGCTGTTTGTGTCCATCTGCTGATGTTTTATTGATCTACTACTTTCTGTCATGACCGAGGTAAGCTGCGAAGCAGACCCACCCACCTGACTGTTTTCGCATCTTGGGCAGAGCTGAAAATGACATTTAGGCTATAATCGAATCTACTCTGGTTACATGGTGCTGTCGGCCCCCGTATGGAGAAAAAATGTAATAAGATTTGAATTGTTAGAACTTCTTAATATTTTATTTGTGTGGAGGCCTATCTTATGGCTAGTTGTCAGCCTGCTACGGCTGCTACACTCGTCTGTGTAAGTGCTTAAATGTGCATGATCCCTCATATTGTCAACATTTACCCGGCTTTTAAGAGCGCTTTATTTGCATATTTCTTTAACCGGTTAAGGGGGATGTGTTAATCCCAAGCTGATGGGTCAGCAGGCTGGTAACTTTGCCGTTCAACCTAAGATGGGTTAAATGCAGAGAACAAATTTCCTAATTGTCTCTCTAATATGGATCAAAGAAGTAAATATTATTATTATTATTTTTATATGTTCCCCTTACATGTGTGGGTTATCTCCATGTCCTCCAGCTTCCTCCTGCAGTCCAAAACCATCCATGTTGGGTAGACTGGTGAGTCTAAATTTTCCCTGGGTGTCACAGCAGCTGGGACAGGCACCCCCCCCCATCCATGATCTCTCCAGGTCTTTTCTATCATTCATTACATATCTCCTTTCCCTCTGATACAGTACTGGAGTCTGACCCCTATTTTGATTGATGTACATTAATGAATTTGTGCTGACCCATCAGTTTATCTCATCAATCTTTAAAGTGACAGAAATTAAGTTTTTCTTGACTTCTTTTAGGTACGACAGCTTCATTCAAAATTAATAATAATGGAAAAATATCAGACTCCGAGGCCACAAATAAAACAATTATATAATTACAGCAGAAAACAACTCTGAAATTATAATAAATGTGACACCATACGGATAAAATCTCAATGTGTGAATATAAACACTGATAACAGAAAAATACAGGACACCTTATAATAATATGTCTGTGTCAATAACTGTAGAGTTTGAACCTGGTTTCTAAGAACTTGTTCTGTAAATTTAACTCTATAAAGAAGAAGTGATTTACCAGAGCTGTGAGATATAAGGCAGACACTGCAGGAAAATCCTCGCTTCACTCTCCTCATGTGAGCAGTCTGTCAGCTTCACTGGTTTCTTCTTTGCTTGGAGTTTCAGCACTTCCAGGAGGATGGAGGTCTTTCTCTCTGAGAGACTTATGAGCCAGTTTGCAGGAGCTGACTGGAAAACTGGCTGCAATGATGGAAGGAGACTCAGACCTGTTTTAGTCTCACAGTCCTTCATCTGGGAGTACAGATCCAGCAGGAAGTCACACTGAGCTTTATCATCTGCGTATCCCTCATTTAAAGGGAAAGTTTGATGTGAGCAGACTGATGATAACATCTCCATCATCTTCTCTCCTGTCTGCTTTTCTCTCTCTGCAGCTGCACGAAACAGATTCACAAAGAACCCAGTTTGTTCTTCAAAATCTGAGCAGCAATGATCCAAACTGGAACATAGAGAAGGAAACATTTAATCTCAGAGCAGCTTCTCATTTCTTAAACAATCTTGTTGGAAGATACATCCTATGGATGTGGGAAAGATCTTTGTCTGTTCCAGAAGGGTCAGATTATTGGCATGAAGCAGAGAAGATATCTCAGGTGATGCAGAATCTAAAACTGGGTTCAGAAGTATCCAATTACTAAAAACTGGAGGGACAGTGGGGAACCATCTTCCTCCAGGAAGAAATGTGGGTCAGAAAAACATCCTGAAAGATGGTGATCTATGATCACTTAAAGGCATATGCCACCTCTGGGTGAAATTTTGCCTCCCCCCGCAGTCCCCTGAGTCAGCACTGACTTTAGCTTCGCTTAGCCTAGTTCAATTCAGTTCAATTCAAATTTATCTATATAGCACAATTAGAAACAACAACTGTTGACCAATGTGCTTCACAATAAAATAAAACCCAATGAAATCAAAATAAAATCAAAGCAATACACAAAAACACATAAAAGCAATAAAGCAATAAAAACACAATAAAAGCAGTTCTGTTTGCATCACTCTAAACGTCCAACCAAGATCAGACTAGCCTCTGAGTTTATTTACAAGCCAATGAAAAAAGATAAGTCTTGAGCCTGGACTTAAACTGGTCCAGGGAAGAAGAAGTCCTCACTCCTATTGGGAGGTTGTTCCATAGTTTGGGAGCCACAACTGTAAAGCTTTATCACCCCTCCACTTCAGTCTGGCTTTTGGAACAACCAATAGCAGTTGATCAGCTGATCTCAGGGCTTTGGGTGGCTGGTAAAACTGTACTAAATCGCTGAGGTACAAGAGCACTAGGGAGTGTAGGCATTTGAAAACGATCACTTAAAGCAACCCTTACCGATGTTGCATTCTTACACTATTTTTCTAACAGGGTAAAATGCTATGAATGAGGTAATGGAACTCTAAAATACAAGACAGACCCACCATTAATCAAAATAAAATATTATTCCAATCTTTGAATATTCAATGGAAACTCCAACCAATCCTCGAAGTGGGGTGCACCCCTAGGATTGGCCAAGGGACCTGCCTTTCAGACCTTTGCTTCTGCATTGGGAGGCAGAGGGGATGAGGGGGTGTGTCTTAGGAGTGAGGCGGGACTGTTTATATTCAAATAATCTTGCTGTGCTTTCTGAAATGCAAGATCGGTAAGGGTTGGTTTAAAACCTTAAACTCAACCCGAAAACAGACCAGGAGCCAATGTAGGGTGCGCAGAACGAGGGTGATGTGATCATGTCTCATTGCATGCATTTTGAATGTACTGCAAGTGCTGCATGAGCGTCTGACATAACCACACTGACCAGTTCCGAGTTCTTCCTGTGCTGTGACGCGTTCACAGAGTAAAGCTGAATCACAGCATTCTGAACAGGTTCTGGCCTCTCATTTGACAAGTTCTCAGGGTGGTGATGGCTCTGAGAGAAATGAGCACTTTAGATTTCCTTCTATACCACTGCTGTCCAAAGAAGAGTGCATTAAAGAGCAAGCTGCAGATCCCACACTGAAGTCCCTGTTTGAGTTGGTTTGTCCAGAGAGTGAGTTCAAGTGCTCTCTTGTTGGTTATTTTCTTCATGATGGGTTGCTGTTAAGGAAGTGGTCCCGAGTAGTGGATGGTGTGCTGGTTGACAGTGTTGTTCAAGTTGTGGTCCCTTCCAAGTTCCGAGATCTTGTGTTGAACACTTCACATGATGGTATGGCAGGTCATCTTGGTGTGAAGAAAACATATGACAGAGTGCTCCACCAGTTTTTCTGGCCCTGTCTGAAGAAATATGTAGCACTGTTTTGTCGAAGTTGCAACACCTGCCAGTTAACTGGAAAGCCTAATCAACAGCTTAAGCCGGCTCCATTGTACCGCATTCCAGTGGTTGAGAAGCCATCTGAATATCTGATACTTGACTGTGTGGGTCCACTTCCAAACAGTAGGACTGGAAATAAGTATTTGTTGACAGTAATGTGTAAAAGTACACGATACCCTGCAGCTTTTCCATTACATTACATTTAAACGAAGCCAGTACTGAAAGCTCTGACCTCTTTCATTTCCTTCTTTTGTAACCTCAGGTAAAGCATCTGGGTATCTGTGACGGCCACAGGCCATCTTCCTATGTTTTCCTTCTCCTGCCTTTTTCTTGCTTGTTGCAGATCCTCCTTGATTCAGATCCTCCTGGAGCGCCTGCCCCTCTTACCTCGTTAGAGGATTGGCTTCACCTGCTTGGAGGCTTTAAAAGCATGGGGAATCCAAAATGTCTTCGCCGTTTTCCTCTTCCCTCTCTCCACTCCTTCTCTCCTGAAGGCAGATGCTTGCTGGGCTCCTGTCTGGGTCCTGGTTTTGGTATGGTTTGGTTGTGTTGAGTTAGTTTAATCTTGGTTTTCTCTTTACACATGATTTAGTTTAGAACACATAATTCCACAGCACCCAGCACCCACACTACATTACTGATAGCTGACTTGACACTTAGTTGGTTTTGTTGCTTTTGTTGAATACTTTAATAAATTATTTCCCTATTTACAAAACTATCACTGTGGTCCTCCCTTCTTTGTTATGCTCTCCAACAAGCTGGGCATAACAGTATCACACTCAACAGCACACTTCTAGTCTCACATTAAAAGCATCAACCAGTACATCTACTTCCCCCTGTGCAATATCTCTCTCGATAAGGCACTTTTCAAACAAAATGTATTAAGTGACGCAGCCATGCTTTGTACCTACTGTACAAGCCTGTGGGGGAAGTCTATGATCTGGGGTTGCTGCAGTTTATCGAGTCTACAGTAGGTTTAGGTCTGGGTTCAGGTCTATGTTCAGCAACATGTTGAATGAGCAGGTTACTCAATCTTCCCTGATGGCACGGCCATATTCAAAGATGACATCATCAGGATTCATGGGGCTCAGATTGTGAAAGAATGGATCAGGGAGGACAAGATAGCATTTTATATTCTTACTCTTCCATCATCACTGCAAGATATTGGTTTAAAAAAAAACAAAAACAAAGAGAGCAACACTGTGTGGAAATAAATCTTGTGACATTGCAGAAGCTGATCAAAATGCCACAGCAAATGCTGTCGCAGTCTAAACTAAAGGTGGTCCAATGAAATATTAGTGTGTGACCCATTCTTTTGTTTTTGTTTGTTTTTTGGTGGTGAACTTTTATGTTTTTTTTGGGCCAGACACTGTATATCACCATATGGAAAAGATTACAGCATGTACAATGATGCCTGAATTTTCAAAGGAAATCTCATAATAATATGATTGTGTTAATAATTGTAGAGCTTAAACCTGGTTTCTAAGGAATCATCTGTTGTTCTGTTCATTTGACTCTATAAAGGAGAAGTGATTTACCTGAGTGCTGATATATAAGGCAGGCACTGCAGTAAACTCCTCACTTGATTCTCTTCATGTGAGCAGTGTGTAAACTTCACTCGTTTCTTCGCTGATTGGAATTTCAGCACTTCCAGGAGGATGGAGGTCTTTGTCTCCAGCAGGTTTATGAACCAGACTGCAGGAACCGACTGGAAAACTGGCTGGAATGATGGAAGGAGACTCAGACCCGTTTTAGTCTCACTGTCCTTCATCTGGAAGTACAGATCCAGCAGGAAGTCACACTGAGATACTCTGAATTCATCAATCTCATCAGCAAAGTCCACATAACTGAAATTAAAAGGGAACGTTTGATATGTGCAGACTGATGATAAAATCTCCATCATCCTCTCTCCCGTCTGCTGGTCTCTCTCTGCTGCTGCACAGAGCAGATCCACAAAGAATCTGCTTTGTTCTTGTGGCTTAAAATGCCAAAGATGCAAACTGGAACAAGAAGAAGAAAACATAAGTGATGATTTGATCTCAGCTGGTTAAATAAACCACACACTACTGATGGGCTCCATCTTGTCCGTCTGTCCTGTAGATGATGAACGATCTATGTTTAAAAACCAGGGAGCCTAGTGGTTACAGGGGGCTTTGGACTGGGCAACCTGGGTTCAAAGCACTGTGGTCCCTAACACCCGCCCCCCAAAGCACCGAGGAACGTGAAACTGCAGTGGTTGCGGTTTCTTAATGCTGGAGACAACGCTGAACATAACGCCATCGTCCTCTTCATAAACTCTTCTGTTTAATCTCAACTCATCCAGACTCTTGATGAGACTTTATTTACTTTATTCGTCCATGACAATAGCTAAAAACAGATCCAGCATTCTTTTTAGGTTTTATTGTCATCCACATGTTATCTGAGATCTGTAAAACTGTTTTTATTCACATTATCAGGACATTTTACAATTTTACAAGGACTTTTTCTCTCCTCTGTGTTTTTTGTCTCAGTGTTTTAGCCATTTATGGAAAATGAGTCAGTTTGAGGACGTGACTTTAGAGCCAGCTGTAGCGTGCCCCGTCTTCACCTTGTCTCGTTCAGGTGTTAACCCCTCAAACTCAAAAGAGATTAATGGGCTTCTTACCAGTGGGGGAAGCGAGAATACCTGAGAATATGAGAAGGGAGAGCAACTCGCATTTTCTCCACAGTTACTGTGGAGTTACTCTCCAGCTGTTTGCACCGCAGCTCATTGCGTTTTCCTTTGAGATGGCAGAGGCTTGAACATTATTGAAAATCGCACTTAGGGCCGGATCTATCAATATTTTGCATGTATATATAGATATACAAAAATTTATGAATATAGTTCAAGAAGTAAAACTGAACAAGAAGATATCTCACAAACTGAGGAATATGGAACAGGAATTTGATTTAAAAATTGGCTTATAAAGGAAACTGACTGCACAAATACTGAATGACTTGCTTTGGTGTTGATTTTGCTGCTGTACTTTACTAGATATAAGGTTATAAAATCTGAGGAGGCTGGGATTACAAAGATTTAGTTTTATTAATTTAAATGGATTTTGATGAAAAAATGAATTAAATGACATTGTAAAATGCATCAAATTTGATTATTCTTATGTTAAAAAAGCTCTTAAAGGGGAAATGAAAATAAAAAAAAAAAAATTTTAAGTTTGCATGTATAAAAACGTGCGCTATTTCTTTGCACACACAAAAAATGCAAGACCTGATCTACTAACAGTGTGCAAAAATGGTTTTGTCTTTCAAAGGTGCTAAATAGCGCATCTTATCCAGTTAGTACGTCTGCTGCAATGAATATGCAATATGAGGTGTTTGCACAGAACTGTGCGTGTTGGGAGGAAATAATGTAAATATATTAATTTAGCACTTCAAAAGTGATTTATCAACCGTGAGACGGATTGCACCTGGCTGTTTTTGCAGATATTTTAGTACTTGTGAAAAGCAGGTGCAAACGGCAGCTTTGCACACATACAGTATGGCTTCAGCTTCTGTGAGAGATGATGCTGGACATGCATAACTCTGACTCAGTACCATTTTTCAGCAGTAGTGAGGGAAATGTATTTAGTTCTTATTGTTGAATTCAATAAAAATTAACAGAAAACACGGCTGTTTAACAAAGTGTTAAATATTCTGGTCAAACCAGAGAAAACATTTGCAGCCACTGTAGCTTAGTGAGAGCTAAAGCTGGCATTAATTCTGTCTTTTTATTTCCTCTTCTTGCTGACTTCACGTTTTCACTTGGATTGAAGTGGCTGGACAGAAGCACAGGATCACCTGGCAGTGCAAGTCGCTGGAGCCGTCAGCATTGTACCAAAAAGTGTGCACCTCGTACATAATAGATGTCAGAGACCATGTTTGAGGTTAAAGTCAGTTTCATCTGTTCAGCGACTCCTGATCCATGTCCTCATAAATTGGCCACTTCTGAGACTTTGCATGGATACCTGTTGTATTATTTTCATTTTTATATACTTATTTTAAATTATATTTTCAGGCCCTCCTCCACTAATATCTTGATCTGGGTCATGTTTGCTTTAGTGCTGTCGTCTCTCGCAATTCTCAACACTCGAAACAAGCAAAACCCTCATTTATATCAGGCGTTTCCAACACGTTGGCGCCCGCTGTCATTGACACCTTTACTTTTAATAAATCACCCGTAAACCATGGTTCCGCCCCTCAAGCAAATTTCTGGATTGCATGGTGAAATTACTACATGCATATACAGATTTTAGTATGTATGTGGAAATAGTGGAATACAACTGACAGAAACGATGTGATTGTGTTAATATGTGTAAAGCTGATTACTCAGCTCTTGTTCTGCACATTTAACTCTATAAAGAAGAAGTGATTTACCTGAGCCGTGAGATATAAGGCAGACACTGCAGGAAAATCCTCACTTCACTCTCTTCATGTGGGCAGCTGATCAACTCCACCGGTCTCTTCTCTGACTGGAGTTTCAGCACTTCCAGGAGGATGGAGGGCTTCCTCTCTGAGAGCTTTATGGACCAGACTGGAGGCGACTGGAAAACTGGCTGGAATGATGGAAGGAGACTCAGACCTGTTTTAGTCTCACAGTCCTTCATCTGGGAGAACAGATCCAGCAGGAAGCCACACCGAACATCATAATTTGTCTCCAATTCATCAAATGGGAATGTGTAATATGAGCAAGCTGATGATAACATCTTCAGCATCTTCTCTCCGGTCTGCTGTTCTCTCTCTGCTGCTGCCTTTAAAAGAGCCATAAAGAACCTGGTTTGTTCTTGAAGATCTGAGCTCGGAGGCGTCAAACTGTGAAAAAAGGGAAACCTTTAGTTTGATCTTAGCTGCATAAAGCCACACTACTGATTGACTCCATGTTCAACACAACTTTGCTTAGAGATAAAGTCTCATTTTAGACTTTAACTGACTCACAACACAAACACTGAAACAACTGAATTAGGATCCAATAACGTTCATAGTGCCCATACTTAAATTATCGGGTTTAATCTATTATCAGACACGGATGTCATGACGTAGCCTACCTAACATGTTTCAACTGTAACTTCCGTCTTCGTCAGAGTGCAACTTAGCTGATTAAGATGGACATTTGCAAAAATATTTTCGATCGATCGTTGGGAGAATTAACGATCAATTATCAATTTAATCATTAAGAAGTGCATGTTAAAAAAATGACTCCACATATCACGGGCAGACTGTTTTTTTTCCACTCAAATACGTATTTATTTAACTCCCCACTGCTCTACAGCATCAATCATCTTCTCGGCAAGAAGGTTGGCAGTGATGGCACGTGATGGTGAGGTAGCAGTTAACGTCGTCCAACAGTCTGTTGTTATGGCAACGCTAGCTGCTGTGACTAGCTTATTTAGTAGCTTCTGCTTTCGCTTCTCGGGTTTCAATGAGCCTGGTGATGGTGCGCTGTGAAGGAAACTGATAGACTGGTTCTAGGAAATTCATCAAATCTGGGAAAGCTTTCCCATCGATGAGACTTCTGGGCAATGTGTCCACTAAAATCGTTTTACAGATTCCCTCTGTAATTTTGTCTGCCCACTTTGCATCACAGCTGCTCCGGCTTCAGACTGAGACGACGTTGGCTTGAACGGAGGATTCATTACTGCATGCGCAGCATCTGGTGGGCAGCCCTGTTTACAGAAGTTGGGGATGATGCGCATGCGTGCTGCCTTCGCTACTACTATGCTTCGCCTATGATTCACCTGTACTTCCGCGGCATATAGCTCCCTTATTGAATGCCACGTAGTCAGTCCTTTGATGTGAAATCAGATTCTCGTTTGTACTCGATCAGAATGTGGGGGTCATGAAACGTAACTGGAAAAAATTTTGAGTTATTTAGTCCACTTTTGCAAAGAGGTGCTAGTTGGAACCACCAGATTACAGCAACTACGCTAAGCTAAGCTAAGCTAAAGTCAGTGCTGCCAGATTCAAAGAATAACTGGGTCGGTGAGAAAACACTTCTGCCCACTTGTCCAACTCAGGGGACTGCGGGGGAAGGTGTAATTTCACCCAGAGGTGGCATATGCCTTTAACATGTCACCACGAGTCCGACTAGTGATGCAGTTATGCTGGAGATCTGGTTTAACTCCTGGAAGATTCCCAGTAGAAGATGAACTTGCAGTGGAAACGCTCGCCTGAATGGGCCGGGCCGGACCGTACTGGACCACTGAGTGGAAGCAGGCTATAACAGGCGCTGATTGGTGACAAACCTGCGAAACACTGTGTTTTGATTTTTAAATCTGTGGGACACAAACAACAAAGCTGAGTCCACCGTACATCATCATGACATCCCCAGCAACTTCCTGATCTGCGGCAGATGCAGCACAAGTATTTTCCTAATCTTCACAATGAATGAATATCATTTTCAGCTTTAATATTGGTATCCGTTATCGGCCAAATGAGTTGCAAAATATCAGCATATCAGATATCCAGAAGTACAATATCGTGCATCTCTAATCTCTGCTGTTAAATCTGTACCAGACCTGCTCCTTGTCTCAAACACAGCTTTGTGGAAGCAGATGGTGGCAGCAGAGCTGCACAACAGTTTCCCAGAGCTAAACTGGGAACAACAAGTGTAAGACTACTTTTCTGAATTTAAACTCAATGAGCAGCCAGTCATCTTCAGGAAGAAACTTTTCAAGAACAGTCCAGTGGAGCTGCTGGGACTGAACTTCCCAGTCCAACAGTTCCTCAC
This sequence comes from Atherinomorus stipes, assembly GCA_023101725.1. NCBI lineage: Eukaryota > Metazoa > Chordata > Actinopteri > Atheriniformes > Atherinidae > Atherinomorus > Atherinomorus stipes. The sequence goes on from JALJCO010004760.1 coordinate 31,020, forward strand.
GGATGGTGGATATCTCAACTGGAACTTTTATTTTAATAACTAATTTAGTTGAATAGTCGTACTTACCCCAACTGGTAGATATAAGGCAGACACTGCAGGAAACTGCTGACTTCACTCTCTGCATGCGAGCACCCTGTTAGCTTCAGCTCTTGGCTGTCTGGTTGTAATTTCAGCACTTCCAGGAGGATGGAGGACTTTCCCTCTGAAAGGTTTATCGACCAAGCTCGAGGACCTGACTGGAAAAGAGACTTTAAAATCTCAGCAACTTCAGGAACTTCCTGAGTTTTGACTCGCTGATAAAACTCAAGCAGGATGTCGGGTTTCTCATCGAAAACGGAAAACTGTGCGAAGATGTCATCCAGGAAACGGCAGACATCGTCTCTTTTCATTTGTACTGCTTTCAGCATCATTTCCAATAAAAGTTCCTTTCTTTTGTTCTCCAGCATCGTTTTCCATTCCTGTTCTTCTAAACTGCCGTCTCTGTCCGTCTCATTGATGCTGCAGGAAAACGCACATGATAGGTCACACTTTCAGCTGATGAAAACAGAAATGTCAGTCTAAAATTAAATAAAGTTGAAATGTAGACAGCTGACTCCAAAACAAAGCTTCACCTGATAGACTGCATGTTGTCCACACACTGGAGCAGGCAGTCGCTCAGACTGGGACAGATGGGGTCTCTGGGGTCCCACTGAAGGTAGACCTCAACCCTGTCATCGCTCCCCTGCAGGACTTTCACGGCTTCATCAAACAGCTGTTTGCCACCTTTGACTAGAAGGTGCAGCTGGTTCCCGTCGAGGGAAAGCAGGTTGCTCATGTTGCTTTTACCTGTGATTGGAGGAATTAAACAGATCCGTCCTGTTACACGATTTGATAACTGAGAGCTAAAACTGGATATTTGAATTCTAAATCCTGTCTAAAATGTTCAACACATTTGTTAAAAGGTGCTCCAACCAGCCTTGCACTTGAACTAAAATAAATGGAGAGCATTGCTGCATCTTATAAATCTTGTACTCACACCAACAAGAACTTCTGACCAGTAAACCTACAAGCTGTGGTGAAGTTGCCAGTTTTTGAATGATAAATCTAAAAATGTTTTGATCATGTTGACTTGGAAGTGGCAGAACAACCGATCAGATCTGGTAAAAGCGATGTCACAATGAAAGATTTTTTATGTACAATCATTGGAAAAATAGTTTGATATAATAATAATAATTATTATTATCATTATTTTTATTGTACTTCACATTCCCAGCACCATAAATGTGTTAAATCACATGACTACTCGTTATCTATCTTTTGATGCCAACATAAGTTACTAATGTAACAACAACGTAAACATAAATCTCTGCTGTGTCCAGAATCGTCTGGATTTCTGCCGGAGAAAACATGGAAGAAGCTACAAGACCTCTACCTGGACTTAGGAGATTTCTTTTTGGATTATACGTCATAAAAATAGTTTTGAACTTTTCTTGTGAATCCTGAGTGTAAAATTCCCACGAAAACATCTAGTTTTTACTTCGAGTTTCCTTCACAAATAGCTGCTGTTTGCCATATAATACTGGAACAGTGAAAATAAAGAAACTAGACCAATATATCGGGGGGACTATCTTCTGCGGACTACGACTTTTTGTGCACTAATATATAAAATCCAGGGACGTCATGCTGGTTATGTTTGAACAGTTAAATTATCCGTCATTAAAAACCAAAGTTTATTTCTTATCGGTGCAAGGTTCGGAGTTAACGCGTTACGTTTCTCTGCAGAAACAGCCGAGTCGTATTACCACAGTCTCGCCATCCCGCGTACGTTGCTGCGATCTTCCTACTTTTGCATGCGCTTCTACACATACGTTTACGGCCAATCCAAACGAAGCACTGACGGTGCATTCAAATGCACCTGGAAACTAGACAGCTCTTACTGTATTAGCCACAAAGAAAGATAGGGAACAGATTAGAATCGCTTCCTATTCCCTCTGTCAAATCACACAGTTTTGTGATTAAATTATATGCCTATGTGTGTACATTCTGGGATATGAATAGCTGCTTTGTTGTTTTCTGTTCTTGATTTGGTCCTGACTGCAACTAGGTGACCAAAGACTTATGAATTATAACATTTATTAGCAACAGCTTTAACTGGGACATAAACACCATAAACAAGGGCAAGATTGCCACTTTAATAACGGCATGACCTAACCATAAAGTAAAACCCAATCCTTACACTAGAGCAGCCTAAATTAAGAAAAAAGCTGTACAAGCTGATTTGGACCTCTTTTTTTATGATGGACATTATTGTCAATGACTCATCACGTTCCTGTAAACGTCATGACGCGTTTACGTACAAGAACTGCTGGTGCTCCGACTAGAGTTTCAGTTCCTATGGAATGACTCCATTTAACACAGTAAAATAAAATGATAATCTCGATTCTCAAGCAGAAAAATCAATAAATCCAAACAGCACCTACCTGAGCTGCAGTTTTAGGCTCAGTCTTTACACAGAAGGTGTTAAAACCCCGATCCCGTTCTCAGGGGTTTTCTACGAAGGACTGTCAGAAACGCCTCCGCCAAGCCTGAATGAAATAATAATACACACATTAAATAAATACCAATTTAAATATGAAGCCGACTGGAAAGACAGAGCAGGGTCGTCCCTGCATGTAGACCATTATAATGGGGGAGAAACATCATACAAATAGGCCTACTTAAACTTTCTAAACGTTCATGATAGCCTACAAATAAACATTGATTCACCCACCAAATCCAAGTTTAGAAAGGGCAGATGTTTAAATACTCACCGCCAGCGGGCACGCGGCGGATCTAAAATCACTAAACCTTTGGAACTTCCTGGACTCCTCATGGAGTTCTGCTTACAGGTCGAAGCCCACAAGATGGCGCTGTTAGAAAGCAGAAACACACGGCTTCTGCAGAGTTGGAGAGACCTTTACTGAGGTACAATCGTCCACAAAATTATTCATACACTAATTAAAGAAGGGGGGAAATCAGCTGTCAGTAAAATAAGCTGAAATTTTAAAAAGTAACAGTAACTAAAAATTCTATGAAAATCATGTCATTGATTTTGAACTGTGCTTCAACAGACATTAAAAACAAACACACAACAAATAAACAAGCATGACGGGGCCTCAACGGTAAAATGTTGTTGCATTTGAGGCAATCACTACAATCGGGTTTTGTGTAATGTTCAAAAATACTTCTACACTTGTTGACAGGTATGTTTGTCCACTTTTCATGGGAAGGCGCTCTAATGTGTCTCAGATAGTTTTGTTTTTTGTTATTATCAATCCAACCACAATTCAAAAGCAAAATTTTGTTTCACTAAATTAGAATTTTGCTATTTTTTTAAATAGTTTCTTTTTATCTGAATTATTATTGTGAATTTAGGAGTGTAGGAATAATTCTTAGGACGGATGACCTCATCCTGTCCACTGTAGCACGCATGCAGACGGTAGACCATACAAGCTTCAGCTCCTCATCATCACGCTGATTGTTGCTCTTCAGTCTCATCTCACAACTTTTCTTTTAGTAGAGAAAATCTTTGCTCAGAGATTTTGTTTAATAATTAAAATTTGGCTTACTGAGCCTGGAACATGAACGTCTGCAGCTCTCTGGGGTCTGGTCAGAGAAGATCCTGGTCATCGGTCCTTCATGTCTGCAGGCTGCCGTCACTCTGAAACTCCAAACCAGCCTCAAAGTTCATCTCGCCGATCAGAGGCCAGCTGCCACACCTTTTTATGACTTTACCATCGTAATTAACCTGCAGCAGCTTCATGCTGCAACTCTGACAGCCTGAGATCTAACAAAGCTCTGACAGCACCAGCAGTCTTTATCTAGAATTTCTATGTCTATGCTGTATTTACAATCAAATGTGGATTTAACGGAGGTCAGAAATTGGACTCTACTCTATCCAGTCAGAGCTTCAATAATCCAACATGGGTAACCTTGCTGCCCCAGAGACCACCTGTACCTGCAGAGGAAATACTGACAGCAGAACATTCCTGGGCTGGGGGTATGGAAGCCCATTCCCGCCACTCTGATGAAAAAAAATAACATGCTGTATCTCATAATTATGACTTAGCTATCTCATTATTATGAGATAGCTAAGTCATAATTATGAGATACTATCTCATAATAATGAGATAGCTAAGTTAATTATGAGAGTCACAATAAAATCAGTGATGCTGCAGCTGGTCTCCATCAACCCCACCATCCACACTGTCAGGTGAGATTAACACATGGAAACTACAATCCAAGAATTAGCTGACAGCAGGAAGAAACTCCACAAACACAGAAAGAAACACCCTGCAAATAAAGAACAATAGAAATGTTCTTTTCTGGAAACACAGGAACTATTGTTTCCCTTCTTCTGCATCCATACTGGTTTTCACCTCAAGACTCAACCAGTCTTTTATGGTTCATGAGCTTCGTTGACATTGTTGTTTCCAGTATTACATTGTTGTTGTCTAAACCTTCCACAGCACCAGCAGCAGCCTGAACTTACCTGGTAGTTTAAAAAGGCTGTGAATGAGATCCCAGTGTATGATGTGTGTTATGAGACCATAAACACTGGGATCATAAAGTTTTACTAGCTTTTAGTATCTTAAAGAAGTTTCGGCTGTTTTCTGTTTTCATGCAGGAATTAGTTGAGTTTGTGCTTCATGTATTAATCTGCTGAAACATTCTCTCCTTCTGGAATCTTCTAGACTCTTCAGCAACAACATTGTCAACAGAGAACCCTTTAAGGACTCACAGCAGTTATCAAAAACCATGACAATTATGATGATTAAGATAATAATGGTAATTATAGTTGTGACTATTATTAGTAATAGTAGAAAGCATGGCAGTTATATCTTTTCATATTGTTTATTTACTGGTTTATTAGTTTCTTTCCTTCTTAGTTTGCCTCAAGTCATTTGTTGTTCCCGTCATTACTACTATGTACACAACACACACATTCCCTTAATTACAAAATAAAACTAGCCGTCATTTTTGTTCTTTTTTACAATCTTAATTTGTTCCATTAAACATAACTTTGCAATTCTTCTTATTACAGTTGGACACTTACGCGATGAATGAGACAGAGTTTACCCTGAAGTCAACTGAACTTAGATAAACATCTCTGGTGCTGAGCTGGAGACGTGGATACTGGATCCATTCATTTTCTGCTTACAGGGGTTGCTGGAGTCTATCCCAGCTATTATCAGGTGAGAGGCAGTTACACCTGGACAGGTCACCAGTCTGTCGCAGGGCCAACAGAGAGAGACAGGCAACCATTCACACTCACATTCACTCCTGGGCCCAGTATATCAAAAATAATCCACCAGGATTAATCCAGGTGGATTGGATTTTTTCCAGATCTGATCAGAAATTGGGTATTTCAAACAGAAATTTATCCTGAAGATTTAAATCCAGATCTGTGAATCCAATCCTACCTTTAATCTAGATTTTTTGCTCTTTTGGGTATTTCAAAGGTTTGGGCCCAAATCTGGATCATTTTGATCCTGGAAATGGGGATTAAAATAAACCCACCTCAGAGGTGGATTTGAGGAGGATCTTGAGGTGGAAAACAATGAGGTTGGCAGCTGCAGTCACTAAATACACATCTTTCACTCTGAATCTGCAACATCAATCAACTCCTTTCATACTGAGGAAATAAAATGATCACGCAATATTTTTAAAAATGAAACCACTCAAAGCATTTTAGGCAATAATACAGTTCCAACACTTTCAAACTTGTTCTGGAAAGTGGTCTTTGGTCTCTTATACCGGTTGCATCCAGACAAACGCCTCCATGTCATTAAAAGGAAATGTTGCAGCACGTCGTTCAGGCTGAACGCACAAGAAAATGTCCTGGACAGATACAGTAACTTGGCCAACACCGCTGTATATTTCAGAACTTTCATTACTCTGCCTGGTGCATTCATTCATTCATTGCTGCTGCTTTCTGCTATCTACAAAAGCCAAATGTTCTCTTCTTCTTCACTTTCTGACATCACAGTCACAATGAACAGCGCCCCTTAGTGGTGACCCGCAAACATAATTTCACATCACTACAACAGGGATGAAAGGATGGCTTGTGCCACAAACGACAGATCTGCAACATTCCCCCAAATCTGAACGTAGCTGTGATTGCAGTCCATCATTTAAAATAAGCACACAAAATCTGCACATAGCTCAGAATTTAGTGACAGTTACAGACGAATCCTGAAAAGTTCAATTTCTGTCACAAAGTAAACATGTTGACGCTCCATAAATAAAAATGCTTGCATAATTAACTGATAACCATGTTTCATTTTCACATAAATTTATTAGTTTAACTGCTTGTCAAGCATCTTACTCTTTACCTTCACCTCTTCTTGCTGAGCTGAGTGAGTCCGTCCCTTTCAGAGGACATTCTGTTGCTGAGTCTGCTCAATACTCTCAATTGTTTCTTTAACTCAAGATTTTCATTTCTGCACTTCCTGTTGCCGAATAACAAAACACTTATTGAGCTTCCTTGATTTGTGTCTTGGACATTAAATTTTTTTTTTATTACCTTTATTGGTATGGAAATGTTAAAAGTAGCTCTTACAGACCGCTCTGTTTCTCAACTACAGCTTCTCTGCAGCTGAACAAACGTCTGAGTTAAAGAAGAAAAAAAGAAATTTGACTGCCAGAGTTGTTTCTCTGTTTGCAGTGATGGTTTAGCGTCAGCGTTGACTTATATATGATCATATTGATCAGACACATTCTCATGACAAGTTCTTTATGTCACCATTTCCTGTTTCCTGTCAATGATCCAGTGGGAGGGACAGATTTGTAAGTCTCCATCTAACAGGATCAAGATCATTTTGATCCAATCCACCAAAGTTTTGAAATATCCAGATATCAATCTGAGATCCAAGGACCTGAATCCAGGGATTTGGAAATCCAGATCAATTTGATCTGGATTCAAAGTTTTGAAATACTGGGCCCAGGGGACAATTTAAATCTGAAACATTGCACACCAGTGAGCTCAGCAGCTACAGGCCGGTGACTCTCACGTCCCATCTGATGAAGACACTGGAGAGACTGATCCTGGGACACCTCCGGTCCACGGTGGGAGCCCACATGGATCCATTGCAGTTCACCTACTGGCCTGGGATCGGAGCAGAGGATGCCGTCATCTTCCTGCTACATTGTGCTCTGGCTCACCTGGAGAATTCTTGGAGAGCCCGGCAGCTCTGAGAATCACGTTTTTTGATTTCTACAGTGCCTTCAACACCATCCAGCCGGTGTTTCTGAAAGTCAAACTGGAGAGGGCTGGGGGAGGACCTCATCTGGCCGAGTGGATCCTGCATTATCTCACAAACAGGCCCCAGTTTGTGAGATCACGGGACTGTGTGTCTGACCTGCTGACCTGCAGCTTGGGGGCCCCCCAGGGGACTGTCTTGGCCCCCTTTGTGTTTACCCTCTACACTGCAGGCTTCAGACATAACATGGGAAAAAAGAACGCAAGATTCTGTGTTCTGCAGAAGTTCTCAGACGACTCTTCAATCGTTGGTCTGATCACAGAGGATGACGACATGGAGTACCGGAGACTGACGAAGGACTTTGTGGACTGGTGTCAGCAAAACCACCTCCTGATCAACGCAGGGAAAAAAGGAGATGGTGGTGGACTTTGGCAGACACCGGTCTGCCGGCCCCTCACTGGTGAACATCCAGGGAACGGACATTGGGAGAGTGGACTCTTCCAAGTACCTGGATGTTGACCTGAACAATAAACTGGACTGGACTCACAACACAGACGTCCTGTACGGAGTGGTCTGCTGGAGCAGCAGCATCACAGAGAGGGAGAGGACGAAGCTGGACAAAGTCATCAGGAAGTCCAGCTCTGTCCTGCTGTCCTCTGGACTCAGTGCAGGTGGTCGGAGACAAACGGGTCCAAGCAAAACTGACATCCATGCTGGACGATGAGTCCCATCCCCTGCAGGACGTCCTGTCCGGTCTGGAGAGCAGCTTCAGGTCCAGACTGACCCCCCCTCACTGTGTGAAGGAGAGATACCGCAGGTCTTTCCTCCCGGCTGCTATCAGACATCTAAAGTCTCCGTTTCACCCGTGCAGCCTTTGTATCCGTCACCGTCACTTCCGGATCATGTGCAATACTTTAGAACAACTATGTGCAATAATTTCTTTATGCTGCAATTTACAAAACACACCAGTCTGTTATTTATTTATTTATGAATATCCATTTATAGTACACCCACTTGCCTGCAAAATTACTACACTTATTAATTATTTATTCATTGTTGTGTTTTTAAAACTCCTGTACAGTCTACTTAACTTATCTTCATTTATCTTAATCTATCCTTTGTCTATGTTTGTAAGTTTTTCTGTCTATTCCTTTGGTCAGACTGGTCCGCTGTATGTGTGCTGTTGCAGAATTGCAAATTGTGGGACAAATAAAGGTTTTTCTTATCTTATCTTCTTATCTTTAGAGAGACCAATTAACGTACAGTAACATGCATGTCTTTCGATGGTGGGAGGAAGCCGGAGTACCCGGAAAGAACCCACACATTCACGAGGAGAACATGCAGACTCTACTGTTGGAATTGTTCCAACCCCTCCCCAGCCAAGACTTGAAATAGCAACCTTTTTACTGTGAGGCTGCGGTGCTAACCACCACATGACCATGCAGCCCAGCAATGCCGGATCCAGTTTGTAGAAAAAGATGAGATTCCATAAAATAATCACTGGGTTGATAAATGATCTGTTGTATCTGTCTAAAACTTTTGATCTGATGTCATCATATAAACTGTTGATGTTTATTCTGTGTGATTTATTTGTTAATCAACAACTAATCACAAGAGAATTTAGTGAGGATTGGGAAATTCAGCATTGACCCTGTTTGGTTAGATTCTGAGACAGCAAGATTCATGGTAGCAGCAACTTTAGTTGCCACAGCTTTACAACAGATGGCTGCAATAAGCCAGAGGGTCATTATATGATTAAGGACTTTAAGTTTCACATTTTAAAAAATTTAATTTTGCACATATATTAACTACTCACAAAAAAGTTATCAGAAATCAGAAATCAGAAAAACTTTATTGTCATTGTACCGGCGTTCCAGTAAAAAAAAAATTTTTTTTAAAAAAAACCCTCAAAAAAAAAAAAAAAAAAAAAAAAAAAAAAAAAAAAAAGGGGAGAGAGGAGGGGGAAGCAAAAGAGGGAGGCAACTTTTTAGAAGGAGAAAAAAAAAAAAAATGGGGAAGGGGGGGGGAGGAGAAAAAAAAAGAAACCACTGTCCCGCCTGAGAGGGAGAGAAAAAGGGGGAAAAAAAACATCCGTAAAAAAAATAAAGAAAAAAAAAAAAAACAACAAAATAAAAAAAAAGGGGGGGAGGAGGAGGGAGGGGGAGGGGGGGAGGGAGGAGAAGAAGCGGCAAAAAAGGGGCGTATCCTCCATCCCCCAACGAATTTGGGGGGGAGGAAGAAGGAAAGGAACAGAGGGGGGGGGGAAGGGGGGAAGAAAGGGGGAAAATGAGGGGGGGAAAGGGGAGAGAGGGGGTATTCACAAAGAGTGAAGAAAAGATAGAGGAGGCTTACAGAGGTTCCAAGGACTGGGGGGGGGGGGGGGGGGGGGGGGGGGGAGGTCTCACACCTCAATCAAAGAAGGAGGAAAGGGAAGGGGGGGAGGAGGGGCATCGGCGGGGCGAGATGGGGAGAAGGAGAAGGAAAGGGGAGAGGGGGGGGGGAAGGGTGGGGCTTGTTGAGTGTAGAGGAAACACAGGGCGGAGAAGACAAAAAAAGACATAAATATGTCAATTACACCCACCCACCAACCCACCACGACCCCGCACCCCTAACCCTCATACACGCCCAACAGCCCCCACAGGCCCCACGGGAAGCGAGAAAAGGAAGAGGGAGGGGGGCCGGGGAGACAGAGAGGGAAGCCGGCCGGCCGCAGCCGCAACCGCGGCACTCCGAAAAACCAAAACAAGCCCCAACAACAGAACCCAGAACACAAACCCAAAATAAACAACCAAAAGCTCCCAGGAGACCCCCTGCGAGAAACCGCCCCGCACCTCCCCGCAAAAACAATACCGAAAAAAAGAGACCGCAAACCAAGACAAAAGAAAAAAAGAGAAAAAGAAAGAGAGAAAGAGAGAAAAGAGAGAAAAAAGAAAGAAGGGGGAGAGAGAAGGAGGGAAAAAGGGAGAAAAAAAAAGAGAAAAAAAAAAAAAAGGGATATTTGTTATTTTGTATGATGTCAGAATCAACCTAAAATCCTAAACCTTTCCATGTGAACTGAATTAGACTTTCTTTAAACTGGACAAATGCACAAAAAGATGACTAACGACAAAAAACAAGCAAACAAACAAACAAACAAAAAAAACACAAGCAGTGTAAACCGTGAATTGACCGAAAGTTGAATATCCCTAACTTTTTATGAGTAGTGTATGTTTAATCGTGATGAAAAAGTGCTGAAATTGTATGTTTTCAACAACTGCCAAGCTTCAAGATTAATGATTTGGAAATTTTATTTGATAAAAGGAGATATTAATTAGTAATTTTGCTCATTAAATTCCAGACAAACAGTAAGATTGCAAATATAGATGCAATTTAAAGATAGAAATGGCAATTTACTTAACAAAAATGTGTCCATTTGTAATTATTTTGAGATTTTATTAACAAACATGAGAAACATAACATTTTTCTTTCAGCCCCATAATTTGACAAATGTGATCAATGGTCCACTTACTTTTTTGACTAGGATTATACAGTATCATACCTGTAGAAAACTTCACAGCAACAAGGGTTCTAATGGGTTAAAAAACAATTGAAACTTCTGTTTTAAAATATGTTCCATTATTGTAATTTAGTGAACTGTGTGGTAACATGGCTGACTAAAGAAACCTGGTTGATCAAATAAAGAGAAAAACATTTGAACGGCATGTATTCCAGTTATACATCATCCCATTCCACAACCAGGAGTTAGAATCGGTTGTGTTGGTCACTTGAACAGCCATCCAGTTTGATCACACATTTTCAGGTGAGTTGAAGTCACGACTGCAGATCCAGTCCCAGATTCTGGAGGTAGGCTGTGATGATCCCGGTCCTGTGGGGGATCATTGTAATCCAGGAGGACAATCCCAGATTCTGGAGACATGGAATCACCACTGGGACCAGAATCTCACACTGTCTGTCAGTCAGGTTCCAGTCATACATCCATAACTGATACACATCTGCAGCACTTGGATCCCAAAACAAGAAAGAAGGAAATCACCGTAGATTTTGTCATTTTATCCATGCATGTCTGCTCCACAGATTGCCAATATTCAGCTGATACTAATTATTTTAGTCTCTGTGGGTAATGAATATTTTGTCTAGATTCTTCAAGTTACTTGTGTAGCCTAGTACTGGATGTGGGCCCCAGTAACGACAACATGTAAGTGTTTCCCTTTTAAATGATCCTTTCTTTAAATGTAATGCCTTTTTACTTTATTCAACATGCTTGCATTATCATTATTTCTCAGTTGATCTGAATCGTTTGCTGATGGCAGAGGAATCCATAACTATCCCTTGCAGTCTTTGAATTTATCGCGGCCGTTTCCTTCTTGTATCACTGTCGAGGTGCAGCGCGGGAAATCCAACCACCAAATCGCAGCGCATTATGCAGCACACAGCCTGTTCAAGGTAACGGAGAGAGACGTGGGTGCACTTGTTCTTTTTGTTTTTTAACGCTTCATCACCCATTAGTATAAAAAACTGGACATGCTTCTTCATTCTTTCATAATTCCTGCCTCTAGTCCCTTTAATGATGACTGACTAGTTATCATCTAAGCTAGCTGGTTAGAAAACTGTTATTACCGAAGTTTCATTTAGTGTTGGGGAAATGTAACGCTGTTTTTTTTTGTTGTTTTTTTGCCAGTTAACTCTAAAACATTACTCTTTAAATTAAACAGCTGAGTCACTGTTTACCTGTGGTACGGTGGTCTACAGAGGCCACTTTGGGCTCTTTTATCTGTGAATTCACTTGGAAATACAGTCTTTTCAACAAAAACATGCTTGTTTAGTCACATCAACATGTTTTTGTAATATTTCATTACTTACTGCATATAAAGTTCAGCGGTTCTCAGAAAAGGCTGTAAATATTATTCTATTGACATCTGCATCAGCAGCTGGTTCATGTGTTTGCTGCTGAAACTATCTTCAGAAGACTATTTCTGAGCAGCTGTTGTTATATAGTTTTATTCTTTTTTCCCAGATCATTGCTTCACTCACAGATTAGTGTTTGACTTTGTGTTTGACTTTGAATTACATTTTTTTACAACACTTAAATTACCTTATAAGGACATTATTGGAAGCATTTTTAAGAATTATACAAGACATTGCTTTTTGGTATAGGTAATCACAGTAACGGATTAAATTTTTGGATAAAGTTGTAACTAACAAGTTACATTTTTTAGTTACTAACACAACACTGGTTCCATCCCCTGCTAATAAGTTCATGCTGGGAACAATCTCAGTCCTCTTTCACTTCTGTGCATAACTTGTGCTCATTATAGTTTCCCGCATATCAAAAGAAATCTTTCTAGAGTGGAGGACAGGGAGGAGACTTAGACCAGAGACCAGCAGCATGGATAATAATGAGGATGCAAGGTCCTCATTGGTAAAGGAAAGATTAGAACTTGTTGTGAAAGACATCTGTTGGAGGGAGAAACCAGGCAAAGTTCTGGTAAAATGCTTGTTTTATCTTAAAGAACTTACTCTAAAGAATTAAGATAAAGTTGAATAACTTCTAAAGCCTCTTGTAGCTCTACAATTGAGTCTAAAAATATCTAGAAATAGATCATAAAAATTGCAATTTGGCATATACTGGTGCTATATCCGAAACTTATTTCTCACATTCTACCCGATTTCGCGCAAGTAGCCATTGACAGGTGCAGATTTAAAGGGCCCCCTAGCTAAGTTCGCCTTGGGCCTCCAAATTGCTAAATCCGCCACTGCCAGATACAAACATTTCCTACACACTCATTTAAAAACAAATTATGTTAAAACATTTTAAAGTTTTTGTAAAGCATTTCAAAGTTTTTGTTTCTACATACAGTAAGTAGACTTCAGCCTGAAATTAATATCTTTGATTCATGTTACTCAAACTGACATTTTACCATGGATCTGGGCATGAAAAAGTTCATGCCAGCCATTTACCAGGGACTTGTCTGCTAATTCAATCGCACAGAGAAACACCTGTGTGCCCAGGGGAGACGATTTCAGAGCTTAAAGGGGAAGTTCAGAATTTTTGACATAGGGCCTCATTTACAAGTGAGCCAGAATGCTACTGATCACTGAAGACAGTTTCAACATATTTCATTCCGTTATTCTAGTTCCAGGAGGTCGCTGATGCTAATGCTAGTGTGAGTCAATAGGAATCTGCTAGCCTGTCATTAAAACCAATCTTATCCGCTCCACAGAACATCCGAGGCAAATCAGCAAGATTATCTGTGTAAATGTCGTGTTAAACTAGTTAACTGTGTGTTAAAAAAAGTAAAACTAGCCTTGTATGACAAATGTTGCATTAGATATTGAGGAGCTAGTTTCTTACCAGCTTACTACCTTTGCCAGTGTGTTTCGGTTCATAGAGACACGGTGACAGTTAGTTTGATGAAAAAAGTTCTAAATCATCTTCAAAATCCGACATATCCTCATGTCTTTCACACGTGGCCGTATTTTAGACTTTATATTTGTGTCCTTCATGCACGTAGCAGCAGATGACATCACTCTGCTGCCAAATGCAGGAAGTAAAACTTTGTAAAGTTTCTCAGCAGCATCAATCAAAATTCAATGAAATGCAGGTTAGTTTGATTTGTAACATTATTCTATTAACACGGCATTTACACAGATAGTCTGAAGTTAGAAATGATTTGCCTCGGATGTTCTGTGGAGTGGATAAGATTGTTATTAACGACAGGCTAGCAGATTCCTATTGACTTGCACTAGCATTAGCATCGGCAACCCACTTGAAAATCTCTGCTTTGAGATGGCTGGGTATTGAACGTTCATGTGGGTGACATTTACACGGTTCGGACTGAGTTCCCCTTTTTTTTAAAGCTTGGTGGATGATTTGTTGAATAGCAAGACAGATTCTAAGATTTCCGTTAAACATAAATACTGTAGATCTAATAGAAAAAGTGAATACTGCAACCTACATTATCAATGCTCCACTCAGTGGGCAAACATCTCATGGAAACACACAGCTGGAATATGAACATACACGTGAGATATAAAAAACATATTTAAAGGGAGATTAAATAAAGTTATGTAAAACTCACAGGTTTCCTTTGCTTAGTGACAACTCACAGGTTCCTTTGTTACAATGGTTTGGAGGGAAAAAGGACTGAGCCGGCTGGAGGGTTGGTTATGTAACTTCCTGGGCGTGTCAATCAGGCAACAGGTGATAGTGATTGTTGTAAAGTCAAATGAGATGGTGAAAGAACTATGTTTTAACACCACTGGAACTAGAATAACGAATGAAATATGTTGAAACCGTCTTCAGTGATAAGCAGCATTCTGGCTCACTTGTAAATGAGGCCCTATGTAAAAAATCCTGAACTTCCCCTTTAAACGAACGCCCGGAACAAGGACGTTTCCACATGCCAAGTTTGGACACCGTGCGTGATGACATATTCCTGGGACAAATCGTTCAGCCAGTGATAGTGCAGTAATGGTGAACTATTACTGCACCACTTCTGACAGAAAAAGGCGGAACTTTTTCATGCCCAGATCTGTACATTGGTCCATATTTCATAACCACTCATTCTTACCTGTCCAATTAGATGGAGCATTTGCTGTCTGGAGCGAAAAGGGCATTAGAACATTTTCTGATCTGTACATTAATGGTCAATTTGCATAATTTGCTCAATTAAGCAATTAATTTAATCAAGTTCTCACTTTTTCCGCTACCTTCAAGTCAGACATTATGTCAAGGAGTATTGACAACATCTCAATTCTACCCCCACCATCCATCCTTCTCTTGAGACCCTTCTGCTCCTTGCCACACTCCAAACAGTTGATATAAAAATTTGTAAGTGCTTTTACTAACTCAGTTTCCTCTGATTTTATCAGGGAGGCTTGGGCTAAAGACTTGAACTCTGATATATCAGCAAGGCTCTGGGAAGAGGCACTTTCTCGGGTCCACTGTTGCTTTATGAACTCACGTTACAGGTTGATTCAGTACAAGGTGCACAGATTGCATGACTCAAAGACAAAGCTAAATTGTATTTTTCCATCTGTGTCACCAGTGTGTAATAATTGTCATACAGTAATACTGAAGGTTCACTAGCACGTTTTCTGGTTCTGTCCTACATTTTAAACCTTTGGTCAGCTATACAGTACTTGAGCAGTAGTCAGTTTGAGCAGTTACTCCATTGTCATCAAATGGTACGTACTTCTTTCAACCAATGTAACTATGTTCAATTTTGTGTCTGTTTATGTGAATCAATAATTGTCTGGCAGCCCCCACTTTTTTCCTTCCTTTTTCTTTGCTTTATTGTGTCTTTGTTTCTCAGATGTGATGTTTGTAATGTTAAGCATTGTTAATAAAATATTTTAAATTAAAATAAACAAACTGTATAGATGCGGGCATGAAAAAGTTCCTCCTTTTTCTGCCAGAAATGGTGCAGTAATAGTGCACCATTACTGCACTATCATTGGCTGAACGATTTGTCCTGCGAACACGTCATCATGTACGGTGTCCAAACTTGGCGTGTGGAAACGTCCTTGTTCCTGGCGTTCATTTATGCTCTGAAATCGTTTCCCCTCGGCACACAGGTGTTTCTCTGTGCGATAGAATTAGCAGAAATGTCGCTGGTAAGTGGCTGGCAGTCGGCAGAACTGCGTCAGGTCGGTTTCTATAACACACTTGGAGATCTGAGTCATTTCCCCAGACACACTACCAGATTTTTCTGCCAAGTAGTGAGGCAAACTGAACCCCACTAGCCCCAACTGGTGCAGACTAAACCTGAGGCAAATAATCATGTAGTGTGTCCCAAGCTTTAACCTAAACTACACTACACTTTTTCAAAGGCTCTTTTATAAGAACAAATATGAGCAGGGTTCTTGTAAGATCTCACTGTAGTCTTTTACATCAGACAGTGGTTTTTAGTCAGAAATGACAGAAACCTAGCTTAGAAGAGCAAAGCTCATGAACTATTTTTTGCATCTTTTTGAGACAAAATGTTGGTGTTCTGGAAAGTTTTTCATTGGTCAGACAGGATGGTCCAGCAGTGTGTTATGTGCGTTAAAAAGACATTTTCTAGTCCATGATAACTCAAAGGTTACAGGAAGTGGAGCTGATGCCATCCAAGGTAATTTTATAGATTTAAATTGTGTGTTTCAGGACTTCAGATTTGTCTGAATGCAAAAGCAGAAAATTACAGTACATCCATGTGTTGAACATTTTAAGACATTCTTCAGGTTAAACCTGTTTAATTTATGCGTAAGGCAATTTTATCTTTGCATGAAAGAATACACTGGGCAACGACAGGGATAAATGAGTGGCTTTATTCATAAAAAAAAGAGTATATAAACCCCCAAACAGATGATTAATATGTCAAAGTGAGTGTTAAAGATAAACATACCACTTATTTTTGTAACTAGATACTGGTTCTTGTGATTTGTTAATGATTTAATGAATTATCGATGTTATTCATGAAACCTCTCAAATACTCTTTTTATTTTTAAATAATCTCGTGTAGATATAAAATATCCAGAGGAATGTGCTAAAAAAATACATTTGTTCTTCATGGACAAAAGAGAGACGAAGAGAGCCAAAGAGAAACCACAGCAGGTTGTCACAGAACTTCAGTCCATACACCTAAAAACCACCAATCAGGCCAGAAATCTGGGTGCAGTGATGGACTCAGACCTAAACTTTGAAAAACACATCAAGGTGATCACTAAATCAGCCTACTATCACCTGAAGAACATCTCAAGGATAAAAGATCTGATGTCTCAGGAAAATCTGGAAAAACTAGTCCATGCATTCATCTTCAGTCGGCTTGATTACTGTATCAGCGTCTTTCCTGGTCTACCTAAAAAATCAGTTAAACAGCTGCAGCTTTTTCAGAACTCTGCTGCCCGAGTTCTCACTGAGAGCAGAAAAGTGAACCACATCAGTCCAGTTGTGAGGTCTTTACACTGGCTGCCGGTCTGTCAGAGAATAGACTTTAAAGTTCTGCTGCTGGTCTATAAAGCTCTGAATGGTTTAGGCCCAAAATATATCAGTGACCTCTTGACCCAGTATGAACCTACTAGACCCCTCAGGTCATCTGGATCCGGTCTTTTATCAGTTCCCAGAGTCAGAACCAGACATGGAGAAGCTGCGTTCAGCTTCTATCCTGCACATGTCTGGAACAAACTCCCAGAAAGTGTCAGATCAGCTGAAGCGCTTAGTTTATTTAAATCCAGGTTGAAGATCCACCTGTTCTCAGCTGCATTTACGTAGATTTCATACAAAAGTTAAAATCCGCACGTGTCTGTATTCTCTCTTTTTAATCTTAAATGCTTTTAATTTTGAATCATGCTTCTAATTGTTTTTATTCTCCCTTTTGCTTATAATGTTTTATGTAAAGCACTTTGAATTGTTCTGTACATGAAATGTGCTATACAAATAAACTTGCCTTGCCTTGCCTTCATGAAGCAGTGTGTTTACTCTGTAAGCTGCTGTCATACATTCCTCATGTCTCATGTCTGGAAAGAATCATTTTGGCAAGTTTACTGATGAGGCTGTATGATGTTCTCCTCTTAGTTGAGGCCTGTGTTTGCCGTTTTGTAAGATAATTTACTCCATGTCTCTAAGCAGAAGAGATGCTTTCTAACAAACCTAACACAGACACACTGAGGAGCCAGGCCAGAAGCCAAATCCAGGATAAAGAGGTTCCGTGAATTTGATCTTCAGGGTGTGGAGGTGGATCGGTGGGTCAGAGGAGGCTCTGTAGAAGGACAGAATGCCTGCAGGTTGGTCTACATACACTGCTACTCTGTGAGAAGCAGCAGAGGAGTAGGAGAAAGAGGAGATGAACTCCCTTCTACTATTGTGGGAGACAGAATAACGACCTTCATCGGAGCAGCTCAGACTCCAGGACTGATTGTTGAATCCAAACTCACAGTCGTTACTGTTTCCTTTCCTTGGGATTCCTCTGTAACTCACAGATATCTCAACCTTCCCTTTCCACTCCACCTCCCAGTAACAGCGACCAGTCAGAGCCTCGTGACACAGCACCTCTGGCCAGAAGTCAAATCTGTCTGGATGATCGGGATAAAGCTGAGCCTCGTCCACCATCGTCAGCTTCCTGTTGTTGTCAGACAGTTTGAGGTTCTTGTTTATTGTATTTGTGTCGATTGTGAGTTGGCAGGAATCTGATGGAAAGAACAAACAAGTCCAGCTTCAGTTACTGATCCATCCATGGCAAAATTATGTATATAAATGTATATAAATCCAAATATA
This sequence comes from Atherinomorus stipes, assembly GCA_023101725.1. Taxonomy (NCBI): domain Eukaryota; kingdom Metazoa; phylum Chordata; class Actinopteri; order Atheriniformes; family Atherinidae; genus Atherinomorus; species Atherinomorus stipes. The sequence goes on from JALJCO010004760.1 coordinate 49,494, forward strand.
GGTACTAAAATGGCATTAACAGTCATACAACTATGAAATTTGTCAGAGTATCTTGACACATAGGGGGAGGCAGGAAAAAAAGATTCAAAGCCTTGCTGCAAGTCTAGTTTAGGTTTTCACCTCCAAAATCCACCAAAAAACAAAAGTCATGTTTGCCTGACAAATTCTTGCTAAAATATATATATTTTCAGCACTTTATGAAGAATGTCTATGCCTAACACGTATATAGAAAATTTCCTTAAAAGGTGTCATAACCTGCTGTTTTTCATACACAATCCTTCTTAAATTATCTTCAAATGAATTTTTAAATCTAGTTGGACGGGAGGAAAATTTAATGAGCTAATTTTAACCTTTTTTAATCCCCAACTTTTGTTTGTCATGAGAATACGCACAAGAGTTAGACCTGTCTGTAAGCGTGTCACGAGGCAAACGACAAAGCCAAAACAAAGTTTTATCAGGACAGAGCAGGTGAAGGAAATGATGTCCCAACAGAGAAAAACGTGATAAAAACGTAACGGTGCGGTTGATAGAGAGGATCCGCGGAGTAAAAAGGGCTGGACTCTGATGAATATAAGGAGCGGACGTGTGTCGTGAAGTTAACCAAACAGTGTTAGCTTCTGTAGCTACATTAGCAGCTTGTCTGTTGATCTACCATTGTTTACTGTAGGCTACTCTGACAAAAAAGATAAGTTACACAAGCAGCAACACTTACCGACTGCACATCCTCACTAATGAATATAATCCACTGCTCCCTGGTAAAGCTGTCCTTCCTGTTAAAGCACCGAAAACTGCTGAATTTCTGCCGAGGCAACTCAGCATGGCAATCTCCCCCCTCCTCCTACTCCTCCTTGTCGCCAGCGTCCTTTCTGGTCTACTCCATGGCAGGTAATCAGCTGCCTTCAGGGCCCAGTAATTCAAACATAATCCACCAGGATTAATCCAGGTGGAATGGATTTTTTCCAGATCTGATCAGAAATTGGGTATTTCAAACGAGATTTAATCCTGAAGATTTAAATCCATATCTGTGAATCCAATCCTGCCTTTAATCCAGATTTTTTGCTCTTTTGGGTATTTCAAAGGTTTGGGCCCAAATCTGGATCATTTTGATCCTAAAAATGGGGATTAAAATAATCCCACCTCAGAGGTGGATTTGAGGAGGATCTTGAGGTGGAAAACAATGAGGTTGGCAGCTGCAGTCACTAAATACACATCTTTCACTCTGAATCTGCTACATCAATCAACTCCTTTCATACTGAGAAAATGATATGGTCACGAAAAATTTTTAAAAATGAAATGTTTCATACGCATCGTGATGGAGCCACATTTACAACACACATAGTGCTCTTGTTTCTACTAAGTAAATCATTTTTGCTTGAGACCTCTGTTTTTCACTTATAAGATTTGAAGAGTGTAGCCACATTTGAAACGGCACCCATGGACAACATTTTTTGTTCCAGTGATGCGCTAAATTACTAATTTTGCGGACCACTCAAAGCGCTTTAGGCAATAATACAGGTCCAACTCTTTCAAACTTGTTCTGGAAAGCGGTCTTTTGTCTCTCATACCGTTATCATCCAGACAAATGCCTCCATGTCATTAAAGAGGAAATGTTGCAGCACGTTGTTTAGGCTGAACGCACAAGAAAATGTCCCAACACCGCTATATATTTCAGAACTTTCATTACTCTGCCTGGTGCATTCATTCATTCATTGCTGCTGCTTTCTGCTATCTACAAAAGCCAAATGTTCTCTTCTTCTTCACTTTCTGACATCACAATAACAATGAACAGCGCCCCTTAGTGGTGACCCGCAAACATCATTTCACATCACTACAACAGGGATGAAAGGATGGCTGTGCGACAAACGACACATCTACGATATTTCCCTAAATCTGAACGTAGCTGTAATTGCAGTCCATCATTTAAAATAGTTAAACAAAATCTGCACATAGCTCAGAATTTAGTGACAGTTACAGACGAATCCTGCAAAGTTTAATTTCTGTCACAAAGTAAACATGTTGACGCTCCATAAATAAAAATGCTTGCATAATTAACTGATAACCATGTTTCATTTTCACATAAATTTTTTACTTAACTGCTTGTCAAGCATCTTACTCTTCACCTTCACCTCTTCTTGCTGAGCTGAGTGAGTTTGTCCCTTTCAGAGGACATTCTGTTGCTGAGTCTGCTCAATACTCTCAATAGTTTCTTTAACTCAAGATTTTCATTTCTGCACTTCCTGTTGCCGAATAACAAAACACTTTTATTATTGAGCTTCCTTGATTTGTGTCTTGGATATTAAAATCATTTATTAAACATCTTTATTGGTATGGAAATGTTAAAAGTAGCCGATTTACAGACCGCTCTGTTTCTCAACTACAGCTTCTCTGTAGCTGAACAAACGTCTGAGTTAAAGAAGAAATAAGAAATCTGACTGCCAGAGTTGTTTCTCTGTTTGCAGTGATGGTTCAGAGTCAGCATTGACTTATACATGATCATATTGATCAGACACATTCTCATGACAAGTTCTTTATGTCATCATTTCCTGTTTCCTGTCAATGATCCAGTGGGAGGGACGGATTTGTAAATCTCCATCTAACAGGATCAAGATAACTTTGTTCCAATCCACCAAAGTACTGAAATACCCAGATATTAATCTGAGATCCAAGGACCTGAATCCAGGGATTTGGAAATCCAGGGGCCTCATGTACAAAGGGTTCGTACGCACAAAAACGTGGCGTACGATCATTTCCACGGTAAAGTCGAGATGTATCAAGAATGGAGTGACCGTGGAAATGTGCGGTGCTTCACGTCAACTTCATGGCTGGCGTACGAACGTTTCTACAGCTGTGGAGACTTTGGCGACACTTGGAGGCGACGCTGGGAAACTGTTAAAAGAAATAAATGTGAAAACAACCATCCCCAGACTGAGTGATGTGGTCAGACACATGAACAAACAGCCTCATAAACAATTAACACCTGCGTCTGCAATTATGTGTGGATATAAAAGCGCAAAGTGGAGCAAAAATAGACTCCTTTCCAGCAACTGTTTTAGATGGAAGAAAACGTTCGAAATTGTGAATATACAGAGAGAGTGTTTTTAGAGGTCGAGAAGATTTACTGATTTAATGATAACTGGCTGGTCAGACGCTTTAAGTTCCCAGAGACATCTCTGTGCACAGAGCTGAAGCCAGGCTGGGGGGGCAACACACCCAGCTGTGCCTCCACGCGCTCCGGCGAGTAAATTCACTTATATGCCGGTTTGTTTATTAATGCACTTAATTTGCGAGGACATCTATAGGATGATCTGTTCAATCACTTATACCAACACAGCAGGGGGGGGGGGACACGGCCGGTATGGCGATTTAACAGTAGCAGGTCGGTTACATCTACATCCCGGGATTAGGAAACCCCCGAGGCTGTGACGCAGGTGATGCAGGAGGAATTCCCAATGCTGCACGTCCTCTTATGGTAATAGATTGTGTCAGCTAATAAATACAGTATTTCCCGTGACATCAGGCTGTGAGGAGGCGACTTTATAAACACACGTTTCACAAATATATATTTATTTACCTTTAGAAAAACCGGAGTCACCCGTGTGAACTCCCACCACCTCTGAAAGACGAAATGCAGTCACGAGCAGCCGTCCTCTGATTCACATCCAACTTGAAGTTGGACCACTTCGTTTTTCGGCTTGTGTGCGCGACTCTGACCCCACATCTTTGACCGCGACACACACTGTCCCATTCACTTTTCTGTTGGGTGTGTTGCCGGACAACAGCGTGTTAAAGTTCACATTTTTGCGCATTTATACTTAAACAAGCTGCCTCAAGTTCGTTCTCCGTGAATTTTTGTCATTTTCATTCACTGTCATGCTCATATTTTGTCTTTCTGATGGTGCAGAGAGGAGAATCTCCGCTGCAGATCTCATTTAAATGTCATTTGCGTATTTATGTTGGGGGTGTGGACAGGGAGGCGTCAGGTACTCCAACATGTGCGCTCAATTCCACGTTGATTGGGATGTACAAAGGAAAAGTACTTGGATCCATGCGTGCGCACAGTTTCATACATCTGAAAACTTTTGTGCGTATGACGTTTTCAGGATTTGATCGTACGCCGGGACTCAGTAGGAAATCCACGCAACTCTTTGTACATGAGGCCCCAGATCATTTTGATCTGGATTCAAAGTTTTGAAATACTGGGCCCTGGGGGAGTGGGTAGTGTAGTGATAATGTCACGGGCCTTGGTGCAGCAGACCCAGGTTCAAGTCCCAGACACAGCACTTAGGCGAACCACTGAGGACCCCTAAGAAAGGTCATTAACCCCCACCAACTGCTCCACAGGCACTTTAAACAGCAGCCCACTGCTCTTTGGTTCAACCTGACAGTGGGAAATGTCCCGATGGCCAGTCCGCCAAACTGGCCTGTCGGTCTGGTTTGAGTTTTAAATAAATAATCCGTCATGCTTGCTGTCCCGTCGAAGCTCATGAAACTCACAGACGCAGGCTGAGATGTTGAACTGTGCCCCCCGCGCGCATTTCTCATTCTCTTTTTGAGACTGTCACTGCTGCAGACACGTAAGCGCCCCGCCCTCCCGCTCCTCCCAACGTAGCTCTGATGAGAGGCAAGATGGAGCAGCAGCGTCAGGGCAAGAGAAAAGGTGGAGCAGAGAGGGAAAGGTTTAAGAAGAAGAAAAATATACAGCAACAGATGGAGAAAAGTGCATCAAAATAACTGACATGTTTGTCAGTCAGGGAGCAGGTGAGATATGAACACACTAGTGGTGAAAAGTGACAATAGATGCACACATCCATTTAGCTAGCTTAATGCTGAGCTGAGGAGCTAATACTAACTTCATTAAAACAAAAAAAAAGTTTTAAATTGTAACAAAGGATATTGTAGATTTTAGCATCCTTAACTATACAGATGTAAGATAATACATGATTATTGTGAATATTGAAATCCTTGTATATTTTATTTAACTTCTATTTAAGCAGGTAAAAAAAAAAAAGATTGAGATCAAGAAAATATGAACATAGCCAATGCATATAAAATGGTCAGTTTCTGAATCCAAAAATCTGGGAAATCATGGGTGGCTTTTGGATTATTTTATTTATTTATTTATTTTTAACAAAGATGGAGAAAGGAGCAGTACCAGTACTGTCGGCAGCAGTAATGCTGCAAGAGCTCCTGTGGTTATGGCAGTGGTGGACAGCAGCAGCAGTGAGGAATCACAGCAAGAACCTTCAGGTACTGTTTAAGTACAAACCGAACATGCTGCTGATAGTTTTAGAATAATTAATAGAATAACCTGTTAGATTATAAATAGGCTGAGTATCAAGTTTAGGTGGATGATGGTGTAATTTTATTTGATTTACAATATGGTTAATTGTACAGACTGCACATTTAACCATAATGTAGTTGATTAGGTAGAATTTCAGTTTATGTGATTTGAATGCAGGTTGTTGCAGCACAACAAATGCTTATTTTGTAAGAGAAAGAAACAAAAAGCTGTGTGTGGCCACATGTGGAGCCTTTGTTTTATTATTTTACAGTTTTACATCAGTAGGCGCCCAGCCTCATTCACTCTTAGTGTTTTGCGTTAATTTGGTGGAGGTGGCCTGGGATGGTATCAAATTCCCGGCCTGAATTATTGTCCCAGTCCGCCCCTGCAACCTGAGACGGGTTAAATGCAGAGAACAAATGTCCTAATTGGCACACTTATCGCGATTAATAAAGTATATATCTTTATTATATAATAATACTAATAGTAGTAGTAATAGTAGTATCTGTAGTCGTATTTATTCCTTTTTTTCTGCAAAACTGTAAGTTGGCATTGCTATTTATTTATCTCTTGTTCTATGATCATTGTTTTCCCTCATATACTGTTCAGATTTTGCCTGTATGTTTATGTCACTGTATTGTCTTTATACTAGGGCTGTCAAAAAGTTAATCATAAATTAATCCTATTGTCAAACAAGAGATGTTCTTTTTAATTAGTACTGCTATATGCAGAAAATACATTAACTTTTGTTTTACAACTTAAAGGCTAAAACCAAGCTACACATCCTGGAGTAGTCCAGGACTCAGACCTGAATTTCAGCTTCACATTAAGACAGTTGTGAAGTCAGCGTGTGAGGACGTATCAGCAACATTCTGGACTAAACTGCCACTGCCTGAAGGACTTTAGGTAGACATGTAAGAACAGGGTTTCATTAGTCTAGTCTACCAAAGATAAATGCAGAATTCCTGGTGAGACACTTTTCATCCTAAATGTGTTCTAGAAGTGATAAAAGCAATGTGATTAATCAGGATTAATTTTTTGACAGCCCTACTTTATACACAAAATAAATAAATAAATAAGCATGTCCTGGGAAACATTTAAGGCAAAATTAGTGCTTTTAAAGAATGACTGCATACAAATATTCCTGAGTCGCTCAACTACTGTCCACCTTAAAGAAATAGCTGTATAAATTGAGTAATAACATACAGTATTTTGGTACCACTGCTGGACTGCTATCATATATTTTCTTTTTCTAGGGGTGTAGACCCATCCCTCATCACTCATCAGTAAGAGTTTCTCCCCCAGGTGGTACCAACCAACCCTACTGGCTCACAAACTACATCATTGTATTAATTGGAAGCAAACTGATTAAGTAATATTGATTTTGGAAGGGATAAAATAAGTTTGTGCTTATGTTTTTATCATTATTTATGTCTGTCTATTCGAATTATATTATTATTTTGTTTCCTTATTACATGTTCCAAATTAATGCTCAATTCAAAGAAAAGACACTTACACTTTCTCAGGCCTGGTGTCAACCATCGTTCTCCTGCAGGATCCACTCTGAAAGGAGGAGAGCGGTCAGAGCAGCATTGCCTCTTTCGGCATCCAGATGTGTGTTATTCTATGTACTTCCATGTTCAAATTTAAAGTGTAACTAAATTTATCTGTCACAATTATGTCCTTGTTCCTTCTATTGCAGTACTTTGGATTTTGAGGTGGGAGGGCTTTCGCCCCTGTTGAGATCTCTTTCATATGAACGCTCCAGAAACTGATAGGATACTGTGGCTTCTTCTTTGAGACAACCATGTGTATACAAACAATCTTCTATGCACATATCATGAACTTTGGAAATCATTTCCACCATTCAACATTTCAGTACACCGATGTAACCAAGGAATGCATGACTCTAGACTAAATAGCTGAATTCTTACATCACTGCGTGGCTGAAAGAAAAATCAAATGTCTCTTCATACCTGACACTCTTGTGTGGATCTTTCAGTTCAGACAGCAGCTTCATTCCTGGGTCTCCTGGATGGTTGTAGCTCAGGTCCAGCTTTTTCAGAAGGGAGGAGTTGGACTTAACAGCCGAAACCAGAGAAGCAAAGCCTTCATCTGTGATCAGACAACCTGACAGTCTGTAAAACAACAAACATGGCAGAAACTCAGAACTATCCACATTACTAAAAATCAAACAGCTGTGATCTCTGGCAGACCTTCAGTCACGTTAACTCACTTTTCTTATTAGCCTCATTCACCAACAGTTCTTACTAACAAATCTGTTCTTAAATCCCACTCAAATTTTTTGCAAAAAAAATGTGCCATTCACCAAAATCTTAATATCTTGAATTTGTTCTTCGGTAAAAACAAATCCAACAAAAGCTCAGGAGGACTCTTATGAACATCTGAGTGCCAACACATTTGAACAAAATTAGCATCTGTGATGTTTTTTGCTGTTCAGTTAAATAAAATACCATAACAAAACTATAGTAATGTTTTTGTCAGATATCTTTAAATATCTTTTGATAAATTACAAAGCATTTTGCTATTTCAAGATAAATAGCAAGATTTTGCAAATTGCATCCTTATGGTAAAAGAGGAAAAACTGAGGTATTCTTCACTCATTTCATAGATTTGAGAACAAGTCACAGTAGAGACTGCTTGCAGGTTTTACAAACGCTAACAGTGTAACACACTGCCCAAACCTGATCCCTAAACACCAACATCACTCGATAAACTTCCAAGTCACCGTTGATTACCAGATGGACCTGCTGAATGTTGTTGTTATACTGTTGAGAGAAATTAGGGCTCTGTATTTCACCCATCTCTGTACTTTAAGTATCGGAGAGCAGTGGGCTGCTACTTAAAGGGAACAGTTGGTGGAAGTTAAGGAGCTTGCTCATGGATCCACAGTGGTTCACCTGAGTGCCGTGACTGGGAGTCAAACTGGGGTCCTCCACGCCAAAGCCCGCGACATTACCACTAGGCTACCTACACCCCTTGTGTGTGTGCGTGCGTGTATATATATATATATATATATATATATATATATATATATATATATATATATATATATATATATATATATATATATATATATATATATATATATATATATATATATATATATATATATATATATATATATATATATATATATATATATATATATATACACACTGGCCCTCATTCATCAAACGATCGTAGAAATGGTCGCACATCTGATCGTAAAAATGGTCGTATGATTGGACCCACGTGTGATTTATTAAAACGTTCGTATCGGTCCAATCTCGTCGTACGAACAAAAGAGTCTTGATAAATTCCACAGCTGAAATCCATCGTCATTTAAATGTCACGCCCACGGTTACGCCCTTAAACATGCATAATGATGAGGCTTCACCCGGCGAGGTTGAACCGTGGAGAGGAGAGATTCTGCCAAAAAAGAAACTTTTGGGGGGATCAAGACAGAATTCCTCATTTGTGAGGTGACAAAGATGAAAGAGGTGCTGTTTGGCAGCTTAAAAACCGGAGTCAGAGACGTGCACAAAAACTCTGCACGGAAGAGGATCAGTCAGCCTCACCCGTGTGAACGACTCCGGCTGAGATATTAATAAAAGTCTCAATCTAGGCCTGGCTGATACGGTTTATTCGTTTTGTTAGTTATGAAATTTAATAATAGCCCACATCCGATGGCAGCGTCACAATTCTTTAGTCAATGGGTCAAGACAAAGTGGTCCAATATGAAACTTGCCAACACCAAAAGACGTTTCACCGGCACCGCGCTCTAACAGGTGACAGGTGGATGCCGGTCAGATCCGAGCCTGACCCAGACAGGGACAGAAAAAAGATAACTTGCATTTGCAAAACTAACAGACGCTAAACTAAGGGACAGTCTACTGACTGAGCACTTACAACTTTAAAGTATAGATTAGTTATTAGAAATGACGGATCAGCTCCGGTCTCCTCCATATAGCCCAGTGGCGCATCTTTTTCTCTGACTGCTTATCAAAACTCTCCAGCGGTCCGAGCGATGTGCAGCACTGCACAGGACAGGAGTGTTGTAGATTTTCTCAAAGTCTAAAGCAGCGTTTCATCCCGCCGGGTCCGAGTCGGACCGTCCGACAGCCACCTGCCTTCCTGCAGCCCGAAGCAGCGCTCCAACTGGGCACCTGCGCATGTGTGCGTACTGATGCCTACTTCCTCCTATGTGGCAGTTTTACCAGCGGGGTGAGGAGATGCACGAAGAGTGCAAAGCACTTGTCTCCTAGAACTATATGTTCATGATTTTAATAATTTGGTGAGATAAATGGAGGAATTAAATCCAGTCACAGCTATTTTTGCAATTTTGTGAATACTTTCTACATTCCCTTTTTCCCTTTCTTTTGCAAATGGGTTCATTCTTAGTGCTGATATGTGAATACTTATGATTAAATGACAGTTTGCGGTTTGGTTAATAAATATTTTCATGTTCTGCTGCGCTGCGCTGCAAACCCTCACTGACTCAAACTTGCGTACACGAACTCAGAGCTGTCGTGAGATTTGATCGCATCCTACGATCACGTTCAAATTGATAAATGCCGAGTCTTGCGTGGAAATGGTCGTACGCACAGATTTTCGTCGTACGATCGTTTGATAAATGAGGGCCACTGTGTGTATATATATATATATATGTATATATACACTATATATATATATATATATATATATATATATATATATATATATATATATATATATATATATATATATATATATATATATATATATATATATATATATATATACACACATACCTGAAGAAAAGGCTAAATTCACAAGAGTAATTCAAATAACAGGAAAACTAGAGAAACAAATAATAAATAAACATTTACATAATCATAATTTAGTGAAATAGGATATTGCTTAATTTAAAAAATAAAATACACAAAACAGTCCCAGACACATCAGAGCACCTTTCCCATGAACAGTGGACCAACACCTGTCAACAGGTGCAGACGTCTTTTTGAACATCAGAGAAAACACCTGATTGCAGTGATTGTTTCAAAGTGTTGCTCAACAAAATTTTAGCTTCGGAGCCCCATCATGCTTGTTTATTTGTTTTATTGTTTGCAGGAGCGGGATTTCACTCCCGCTCCTGCGGGACTCCCTTCACCTGACCGCCTGAGGGATTTCCATGGGTCCCGACAGGTCACGAGTATTTTTTTTTATTTATATGCCAATTTTGATAATGATCTTCACTTAACATTAGGCGTGTTCCCGTCGCCGATTCGTTTCCAGGGCTTCGACTCCAGGACTGAGTCATAGTCGCAACATGTGCCAGTCTCTAAGTCCAATTGTTTGATTTGTACATAATAATCATTTGTTCTTTAAATAATTAATGTTATAGGTCTATTAGCAGCCTAATAATTCAGTTACTGAGTGTGACAGAGCAAGGAGGGCCAGGCAGGCGGGTTTAATTTTTTTAATTAATTTCCCTTCTGGGATAAATAAAGTATTTTTTATTTCATTTCATTTCATTAAAGGGACATTGTGTAACAATTGTATATCGCAAGCAACTTGCTAGTACTTTTCATGCTGGGTTCGCTGAAACCGGGCAGACGTACGACAGCCGCTGCATGTAAAGGCATAAACAAGCATCTACAGTATGTGAAGACATGGTCTGTCACTTATAGTGACTTCAGTCCACATCTGATATGCTGTCATTGCGATGCCATATTGTTTTCCTTGACCCATGTTTTGCCGTCTTTCTCTCGGCTTCTGTGATTTAAATGTTTTTTACTGATGGCCGTCTGCCCGACTGTATGTGAACCCAGCATCAGAGTAACGCTCGGTTCCTCCCCACTGCACCGCGGTGACTTTTCAAAGACATCACCTTGAACTGAGCTGTCAATTCCGGTGTATCCGGTGAGTTTCTGTGGTTTCCTACTGTCCCACTTCTACTTAACTTAAAAACATGGTGACACGACATGGTAGCCCCCACCGAGCCGACCCATTCAATGCATTTATGAATGATACGAACGGCAAATTCTGAACTTACAGGAGCACTTCAGTTTGTTGATGGGAGTGATTACTGATTAACGGAAAAACACTTTTGAACAAAATAATCAATTTTTGTGAATAAATAACAGGAGAACTTACACAATATCCCTTTAAACCGCAGTCTCCCGGTGAGTCGTGTGTGCTGCGCATCCAGCAAAAGAGACGTCTCCATGACAAAGAAGTCAGAGACATGATGACCCTCAACTGTCAAATGATCATCATTGTTTTAGCTTCTTTCACTGATTTACAACATCAGTCTGTCAAGGTGGAAACAGCCTGACTGCTGCAGACATATAGACCACCTCCACTCCCGTGCGAAATGAAGTGGACCGTGGTCTCGCTGCATCAGCTGTTGAGTGCGCTTGTGGAGCGGCTCCTCAATGAACGGGTTGAGATGTCAGGGGAAGATGCTGTACCATTCCAACAACCATTCCCTCCTCCACTCCACGTCATCCAGAAGAGATTCTCCTGTTGGCTTTATTGTAAACAAAGCAAAGAGCACCTCTCCCGTCCACAAACAAGTTCTCCTGACATACAACTTCTAAAGAGTCAGACAGATGTTGTAGAGCATAGCCCTTTCTGTGGCAGGATTTACTTGTTTATTTAGGTCAGATCTTGTTTTATTTTGGACATTACTGTATAAACTGTACCTGAAAACTGTGTCTCAGCAGCATCAGCTTTTAGCTGCGCACTTTCAAACTTTTACTCACTCTCTGTTTTACATGGATATAACTTAGTAGACTACTTTCTTATAAGCAAAGGACCACCACAAGTTCAGTGGTCACATGATACTGGCAGCTATCCTGACTCCATCTCTAACCCTAACCCTAACCCCTGACTTGTACAATAGTATTTAGTACTTATAGTATAATATATTGATGATCATTGTGCTTTACTTGAAGAAATTCATTGTTACATTTTTAAAGTAGAAGCTGTTTTGTGATCATCATGCGTACTGTGATAATTTCTGGTTGTGAAGGTCTGTACTTTGATTCATTACTTACATCATCTGCTCTGAGAGTGTCATATCTGTCCAAAACTGACATGACCAAAGACGGACCCTTGACACTGATATCAAGGTACAGTTATTAGCTCTGGACCTTTCAGTGGTGCCCCTGTACTTATAGTATGAGTTAACTGACCCTCACTTGGGTAAACATCAAATGCATCAGTGCAGATCTTGCTAGAATTTTGCAATGGGTGCAACGGATTAATGGAAGAGGAAACAGCCGTGTTCTGCACATGTCCTGCACATTTGTCAATACGGATAGAAAATCACAAATAGTTATTTTATGGGTGAAAAGTGATGACACTGGAGGTATTCCTCAAACCACTTTAGCAGGAAAAGAGGATTATAATCCTCTTATTGGCATAATAATAACAATAATAGTAATAATTAGTAATAATTATTAGGCCTAAGAGTAGTAATAATAATTCTATCATTTATTTAATTGTTTACGATTATGATTATTATTATTTATTTAAAACACTGTTTTTCACATGAATGTGAGTTATTTTCACACATATGTATTTGACACAGGCGTGTTTGTGTTGACACAGCGATAACTGCTTTCCTTTCCCAGTGGAAGGAAGAGGGCATCACATTCTCATTTACACCCTCCACCTCCAATCAAAGCACCCATCACAGCTGCGAGTGTGACTTCATTGGGAGTGATACTCGATTATTAAAGGTTGAATATGGAACACGGTCAGAACAGCGACATCACGTGTGTCTAGGTTGTAGTTGCAATGGCAGAAAAACAACTCCAGCCGCTGGGATGCCAGAATCTGCCGATACGAAAGTGACCAACAGTCTGCAGCATGTCCAACAAGTAATGCAGAGGAGTTTAGAACTGACAGCTAATGTTAGCCACGTTAGCAAACAAGTTAGCTTATCCACTCCAGGTTTTGCTCTTCTCAGGTCTCTCCTCCTCAGAAACAGATAACAATATCTCCAGGGCTCTGAAGCAGCTGCTTCACTCGCCGTCTCCATTGTTTCCCCTTGTACCAGCCTAACTGTGCCTAAAATACTAATGCCACACAGAGATCGGATTTGGCAACCGGCAATGGTGGCGTGTATTGGCTTATAGACGTAAATACAGTATAATGCCATTATCGAACCCGTTAAATTTTATTTTATAATTATTTTTAGGCTAAATATAATTTTTCTAGGCAATGTAGTACTTTCATTCTGTACCCCCCAAACGACCTGTGGAGGTATTATTTTTTTTAAATATAGCTTTTAATAAAAATGTTACATATTCAACCTTTAAGGGCTAGTGTGTAGGGGGTGGTTGGGATTGGGCCCTTTATAGCCGACCTCAACTTGGAAGAGCCATCCCTGCCATCCTTTCTCCTTGCAGTCATGCAAAAGATCCTAGTATTTGGTTTTCTTTCTCTCAAACGCCTGCTCACAACCTTCTTCCCATGGGACTGTAAGTTCAATGAGGATGATCTTCTTTGCCTCTTTAGACCACACCTGGCCTCAGGGTTGTCTGGACAACTTGGGGGAATTGCAGTCTTCCCCCCAGGATTAATAAGATTATTAAAAAGAAAATTAAAATGAATGCTTTAGTCGTCATATTGTTGTTGCTTTTTTAAATTCACAATAGAGCTCCATGACTTCTGAACTAAAGGACAGGAAACAATCATTTGTTTCATTCAAACTGACCGTTTCTTCAGGTATGTCGTAAAGTTGCTTTGATTACAAGTTATGGAAAACCTCACCTCAGAGTTTCCAGCTTACAGTTTGGACTCTCCAGTCCAACACACAGCTTCTTCACTCCTGAATCCTTCAGGTCGTTGTTACTCAGGTCCAGTTCTCTCAGACTGGAGGACTGGGAGGTGAGAACTGATGACAGAGCTTCACAGCTTCTCTCAGAGAGGTTGCAGCCACTCAGTCTGAAGAGATAATGACATGAAAGTATCAGGAAAAAAAAAATCTTTTAATCAGCAGCAAGTTCACATTCATTTACAGGTGACCATATCTGATTATCCAGATGCTTACAGAGCTTTGTTGGAGGTTCTGAACACTGGCAGCAGCCTCAGCAGAGTCTCCTCTGAAGCAAAATATTTCTTCAGGTCAAACACATCCAGATCTTGTTCTGATGTCAGCAGGATGAAGGCCAGAGCTGACCACTGAGCAGGAGACAGTTCATCTGTAGAGAGACTTCCTGATCTCAGGGACTGTTGGATCTCCTCTGCAAGGGAACAATCATTCAGTTCATTCAGACAGTGGAACAGGTTGATGCTTCTCTCTGCAGACACATTTTCACTGATCTTCTCCTTGATGTACTTTACTGTATTCTGACTGGTCTGTGAGCTATTTCCTGTCTGTGTCATCAGGCCTTGTAGGAGTCTCTGATTGGTCTGCAGTGAAAGACCCAGGAGGAAGCGGAGGAACAAGTCCAGGTGTCCATTTGGACTCTGCAAGGCCTGGTCTACAGCACTCTGATCGAGAAAAGTCTCTTTTCTTGTTTCAGACTGATATGAGGCTGTTTTTTCTTCCATCAGATTGACTCCAGTGTTGATGAAGGTCAGATGGACATGAAGAGCAGCCAGAAACTCCTGAACACTCAGATGGACGAAGCTGAACACCTTCTCCTGGTACAGTCCTCTCTCCTCCTTAAAGATCAGGGTGAACATTCCTGAGTAGACTGAAGCTGCTGTGATATTGATGCCACACTCCGTCAGGTCTGATTCATAGAAGATCAGGTTTCCTTTCTGCAGCTGATCAAAAGCCAGTTTTCCCAGATCCTCAATCATCTTTATGTTCTCTGGACTCCAGTGTGGGTCTGTCTCAGCTCCTCCATCATATTTGACCTTCTTTACTTTGGTCTGAACCACCAGGAAGTGGATGTACATCTCAGTCAGGGTCTTGGGCAGCTCTCCTCCCTCTCTGGCTTTCAGAACATCATCCAGAACTGTAGCAGTGATCCAGCAGAAGAGTGGGATGTGGCACATGATGTGGAGAGTTCGGGATGTTTTGATGTGGGAGATGATCCTTCTGGCCTGCTTCTCATTATTCTTGAATCTGTTTCTGACATACTCCTCCTTCTGTGGGTCAGTGAACCCTCTGATCTCTGTTACCATGTCAACACAGTCAAGAGGAATCTGATTGGCTGCTGCAGGTCGTGTGGTTATCCAGAGGCGAGCAGAGGGAAGCAGTTTCCCCCTGATGAGGTTTGTCAGCAGCACATCCACTGATGAGGACTTCCTAGGGTCAGTTAAGACTTCAGTTTTATTGAAGTCCAGAGGAAGTCGACACTCATCCAGACCATCAAAGATGAAGACCACTTGGATGTCTTCAAAGCCGCAGATTTCTTTGGTATCAGCAAAGAAGTGAAAAACAAGTTCCACCAAGCTGAACTTTCTCTCTTTCAGCATATTCAGCTCTCTGAAAGTGAATGGAAACAAGAACTGGATGTCCTGATTGGTTTTGTTTTCAGCCCAGTCCAGAGTGAACTTCTGTGTCAAGACAGTTTTCCCAATGCCAGCCACTCCCTTTGTCATCACTGTTCTGATTGGTTCATCTCTCCCAGGTGGGAGTTTAAAGATGTCTTCTTGTCTGATAGGTGTTTCTGGTTTGTCTGGTTTCCTGGATGCTGTTTCAATCTGTCTAACCTCATGTTCATTATTGACCTCTGCAGTCCATCCCTCTGTGATGTAGAGCTCTGTGTAGATCTGGTTCAGAAGGGTTGGGTTTCCGGCTTTAGAAATCCCCTCAGACACACACTGGAACTTCTTCTTGAGGTTTGATTTCAGTTTAAGTTGAAAAACTGAAGGAAGAAGTTCTGAATAAAAACACAAAACAGGATAAGTCAGAAAACATGTTAATTCTCTGAAAGAAGGTTATCGGAATAAGTGCTGACTCATACGTAACTAGAAAAGAGTTTAGAGAGTGCAGGCCGCTACCAAGGAGCTCGGTTCCCCCCAAATTGCCCTATCTCGCAATGATAAACAACCCTTCAAAAGAAATTACTGATGTTTGTTTCTCTGTCTGTACATCTTTCTGTTAGTTAGCAAAATAACTCAATGTATTGTGGTGGGCGACATTGCTTGGTACTTTCTTGACATAAGATCCCGGATTACACTCATCGCATCTGCCCTACGATTACAGACCCTTTCCAAAAAATTAGAGTATCATGGAAAAGGTGTTTCATTTCCATTATACCATTGAAAAGTTAAACCTTCATAGATTATAGATTCAGGGCCCACAATTTAAATGATTTCAAGTATTCATTTGTTTATTTTTACATAATTTGGGCTTCCAGCGCATAAAACCCACAAAAATAGGAATTCAAAAAATTAGAATACTGTGAAGAAATCACCATTTACTTCTCAGTTTTTGCAGAAAAAAAAAAAAGAAATTAGGATCACATCAAATCAAAATATGGCACTTTCAAAACGATATGTCAGTCTGCAATACTTACCTACCTACCTACCTACCTATCTATCTATCTATCTATCTATCTATCTATCTATCTATCTATCTAACTATTAGGGCTGTAACAGTACACAAAAATCATGGCTCAGTATGTACCTCGGTACACAGGTCACAGTTCGGTTTTTCCTCGGTACAGTAAAGGAGGAAAAATTAACAAATATTAACTGTCTTGTGTTTCATCAACAAGTTCACTAAACTTTAACATCACAGCTGAGTTCATAATACATACCCGACCCAGTGTTTCCTACCATTATATAGACAGGGCACCGCCCTTAGCAGACCCAGCCCCTCCTACAAAGTCAGGTTAGTTATTGTGATCTGGTTTTCCATCCAGCACAGGTCACAGAGTGGTTTCAGCTCTCATTTCCTCTAGAACAGGTTTATTTTGATCTATTGGATTAAAAACTAAACTGATGTTAGTTATCAGGTTTACATGACAGCATGTCATAGCTGCTCTCTGAGTTTCTGTGATGAGACCACCCACAGGCACGTGCACGTCCACGGGATGAGCGTGCATGGCGTCTCAGACAGGACATGCGTCTGAAAACACGTCAACCAGCTGAAACTCAGACACAGATATCAGTTTTAAACTCTACCGATAAGCTGAAGATGGAAACACTTGCACTTATTCTCTTACTTCACTTGCTGGTGCTGATAACAAGCACGTCGCGGGAACGCGCACAGCTGATAACGCCGTTAAAATCACGTTTAATTATGTCAGCACGTCATTTTAGATCTGAACTTTAATATTTAGCACGACTTCATGGAATGAAACGGTTTTTATCAGGGCTTATACAATCCTTTACATTTTTCTGTCCTCCTTATTATTAACACTGGAATGCTGCAACTGGAAGGTTACTGTTAGAGTTTATGAATACATCATTCATCAGAGCTGATTGTAGATATACTGTAGGTTATCAACACAGCGGCTGTCACCCTGGCGTTATGATAATTTATCCTGGGGCGTTATCCGCCCCCCCTCCCCTCCCTGGACCCACTGCGCCCTTCCATGTTGTGAAGCTGATGGGGAAACACTGGGGCCGTAGTTCTGAATTGTCGGCACGCTGATTTCGTGTCGTCGACTTTTATTCAGCTCCCTCTTTGTCTAAAAGAAGTGCTGACTGGAGATTTGGCAGAGCTTCCTGTAGCTCAACAATCTCATCCAGGTTGTCACGAGTTAGAAACAGGATGGTAGCGCGCTCTGCAATGGTCAGTTTTGCAGTGACACGCAAAAAGTGAATGAAACAAATCCTGCGCCCAACAGTTCAGTACAGGGTCGTGCCAAACCGAGGAGAGTGTACCGAACGGTTCGACACAAATACATGTACAGTTACAGCCCTACTATCTATACTATCTATCTATCTATCTATCTATCTATCTATCTATCTATCTATGTTTTTATGATTTCAAACCAAAAGGCAAAAAAAGCAGTTTAATCCTGTCACATAATAAATCACACCCTGACCTCAGACACCATATCATGTGGTCTTGCATTTACAATCAGTCACCTCCACACAATTATTTAGATTCATGTGTAGCCTACTTGTAAAACAGCAGAGGTGGAAAGAGTACTGAAAATTTGTACTACTGTACTGTTACATTGCTTAAATTGTACTTAATTACAGTACAAGTAAAAGTACTGTAAAATACTCAAGTAAAATTACAAAGTACTCTGAGTAGTTTTTGAGAAGAGTACTTTTTCATTTTACTTGAGTATTTTTTAACACCAGCACTTTCACTTGTAATTGAGTACAATTTGAGCAATGTGCAGTATTTGTACTTGAGTACAAATTTTCAGTACTCTTTCCACCTTTGGTAAATACTTATAGCTATATCAGTGCTGCCTGTAGACATCACAGATGTGGAATTGGAAAACTTTATTCTAAAAAGGAAAAGAAACTGAAACCATGTTGTGTGCCATGTCAATCGTGAGAACAACTGTTGTAAAACACTAGTTTTCACCGTTGTTGAAATATCCAACGGTCACCACACGCCCGTTGTGACCATACTCATTTGTTATAATAAAGCCATAGTGTCTGCAAAAAGATTGCATCGATCCCAGCGGCGGAATCTCTCTCTCTCCCTCCCTCTCTCTCTCTGCAGCGGAGTGGACTTTTATGGCTACAAATGTGGATGAAAGCACGGTGACTGGGAGGTGCAAATAAATTATGGTCATACTCAGTAGTAATTTGTGATTTTAAAAGTAGCGAAGTAGATTAAATGATGTAAATTGTACTCAAGTATAGTATGAGTAGAATAACACACTTTGAAAAAATACTTTTAAAAATACAGGTACTCCAAAATTCCAAAACGTATTTGTAATCTGTTACTTCCACCTCTTTACTTCCATATACTGATGTATGTAAGAGAGTATGATATGGTGTGTGAATGAGTCTAGTAGTATGTGTGACCAGAGGTGGGAATTGCAGAGTCAACAAGTCTTTCCCATGTCATGTATCTGTTCTGACCAGCCACTGACCAGGTGAGTCCAATCAGCCCAATTTAATTCAGTGTACTGATTGGACTCACCTGTTTTGGTAGCTGGGCAGAACAAATACATGACATGGGAAAGACTTGTTGACTCCACAATTTCCACGTCTGTGTGTGACAGAGTATACGAATATATGTGAGAGTATACTGATGTATGTAAGAGAGTATGATATGGTGTGTGATTGAGAATAGTGGTATGTGTGAGAGGGTATGACTGAAATGGAAGCAAGTTTGATTGAAACGGAAACAAAACTGAATTCTCAGTTTGTCATTGGCTATCTTCGGTGAAGAAAAAAGCGGTACGCAACCTCACCCACCTCTGTTTTCCCATGTGGGTTTCCACATATGGGACCCATGTAACTTAAATTATGAGATTTGCAAATTTGCCCAGTTCAAGCCCATGCCTGTAGGCTATATGGGAAAACACAAGTGGGACCACCATGGAAACCGTGGACAAACCCACTTGGGTCCCTCATATGCAGCCAAAATTGAACCCATATGGGCCCCACATGAAAACGCTGGCTGGGCTACGCCTGCAGCTCTAACCAGCATCACGACAGCTTCCTGACCGAGACGGCCCTGTCTGCAGCTTCCAGACCGTTATCTGCTCCATCTGCAGCTCCAACCATCGCAGGAGTTTCCAGACCGACACCAAACAACAAACAAACAATTTCTTAGTTGAGATATAATTGAGATCAGGGACAGACAATTATGAAATCTCCTCTGTTTATCCCACTTCTCAAGAATGGCTCAAATAGTTTTCTCAACTTAACCTCCTTTGTCTCACTGATGTCTTTTCGTAGCTCACCTCTTGTTCCTAAGGAACCCTAAAGAGAAGTAATTCAGAAACAAGTGATCACAGAATGATACCATTATGAGAAGCTCAAACTGGTCTCAGAGATGAGATTCAGCAACAAATGAGCAGCACATCTTTCATATGGGGAGTAACACAGCCTTCAAATCAGCATAAAAAATCCTCCAAGAAAAACCTAATCTGACAGGTAATGTCGATAAAAAGACAACTATATTTCCAAAAAACTCAAAAGCTAAGAGAGAGCTGTTACAAACTGCAGCCACCTAGCAGAGCATTCCAGAACTTTTTAGGTGCATAAGAACATTTTAATAAAGTGTGGAATTTACCAACCGGTATCACTGATGGTAAAAACTGTGCACCCCACAGTGACTTTGTTTTCAGAGAGCTAACTGTGGTGAGCCAAGAGAGTTATATTTTCTCAAAAAAAAATCCTGTTAGATTATTGCTGTGATTTTGGAACCTCATTGTGGAGTTTTACTAACAGCACAAAAGCTATTAGAAAGCATATCCAGGTGGGTTTTCAGTCACCAACATGAAGTAGGAGGAGACAAACCTGACTAAAGTCATACTTGCAGCTGACTTTTCTCTGGATTTTTGGTGGGCGCGTCCAGGCGGGAACATATAACTCCCGTCCTGTCTTCCCTCCACTGGCTCCCCGTCCGCTTCCGAATTGATTTTAAATGACTTTTGTTTGTTTTCAAAGCCCTCAACGGCCTGCCCCCCCCTTATTTGGCTGACCTGCTAGTCCGCCGGGACCCCAGCAGGGCCCTTCGTTCCGTTGGGCAACTTCTTTTAGAAGTCCCAAGAACGCTCTCTTGCTCTCTTTTAGGTACACCCTGCGCTCCCCCCAGTAGTCTGTTCTGGTTCTCTGTTGGTTGTTTTCATAGCTCTTAACTTCTTTGTTCTTAATTTTTCCCAGTATTTAACTTTACATTTCTATGATGTTTTACATTGTTCTCTCTTTTTCTTTTACCCCTGCTGTAAAGCACTTTGTGTGTCCAATGGGTGCTGTAAAGGGCTATATAAACCTAAATTACAGAATTTCAATCCTTCTCAATGTGTGAGAAACTTGGGTGTTCTTTTCGACTCTGAGCTGAATTTTATTCCACACATCAGAAATGTCACAAAGACAGGTTTTTATCATCTTAAAAATATCGCCAGAGTCGGCCCATTTCTCTCTCTTGCCAGAACGGAGGTGCTGATGCTTTTATTTCCAGTAGAATAGACTACTGTAATGCCCTGCTCTCTGGTCTTCCTAAAAAGTCTGTTTCCAGCTTACAGTTATTGCAGAACTCGGCAGCACGAGTTCTGACGAGGACCAGAGGGCGGGAACACATAACACCAGTTTTAAAATCGCTGCATTGGCTCCCCGTGCGTTTCAGGATCAACTTTAAGGCTCTCTTAGTGGTTTATAAATGTCTTAATGGTCTTGGGCCTTCTTATTTATCTGACCTGCTTTTAAATTATGAACCCTCGCGGACCCTGAGGTCCTCTGGTACCGGCCTTTTAATTGTTCCCCAGAGTGAGAACTAAAACTCACGGCGAGGCCTCATTCCACCACTACGGTCCTCGTCTGTGGAACAGCCTGCCAGAGAACCTCAGGGCTGCAGAGACTGTTGATGTTTTTAAGAAGAGGCTCAAGACCTTTTTAACTTAGCTTTTTGATTTTATTTCATTTTACTTATTTTATTTCATTATTTATTTATTTTTTATGTTATCTTTAAGTTATTTTAGATTTTATTGACTTGTTTAGCACATAATTTTATCAATACCTATTTATTTTTCTATGTTCCTCTTATCTGTTCACTTGTTTAATCTGTTTTAACATTTTGACACCAGTGTTTCCTCATGGGGATCCTTCACTCTGGGAGCTTTGCCTACTTGGTCTGGAGGGAGCTGGTGGGGGGCTGCCCTTGTCCTGGTGGCTGGGGCCCCCCACTGCAGCCCCATCACTGTGGTGTGGACCCCGGCCTGCCCTGATCTGGTTGGCTCCTGCAGGAGCGCCCTCTAGGACTGTGTCTGGCTCCTGAAGTAAACGGATCCCCAAGATATCGCTTCCTCACAGTAGGTCAAGCCAGATGTTTATTACCCCGGCTTTACACCTGGTCCGTGACGTGAGCGCAGCGCAGCGGCTTTGCTGCGACTTCCTCGGCGCGAGCATTTACACCGTTCACTGTGCGGCCGCGCAGCGCACCCGCGAGTGCACCAGCTGTTGTTGATTGGTGACATCATGAAATCACGAGAGGGCTGCTAGATCGCCTGTGATTCACATCCAAATGGTTCATTTTGTCCACATGTTCATGTGTCATGGTTTCTTCTTTCACTGTAACCTCGTGGACACGGAGATGCTGTCATGTTCAGGTAGTTCAGCAGTTTAAAAGCTGCACGGTGGCTTTTGTTTAGGAAGTTACCGGATATTTTACGCTGAACCTGTGTCTGACTTCCTGTCTGGTTCGATCTGAACTACTGATATTGACGCGGTGTCGGTGCGTGGAGCGTCAAAAATAGAGCTGGCGCGTATCTGTAGCACAGCGGCACGGCATGCCGGAGCGACGACGGACCGCTCACGCGCCGCAGCGTGAGCAATATGTTTCACACCATTGATTACATGGGCGCGATCCGCTGCGCTGCGCTCACGTCACGGACCAGGTGTAAAGCCGGGGTTAGTCTTAGTGTGGGTGGGTGTGGGGTGTGTGTGTGTGTGTGTGTGTGTGTGTGTGTGCAAATGTTTATAGTTTTGTGTGCTGTGTTTTGTGCTTGGGTGTGTGAAGGCCTGTTTTTATTTTAAAAATGTGTTTGTTTTTATTTTCTTGAAAAGCACTTTGGGTTGCCTTTGGCAGGAAAAGCGCTTTATAAACAAAGTTTGATTTGATTTGATAAATAAACTCGATTTGATTTGGGACCCAATTGATACTCTTTTCCCCTAGATCAGTGGTTCTCAAACTGGGGGGCGAGCCCCCCAGGGGGGGCTCAGGGCTCTGTCAGGGGGGGCCCAGCCAGGCCCATAGTTTTTTTTGTTAAAAAAAACTAGGGGCCTAAAAAAATTTCCAATGAAAAAGGGTCCCTGCAAAAAAAGTTTGAGAACCACTGCCCTAGATGGATCAATACGAGGTAAAAATCAAAACAGAATGCTGACAATGAATGTCAAAAGGGTCTGTCATGTTCCAACCCCTCTAATATAATGCCAGAAAAACATTGTTTTTTGAAAGCTTATGAGTGCAGATCCCTGGTTTAGAATAAAAAGTAAATTTTTTTTAAATCTAATTTTAACCATTTAAATCCTGCTGGTGTTTTTTTTTATGATAATATTGAATTCAACACAGTGTTTTTAGAGGAGGTTTCAAAACAAAAATATATTATGTATTGAGATAAAAACCAAAAAACGCTAAACAAAAAGACAGCTTCAATCTTTAGAGAAATCATCTTACTGCTCTCCAGACGCTCAGCCAGCTCCTCCTGCTTCATCCCCCTCAGGAAGTTCACTGTGATCTTCACAAACGCTTCTCTGCTGCTCCTCCTCTGCTCTTTATCCTCACCCTCCAACACTTCCTCATCTTTCATCTCCACATATTCTTGGTAATCTGGACTCAGAAGCCTCCTGTTCTTCTTCAGCTCCTTCTTCACAAAAGCGATGATGATATCCTCCAGCAGCTGGAAGAGAAAACCATATGAAGGACACAATCAGACTAAAATCATGGAGGCAAACATCAGATCCGTGTTGGACACACTGACAATCTACTGGTATACAACGATCACCATGGAGATGACTGAACGGAAAAGAAGAAAAACAAGTTGTTGTACACGCACAGACCATAAATGTGGAGTCCAGCTGTGTTTGATGCTCCTGGACAGACGAACCTCTGGGATGCTCTGAGCCCTGTAGGTCCACTCTGTGGAGGAATCAGGAAGAATCAGCTGATGTTCTATCTGTTCACACAGAGACAATCACAAGGTCCATGAAGTGACATGAGGATGCGAGCAGCTCCCTTTACTAATAATAAGCAGCTGAGTCTGCAGATGCTTGGAGCTTTCAGCCCAGATTCCTCTCACCAACACCTTCTTTAAGATCTTTATCCCTGCTGAAGTGCTCTGGACCAAGGCAGCCAAAATCTACCAGGGCCCAGTTGTTCAAAACTGGCTTATTTTTTAACCAGCCGTTAAATACATTTAGCCAACCGTTAACTTTAACAGTCCAGTTATGTTGTTGTTCAAAACTCAGTTAATTTTAACCGTGTGTTATCTTAACGTTAAAGTTAACACACCTAAGGACTGCCGCTAAAGTCTTAACGGTGGAGTTATCTCATTATGCCGTTTGTTGCTAACGCTGCGTTCATGATGCCGGTTCAGAGAAGGAAGGACGGCGGTTATTGCGGCTTTGATTTTGACATTGGGGATTATTCTAACGAGGAGCTGCGCACCACTTCGGGAAAGAATGCATATATGTAATCCTTTGCGAGTCGATTTGGAGCGTGCAACGAACTGTGGACACGACGGACTCAATATTTAGAAAGATTAATATCTTGTTTCTATGATCTGAATGACATTTTCTTCATCAGCAGAGAAATTTCTGCCTCTTTTTCCTTGAAGTGAAAGGGATCGTTTGCTTAGCAATACTTTCTGTGTCCCGTGTGTTCTGTTACTGAGGGTTTGCTGTGCTGTGAGGCCGGATGAGCTGGGGGGGGGGGGGGGCGCAGGAGTGTGAAGAGAACTGGGAAGGATGGAGAGACTGGGGGATGAGGAAGAGTGTGTTGTGGCTAACAGCAGCTTTGTTCACGGTGGGAAAATAAAGTGAGAGTCGGCCCCCGTGTCTTCCTCACAGCAATAAGGAGACAGACGTACAACATTACTTTTTGCAATACCAGAAGTAAACAAAATGGGGAATTGTTGTTTGAATTGAAAATGAATTGTTTTGATTCGGTGGACATTGTTCACGTCTAAACTTGACTGTTACTGTTTGTAGTCTGACATCCACAACACAGTGTGAACTGTGTAGCACATGAGGTATTCAACAGTAAACACCTGGACACGGGATTTACATCATAGCCAGTTATTGCAGAATGTGTCCGTGGCCAAGTTGTGAAAATTTACTAAACTTAAAAGTTATTGTATCGCCTGAAATGACAGTGAAGTGTACATATTGTTTCTTGTCATGTATTGTATTATTGCAGCTTTCACAACATTTCAAAGAGGGCAATTTTGTAAATACTGCTACGAACAAGTTGATGCAATAGAAGATCAACTGTTTCTTTGAGAAACACTTCTTTTTTCCGATGTCATCATATTCCCCTTCATCAGGATTTCTGATTTCAGTGGTGTGGGGATAAAATTTTTCACCATAAACCGGCTTTATCAGAGCAACTTTATAATTAATTTATTCTAACAGCTTGGTCAGAGGATGATGGTGACATGGAGCTTCAGAGATGGACATAGGCAGTGTTCCACACTAGAGGGGGAGAGGACTCTACAGCTACGACAAGACATCAACATCATCATCAAGGTTTGGAAGTTCCTAATGAGTTGCCATCACTCTCACAAGGGGGTTGGAGTAAGCATGGACAGAGCTGTTTGGTGTGATGTCTGCTCCTAACTTGAACTATTACAGATGACTGTAAAGCACCTGTGATGTCCTGCAGAAATTATTGAAGGAACGAAAGAAGACAACCTGTTAACTGTCTCTGTCCTCAACCATGGATCAGCCACAGAGACGGTTGGACCCTTTTTTGTTTGTTTTGTAGAGTTTTTTCTATATTTATCCAGGGTGGCAGCAAGATTTATTTATGTGAAAGAAAAACACTTTATTTTGAGAGATTTTGGCCCAATCTCAATTGTCCCCTTAGCCCTTCCTCTTCATTTCACACGTTCACATGTAGGGGTGTCTCATTCCTGTTAGGACAGAGGGATGGGGGTTTATAACCACTCAAACAAAGGGTGTTCCTATGCACACTTAAAACAAAGGGGTATGACAAATTTGTGAATAATGAAGATGGCTACTACAGAGCCCCCCCCCCCCCCCCCCCCCAAAAAAAAAAAAATCCACAGATGAAGTTTAAAGATGTATCCGATCTTAGACATAAACGGTTTGAGTAAGCTACATTTTAAAAGCTACAGCCCCCTAAACCACACCTGTAGAGTGCAGGAGTGTGAGCTTACAAGTGAAGATAACTGATAACAATAGAGTGGATTGCTTGTTAACCAGCTTGTAAACAGAGGAACCACGTTGTGTGTTAAGTGTTAATTTGCTCACCTCTAACTCCTTCTGCGGTCTAAAACAGCCACACTGCAAACGTCAACATCTCCATGACTTGATCCATATCCGTTTATTTTTTTCTTTTCGGTGCAATTTTAAAGGTGCCATGACATCAAATTTCACTTTTCTGGGGTTTTGGGTGTATAATATGATCTGTTGTGCACTGATGAGGACATGTGAATGTCCAGAGTGAGAATCAAAGTTCCTGTTTATGGTCTGTCAGCTTTGTCTCTCTGCTCAGAAACAGTTGAATCAGACAGCAGGCTATCATTCTACATAGTTCTATCATTCTACGTAATTTAATTGCTCCAATAAGAGCACACTATCAAGTAAACAGCGCCCCCCCCTCTCTCTCCTAACGGCCTATGCACCGTCCGCTCCCCCCCTCCCCCTCCCTGTCTGATTCAGCTTCGTGTATGGAGCTAGTAGTAACTTCTGTGCAGTCAGGTCTGGATTTTCAGACAAATGGATTTAAAAGAAAACTTCTGCAGCAACATTGAGGGAGGGGCCACAACCTTGTCATTACCTGTAAGTTTATTTATTTTCTAAATGCTGTCTTGTCTGATAAACGTAGCTCACTGTCTGGATTGTTGCTAGCAGTTAGCCTTTAGCAAACT
The DNA here is from genome assembly GCA_023101725.1 of Atherinomorus stipes. Classification (NCBI taxonomy): domain Eukaryota; kingdom Metazoa; phylum Chordata; class Actinopteri; order Atheriniformes; family Atherinidae; genus Atherinomorus; species Atherinomorus stipes. Next base: position 76,428 of record JALJCO010004760.1, read on the forward strand.
CCGATCGCAGCTTGACCTAGATTCTCCAAATAAGGTCATAGCGAAATAAGGTGTAGCCAATCAAAATGAAGTCAACGTGGTCTCCGGGTAAAGCTCCATATCATCACCGGACCCAACTGTATAACTGAGGAAGTGAGGTCTGGCGTTTCAAAACAATACTCCGCTGTAAAAAATGCCGTTTTTTTCTTTGGAGTATTTACATATGCAGTAATGCCAACAACATAAACTAGTTTTTAACTGCTATGTCATCACTCCTTTAAAAGCATACAGCTGCACAGATAGCCGAACGGGTGATTACGTGATCGAAAAAATTCTTAATGATCACTTATTGATCGATTAACTGTGCCCATCACTAGTCTCCAGATTTCCAGCAACAGCTTAGCATCCATCTGCTTCCATACAAGCAGGCTGATCACTGATGACATATGTGATTGTTGAAGGGTTGTCCAAATTTGTATTGGGTGATTTTTTGCTCTATACCCCACCTGGCTCTGTTTAAAGTGGAAAGGGGTGGAAACGAGAAATGAGACTGGGCCTTGAACTACATTTTCTATTTTGTTTTTATGCACAGGTTCTGTGTTTTAATGATTTGTTAGAACAGAGACTGAAAATAAGGATTGAAAGGTTGAATATGGAATACGGACAGAACAGCAACATCATGTGTGTCTAGGTTGTAGTTGCAACGGCAGAAAAATATCTCCAGCCGCTGGGATGCCAGAATCTGCCGATACGAAAGTGACCAACAGTCTGCAGCATGTCCAACAAGTAACACAGAGGAGTTTATAACCGATAGCTAACATTAGCCATGTTAGCAAACAAGCTAGCTTACCGATCCAGCAGGAAAGTCGCCATTTCCGTGTTTTGACTCCGTGGAAAACGTTTATGTGAATCCATTTAGTGAAGTTTTCACCTAAATTCACTCCAGGTTTTGCTCTTCTCAGGTCACTCCTCCTCAGAAACAGATAATATCTCCAGGGCTCTGAAGCAGCTGCTTCACTCGCCGTCTCCATTGTTTCCCCCTATACAAGCCTGACTATGACCAAAATATTGTTTCCACACAGAGATCGTATTTGGCAACCCACTATGGTGTTATGTATCGGCTTATAGACATAAATAAAATGCTATTATCGAACCCATAAAAATTTATTTTATAATTATTTTTAGGCTTAATATAATTTTTCTCGGAAATGTTGTACTTTTATTTTGTACCCCCCCCCCCCCCCAAACGACCTGTGTTTTTTTTTTTTTTAAATATAGCTTTTAATAAAATTGTTACATATTCAACCTTTAATGTGACTACTAAATTCCAGCAGTCAGTTGGTAGCGACATTGAACTGGTTTTGTTTGTTTTTCTTTTCCTTAAAGGTAGAGTCCAGAGTTTCCCCCCTGAAAATAAACGTTAGACTTGTGTGAGTGAAATCTGTCTCAAACCTTTGGCCTTTACTCTCGTGTGGAGGTGAGTTTGTTTGCAACTCTCTCTCCCCCTCCCTGTAATTTGCATTTCCCTTTGTTTTGGTGTGTTTGCGGCTTTTCTGGCTGGAGATTTTTGTATCTATAGCTAGACTTTCCACCGATCAGATCGGTTTGATCAGATTGGACAATATTTCACATATTTTTCATATTTTCTGATCGGTCCTTAACTCTTCATTCACCGATCCGATCAATGACGTCATTGTCATTTTGAATCTGCTCCGGTAAAACTCTCATTTACACCAATTAAACTTAGAAAACAAACAAACAAAGCAGAATAGACACGTACTCACTAGTGTGTGTTTTATGTCTTCGTGGCGTTTTTGTCATGAGTTCTGTCACTATGTGCTGGACAATAAAGTTTTTACAATCCAAATACGCCACACGTAAAGGATGGCGACGCCGGTTGCAAACATGTCAGCTCTTAGACTGAAAGGACACAGCGCATTTCCTGCATTTCCGCAAACAACCGTTTACCTTAAACTGCTGCAGCACAAGTGTTTGTCCCCGTGTCTCCATCAGAGACTGTAAATAACAGGACTGCAGACCGCGGAGACATCCAGTGTCTCCATCAGAGACTGTAAATAACAGGACTGCAGACCGCGGAGACATCCAGTGTCTCCATCAGAGACTGTAAATAACAGGACTGCAGACCGCGGAGACATCCAGTGTCTCCATCAGAGACTGTAAATAACAGGACTGCAGACCGCGGAGACATCCAGTGTCTCCATCAGAGACTGTAAATAACAGGACTGCAGACCGCGGAGACCTCCAGTGTCTCCATCAGAGACTGTAAATAACAGGACTGCAGACCGCGGAGACATCCAGTGTCTCCATCAGAGACTGTAAATAACACGTCTCCAGACCGCGGAGACATCCAGCATCGAGCGCTTCGGCCGCCGCGTGCTGCAGCAGGTTTGTACACAAACGCTCCTGACGCTGACGCATGCGTCCACAGCAAATATATTCCAGCCAACCGTAGCGGTACCAGACTACATGAGGTGCAGCGGGTTGTTCATTCTCACGTTGAGATTCTTCTGAGGAAACAGTCACTCGATTAGTTTGACCACTGATATGACATCATCAGATGTGAGCTACAACTACTGAAGCAGCATTACTGCCTTCATTTGCACTGTGACTGTAAATAATTTCAGTTATGACAGTTTAAGTTGGGCTGTTATTTGTGCCACTGGCTCAGATTATTTTAGTTTTTCCTGATTAAACCTGAATGCTCATTAGAGGTTATTGATGTTTAACCTTTTCATCTCAGTTCAGGACAAAAAATGGAAACAAAAATCCTTTTTATGATACTCAGTAAACTGTATAAATACAGGTAAACGATCTATTTAAATAGATATATTTGCTTCCTCACATGATCGGATCGGCCATCAGTTTTTTAAAACACTGATCGGTGATCAGCCCCCAAAAATCCTGATCGTGTAAAGCCTGCTATCGCCAGCCAATGACAGAGCTCAGGGCACGACTCTGTGTGGGAATAAGCTCATGATTGGAGCAGACGCCAGTCACTCGAACTCTCTGAGGAAAAAAACAAACAACGGACGCAGTGAGAAAAGGAAGGAGTTTTAGATAGTGGATGTTGGAAAACCAGGGTTAATGTTAGTTTGACTTTTACCCACTTCCGAGCTTTGAAGGAAATTCTTGAGGCTGAAAAGGCTGGGTGTAATGAGGCCATGAACCAGAGGGGAGGGGCGCTCAGTTTGAATAGTGGTTTTCACAAACAGAAACGGTGGAGGGACTCTGGGCTCTACCTTTTAAGTAACTTTCTAGTAACTTAAACTTCACTGATTGGCTTCACGGACTTAACATATATATTTTTAATGATTTGTACATCACACATTTGTTTTAAAATTTGATTTGGTTTTATCTGAGGAAATTCTGTTTTTTTCCAAAAGTAAATTGAGACAGGCTGTGATAAATTTAAAGCTGAGAATTTTTTTTAAATTTTTGTCAAGTTTTGCTTAATAACATTTTGGACGTAGACATAAGAAATCAATGTTCAAGAATGCATTATCATAAACATTACTTTATTACTTAAAAATTTAACTTGAAAGAACTTGGCTAAATTGCATGTAACAAAATTACACAGTTTTAATTGGGTAGGTCAGATGAAGAATGTACTTGGAGCTTAGCATTGAAAAATTAATTTTGTTCTAATTTAAAGAGTAAAGTTTTGTCAATGTGAAAAATAAAGTTTTATCAATGAATAAAAAATTTCTATTCTTTGGTTGGTTCACAGTAACTTTTTTTTCTTTTCAGTGTTTGTAACTGCAGCCCGACTTTCTGCCCCCGTTGGGATTCCCACGGGTCCAAGAAGAGTACAGGAGGAAAGCAATTTTAAGGAACTTATGGACACAGCCCTGAGAGATTGTTTGGGATTTGGAAAGGTGTATGTGTGAGGTCGTAGACTTGTATTTGGTATGATCTACTGAGTGATGTATGATGTAAACACCAGTATGCATTGAGTTCCTTTTTTACCCTTCATTTTATTTTTTAATACTGATATTGTTAGCTTTGTTTTTTACTGTCTTTGCACTTGTCAGTCATTATTTGCTGTGTTATGACTGGCAGATCTCACAGAATAATACAATGTAAATATATTTATACATTATAGTATAATGTTGTTAAGTATATTTAAAAATGAATGGAATGCATATTTACTCTGTAAAATTACAAAGTCATACTTCTTAAATAGGATTTTATTGGATTTTTATTTTTTTTTTTATTTTACTAATTATATTTGCATCAAAAGTGTGAGGTGGAATAGCCAATTATTTACAAATATATACATTCTTATCAATTCATTTTTAAGTAAAATCTTTGACCTGTATCCCTAGTCTACACATTTTCCTCTTACATTTTTTTGTAGTAGTACTTTTGATGTACAAGAATTTAAGGTTGTTGCATTCTGGTGGTCAATTTTTTTTTTTTTTTTTTTTCACGATCCGATGATACTTTTAAAGACAAAAATGTTATTCATGAATATAAAAACGAGTCCATTTGATTGCTTTTCACATCACAGTTGTCAACCAGCTGCTCACTTAAACCTCTCACATATTGGTTTATATTGATACTTCACCCAGTGACCAGAAATATGCTGAGTAATTGCATTTTTATTAATTTAAATGAAATTAAATGCATTGCTCTACAGTCAAACTTTAACATGAACAGTTATGGCAAAAATCTTTCAAAACATTTTGAAAATTTCATTTAACAGAGGTAAAAGAAAATTCCCTGTTTCTGGTCTGTGTAGTGCACAAGTTAACTGCCGGAGAATACTTTGAGGACATTGTGTCGTAAAAAAAAAATAGATTAGCAGGATAACGCCACATGACTATTTGTTTTGTGTGTGTAGCACACTGTACATAAGGACTGGACGATAATGGAAAAAAACTTTAATCACGATTACTTTGACTGATATTAAAATCACGATTAATATAGACGATCATTGATTTTATAAAAAGTGTTTAATGAACCACCAAAATTCAACCTCAAATATAACTTTAAGAAAAACACAACCGGAAATAAATTAGAAACAAGTAAAGGAGTAAAATAAGAATAATATATGAGAAGAATAATAGCAATAAAAATGAATACCCAGTCTACATGCATTCCTATGTTTCCTGCAGTTTGCTTCCTATAAGTCCATCTGTCTGCTCACTTTAGGATTAATATTTTTATTCGATAACAGTGTTGTTATGATCGTGAAAAGGCAAAATTGAAATCACAATCAAAATTAGATTAATTGTCCAGCCCTACTGTACATGTGGCTTACTTCAATCTCATCACTAACAGTACCTGAAAGTTTTCTCATCAATGGCAGATCTTCATATTTCACTATGATAAGCTGTTGCAGCTGTTTAACCACATCTGCAGTCCAAACCGTGTGGACCTGGCTCCATGACTTTTTCAGCCACTATAAGGTAGGAGCAGCAGCAGTGATCATCACCACAGTTCCAGCCAGCCACCCCCTGCTGCACTCTGCAGAGGACAGTTCTACAAGGCAGTTCAGAAGCGTTCCAGGAGGGTTCTCTGAGGCTGACGTTAAGAGCGAATAGAAACTTCTTGGATCAGAATACGGCAACTGTCAATGTGAAAGTGCTCTATGCTAAAGCGTGCTTACAGAAGCAGGAGGACCATAAAAACAGTCGGTTCAAGAGCTGGACTGCTGTGGGGAGAAATGTTTCTATTTACAAAGACATTAACTGCAGGAGCTATGAAGGTTCTTTTTATACCGATTGTGTGGAAAGTGGATGGATGATGAAGAACTCTGGATGCAGACTTGGTGTTATAATAATGGGTTTATTACAAAAAGCCAAGCATCTAAAAAAAAATCTGCAGAATCTGGTGAACTTTTAAGGCCAATAAATAAATCCCCCGAACAAAGGATGACCATCCCTTATAGACTACTGTAAGTGGTCTCCACGTGGAACCAGGTAAGTAATGGGAGGAGAATAAGTAAGTGGGAAAATGTAGGGAAACAGACAACTCAGTCAGAAATGTTTTGAAAGACTGATCGCGAGGCCAGTAGTTTATGTGGTTGCTATGGTGACGTGGCGCATGTCACCCGGAAATGTCCAGTTTAGGTTTGACCTGTCAAGAGTTGTCGGTCATGCTGTGGTTTCACCAGGAGTGATGTATAATAATAATAAAGATTAATACTATTACTTCAGTTTAGTTGACTTACACTAACACATGCTATGAACATCGGCTTGTTTGTCGTGCATCCTGCCAATTGCGTCATGACCTCCCTCCGTGTGCTGTATTATTTTGTAAGAAAAGGAATTAAGTAATGCACTGAACCCATTTTCTGCCTCTCTAGAGACTATGGAAGATATATGTGTATATATAAAGACTGATAATTCAGTCTGACTCGTGTCGCTGAGCGTAGTTACAGCAAATGACTCGTGGATACCAACATGTGTGAACAAAGTCCCATTCAAAGCAATTTCTTCATTTTAAAAAAGACAAAAACATATTTCAGTATTTGAAAATGTGTTCTAGTACTGCATTAGTGCACTAGTAAGCAGACAGACAGCCTAACAAACAATAGAAGAGGGTTTTTAGAACACCACATACAATCCAGCAAAGAGGATCTGTGATGAACTGGTGAGGTCTGCTCTTGGTCATTTCTGATTGGATAATCATAGTTTAATTTTAGTGGCAGTGTAGAAAAGGGGGCTGGGATAATTATAATACAACAAAGCGCGCGTCTTTTACGGGCGGTGTGTACATCAGGACGCGCGTCTTTTATGGGCGGTGTGTACATCAGGACGCGCGTATTTTACGGGCATTGTGTACATTAGGACGCGCGTACTTTACGCGCGCGAAGCGCTTCAGGACGCGCACGGTGTTTCACAGTGTCATTGCGGCGTAAAAAGCGGGCGTAATAATTGTCAACGGGCGTTTTTTACGGGCGAATTTGTACTTTTAACCTGCTGGGATAGGGCGTGTTTTTGGCAGTCTTGGCTTTCGATATGTGTGCACCTGTGTTCAGATGCGCGGTGCGCGCGACGACTTGTGTTTGCCTACAGTTCGTAAGTCCCCGTCATCACTTGTTTGTAGCCGTTTTATAAAATGGATGTATAGTCGTGCGCTTCTGTCAGGTTTGTGACGCCGCCGCTCCCCTGCAGAGGCTCCACACGAACATCTTCCAACCTGCCGTACAGCTGGTCAGAACAGTTATCACATGCAGATCGCATGAGCGCATGACGAGTGTCCAGGTGTAACCATATCACTCCGCCTCTTCTAATGCCGTTTCTTTTAACGCCATTATTCCATCACCGTTACCAGCTGCTCCTCTCCCGTTACCGCAGAAATTCCTTCAGCCGTTTTTATGTAGTTAATCAGTCACCATGAAAACATTTCGCTCACTGCGCAACGCGAGATACACGTGCAGTGTTTGTTGTTAACTGACTGCAGCCGGTGTATCACCATTTCTGATTGGCCAGCAAGTCAGGAACACAGGGCGCGACCATTTTGATTGGCGAATAGGTTTGTCACTTAAATGTCAGAGAGAGAGAGAGAGAAAAACCTCAGGCACATGAGATTAGGTTATCGCAGTAGTTTAAACCTCAATATCGATGCGATTAAGGTTAATCCTGCAACCCTACAGGATAGTTCAGGACTCGGTCCGATTGGGCTGGGATTTCTGAAAAATTTCGCACCTTCCTTTGCGATCGGTTTCCGTTCAAAACTGCAGTAACCGAAGTGGAACAAACTGCCTGATTAAACCACCATAGTTAAACAACTGCCCACTAGGGGGCGATGCTCCCCAATACAAGCACTGATCACTGATGAAAAAGCAGGAAGAAGAGGATAAACGGACCCCGTTATTAAAGAGGAAATCTTTCTGCTTCTTATTACTGGGCTACTCCATTGTTTTTTTGTTGTTGTTTTGAACGCAGCTTCTTCCAACTTGCGTTGTTTTCATTTGTTTCTCTCCAACCCAAATGATAATCTACCCCCTTCCTTGTACTTCTTCTTCTTCTGCTTTATTGCAGTCGTCAAAAGTCACTTCCATTCAGTGCGCTGGATAGTCCGATAGTCCGTTTGCAAGTGAACCAAGACCCCCTGCTTTGAGGCGAACCAGAGGCCGCTTCTTTAGTGCACACCAGAGTACCGTTGGTGTTCAGACTTCGCCAAACGAAGCGGACTATCCGCGGAATCAGACCACTGTCCGTTTGAAGCGAACCAAACTGCCAGAGTGTGAACACACCCCAAGTTGCCTGCGGATCCTGAGTAGATAACACCTTAAAAACTCCTGAGTCAAAAATAATCCATTATGGTTTATAATGTGTCTGTGTCTTCTGCAGCGGGACGTTATATGCCTGTGGATTATATTTTTCTCTGGTGTTGGTGGGTAGCAGGTAAGAAAACAAACTTTTATTTACTTTTTGTGGACATGACAAGTGATTACTGAGCCTATTCGGCCATGAAGCTCGGTGATGCTTACCCGGCACCCAGGCAGCACAAACTATGTGAAACGGTTCTTCACTCTGGTCCAGCAGAGAGTTAGTATTGAGAGCCCGAAGCCAGTGTTTAGGTGGTGGGAAGCTAAAGAACAAGTTTTTAATCTGGTTCTGAAAGCAGCTCGTTGGATAGGGGACCTGAGTGCTGTACAACGGTTTCTGTTGTTGCAAGATCTGTGTCGGGTCTGCAAGTGCCACTTACAGGCCAGAGACACCGGGGGGAAGCTAGGAAACATCGAATTGCTCCGTAAACACTTTGTTTAGCCCCACAGGGATTCTGAAAAGCATTTATTGAGGTGAAAAAGTTACTTAGTTTTGCTTTAAAGCTGAACTGTTACTATAAAAGTTGTTATCTCCTCATTTTTAAAGGCTAATCATTTGTCGTGTGATAGTGATGGTTGGCTACGACTGTTCATCACAGCTGCTGTGGCGATCATATTTGCCTCTCCGTCTTCACTCCCCCTGACTCTGCATCAGATCCGTTAGACAGGTTCCCCTGTAGGGCTGGGCAATAAACCGAAATTTACCAAAACTGACATTTACAGCGATAACCGACGTCATTTTTTTTCCCATGTCAGTATGTTCGGTGCTGCAGCCCCTTTAAGAAAGCCGGCAGTGGAATTGCTGCACATGACGTTTTTGTTCTCTCAAACTTGCTGTAGATTCTTGTAACGTGACATTCCTGCACTGGAGCTTCGTGTGTTTCATCATCTTTTGCATGTTTTCTGTACAACATAGGTCTGTAAATGATCAGTGACGTTTATTTGATGTCAGTGTAAAGTGATAAACATTTGAAGGGGCGTTGTTTGTGTTAAACATTTTGACAATGGTAGTGATGCTAATTGCATTAGCCTGTCTATGGGTTTTTCTATGTTAAGTTTGCATTCATGCTAATCAATAGTCGTGGGTACAGTTATTGGGAGACTGAGCACTGGTTTTCATGGACATAAAGTAATATTTGTTCATATGTAAATAAGAATCTAACTCATCTGAGTTATAGAGATGCACCGATCGATCGGCAACCGATCGCAATCGGCCAATAGTGCCCTTGTCGGTTTTGATCGGAGTCCTCAAAATAGATCCAAGCAAGCCGATCCGATCACGTTTACAGTAACTACAGCGTTTTGGCCTTTGATGCGCCTGACGCGCAGCAGGCGCGGGAAATACAGAGGAGACTCCGGTGAATCTCTTCACTCCAGGGAGACAGTGGAGGATAAACTATGATCTGCGTCCAGTCCCGGTTTCCAAATGGCGGGTTGATGATCTTTAGTCCCGACAGGGTTTAATGGGCTTATAATGATGTCCTGATGCAGGACTTCAGGTTGTTAAACTGGGCTGGATCAGACCAAAGCTGCGTCATCGTCGGCGCGCAGCTCATGGAGTAAACGGTGAAACTCACCAAACTCAGAACACCTCTGAACAATCTGATGAATCCACACACGGCACAGAAACGCTCGACAACGTCGTTGTCTGGCCTCGTGGAGCAAACGAAGCCAAGCAGCTGCTCAGTTTCATCCGCGATTATACAGAGAGACAGACAAGGAAACAACCGGGTTCATACACCCCCACACTCAGGCGCTCCTGACGCACGACGCGCAAGGCTCTGCCATTCATGCTGCTTAATCAGAAGTAAGCTCATCAATAAAATCATAATTTTATTATATCATTTAGGCTAAAGCATGTTTATGCTACACTTAAGAGTTTTTTTTCTTACAGAAAAGCTGCAGTATCAGCTCCAAGTTTATGTCCAAAGATAATGTTGCAGTTGCACATAAGTCGCTGTTCTTATTCTCATTTGTTTAACATATTTTACGTGATTTTTCCACTAAAAGCTTGTAGGTAAACTCTAAACAGTGTGTCTGAGAAAGAGCCTCAAGAGAGTGAAATGTTTATTATAGTGCACATGTTGTGTGTTATGTACATAATCTATTTTTTATTTTAAGATTTAATTCCTTTTTCCACAGGAAAAAACGAGTTCATAGTTGACAACTTGTACCAACTCTAAGAGAGTGAAATGTTTACTAGTATGTTTGTGTTGGTGTGCTGCACATGTTGTGTGTTGTACACATAATTATTGCCACAAGAAAGCTTAAGCTAGTAAGCTACACTTCCTCTATGTAAACTGAGTCCAAGTTGTCTCCAAGAGAGTGAAATATTGCAGATTGCCTGCAATAAAACAGGTCAATTCATGATAATTTCCCATCTCCTAATTGTTATACTTAATAACATAATGTCAATGTTATGTATATGAGACAACAGTATTGGAGAATTTATGGATTTGGTGCTGTGATCGGTGATCGGCAATATCGGGATCGGCAAATACTGCTTTTGGTGATCGGCCCCCAAAATCCTGATCGGTGCATCACTACTGAGTTAATCAATTTAATAATTAATAAGTTATTCATTAATTTGTATATTTGTATGTTTGTATTTCAGTTTCACAGTACTTTTCATGTGTCCTAAACATCTACTGGGTGTTTATTGAGGAACCTGTTAATCTATTTGCCAAACAAGAAGTCGTGTGAAGTTCCAGTTTAGGCAGAATATTTGTTTTAATACAATGAAAATAAAAGTAGTTTTTGTCTGTTTTGCCTGGTTTGTAGGTAGGTTTATAATCCATTTATCGTTACCAAGGTGAGCTGCTCAATATATCGTGATATTTATTTTTGGCCATTATCGCCCAGCCCTATTCCCCTGTTCAGTATGGGTCTAACGGTTAGACCCATTTAATAATTAAATGTTAGACTCTGACCTGTAAGGTGTGATGCACCCATATTTCTCGGCTGAACTGGCTGATGATTCCACCACATAAACCATAATCCAAGTTAGCTGTTCTGGAACCACCAACCATTTTTCTCACCGTTTTTATTATGCATGTAGAAAAATCAGCTGGCCACGACATGCTCTTCCACACACATTATGACATGGAGAGGGGTTTTCCAGCCGCTGATGCTGCCTCTTTTAAACATCAGATATTTATGTGAAAACAAGCCTGATTGACTTCTAACTGCATAGAATTACTTATTTTGTCTTGTTGTATTGCAAAATTACATGAAGACAGGATTTTATCACCAGTATTTTTAAAGGTATAATCCGAAGTTCCCCTCGTAAAAAAATAAACGTTAGATTTGAGCAAGTGAAATCAAAGGCCCCGCCTGGGCGCCCAGGCAGCGCAGCTACGTAAATCACTCTGGTCCAGCAAAGAGTTGGTTATGAGAGCCAGGAGCCGTGTTTAGGTGGTGTGAAGCTAAAGAAATGTTTTCCTTGAATTAGCGCTGGTAATCTGGTTCAAATCAGCGCTGGAGGCAGCTCAGTAGATAGGGAATCTGAGTACTGTACAGCGGTTTCTGTTGTCGCAAGTTCTGTTTGGGTCGGCTCAGGCAGACTTGCCAAGAGCTGCTCGCAGGCCAGAGACACCAGCGGGAGGGGGAGAAACATCGAATCACTCCGTAAACACTTTGTTTAGCCCCACAGGGATTCCGAAAAGCATTTATTGAGGTAAAAAAGTTACTGAGTTCTCCTTTAAGGAGGAGATATTCAGCATACACAAAAGAAACTGAACGTGATTATGTGTGATCTTATCAGCTCATTTTGCCAAGACACAGAAACAACACCCCGATGCATCTATGGCAATAAGTATCATGAAAAGGAAAAAGGAAACACGACTGTTTCAAACTTTAACTGAATGTGTTCCTGCATCATTTCTGTTTTCTGCCCTTTCTGCTTAACAAAGAAGTCGGTCAGTGAAGATGCTGAATAGCATTCTTTTTCTTCCGTCTATTAATTACATGTTAAAAACAATCCCAAGGTCTCAATCTGCAATTGGTCAAAATTCCCCTGCATTTAATATAATACTTCAGTATTGTGAGGAACTTGCTTTTTTGCTTTAGAATATAAAAAATCAGGCATTGACTGGTCACTCTTCATGGACAGATAACTCATTGTATCTGGTCCTGAAGTGTATCCAGGTCCAGGTCCAGGTCCAGGTTGATCCCTGTGAATCCAGATATTTGGTAACATCCGAGCTAAGCTTTAACATGGAAAAGAGTCGTGGACAGTTAGAAATGATCATCTAACCTCTTAAAGAATCTGTATCATACATTCACTCTAAAACACTGTAATATCTTTTCATCCAGTAGTACCAGTTAGTCAATATGATAAAAGGCATCCTTATACTATACTATAATATACATCTGCTTTTTGGGGGAGCCAAGTTTCCCTGGTCTCCACCACAATTCAAACTCTGGTCTAGCTTCTTTATTTCCTCTGTTTCAGTATTATTTATCAGTTATTCTGCTAAAGACCAACTGGAAGTCAAATCTAACGCAGGCCTACTGTTTTCCTGAATTTCTAAATCCTTTACTCAAGAGAAAAAGAAATGTTCAATGTTTTCTCTTTTAGATCATTTATTATTTAACATAGTAAACATAATTAACAACTTACTCTTGGCCAGATGACTGTGAATGTTGAAACTCAATATTCAAACCCTTTGACCGGTCGCTCTTCATAGACAAACTGCTGGGTTCAGGTTTATGTCTCTTGTAGCTCCTGAAAAGAAATAAAACATTCTGAGTCAACATCACTAAAATCATCATAAAGACTGAACCTATATGTGGATGTAGCATGTTTGTTAGTATGGATCTGCCCTGCAGCAGCCCAAAAAGCCTGCAGACAGCAGAGCAGGAGGATCATCACCAGACCTGACACAGATCAAAAGGAGGAGCTGGGTTTCAGAGGAAGCAGCCAAGGCTTAAACACCACTGAGAAGCTACAGTTCCTGAGATGTGAATGGTGGATATTATTCCAGGCTACAATCAGAACTGAAGAGTCAGAAAATACCTTCTTTCAGACCAGCAGTAAATATAAAATTTTATGTAATTTCCCTTTAAAGCTGTAGTGTACTCAATAGCAGATCCTGCAACCAAAGCTATGGTGTTACATAAAATCAAATCAAACTTGATTTTTACAGCACTTTTCTTGCATCGTAGCCTCACAAAGTGCTTTACACATTTAAAAAAAAGAAGAAAAAAGAAGTCAAAGAAGTCCCAAAAATTTATCACAAAACAAACCAAAATACACACACATGTACACATACTCTCTCTTACAGTACGCACGCAGCCCCCCCATCTCAAAATCAGCAAAGGTCCGATAAAAGTAATCCAGTCAGACAGTCACAGGACTGTTATCTTAGACTAAAAGGTAAATTACATAATTCAGCTGCTAAAAAGCCTGTAAAACCATTTGGTGTGAGATTTTAATGATTGAAAATTGCTATATAAATTGAGTTTGATTTGAATATCAAGCTTCGACGGAAAATTATTCAAATCTAAGATTTTCAACTTAACAGTTCATCATCTAAAACATCTAAAATAGGAAGCATCATTAACAACTTACTTTTTGCCAGATGATCGTGCTTGTTTAAACTGAATAATGAAATCCTTTGACCGGTCGCTCTTCATGGACACACAGCTGGGTTCAGGTTCAGATTCAGATTCAGATTCAGGTTCAGGTTCAGATTCAGGTCTACGTTGTTTCCTGTGAATCCAGATGTTTAGTAAGTGCTGAGCTCTGACATGGAGAAGTCATGGACAGTTAGAGATGTAATCTCACCTCTGAGCTTTGCTCTGGTTCTCATCTTCCCCACACCGACTGGTTTTAGTGGGAGGGACTCCCTCCTCTCTGTCCTCATGCTGATCCATGATGCTGAGTTTACACCAGCTCACACACTTTCATCTGCAGAGGAAACAAGAATCATTCATCTGCACATCAACACACATCCTTCTTTCCATCATATGTGGTAAAAACATCAACTGCTCCTCAATAAGACAACATATTAGGGATATATTTAAAGGGACTTGAGGCAAGATTAAGAAACGAAACTCGCGACTGCCGCGACTGCCGCGACTGCCGCTTCAGGTAGCTGCAGCCACGAGCCAAGCCGTCATGGGAGCACAAACTGAAGCTATGATGCTGTTTACTCACCTTTTTCTCCGTAGTTACACTTTTTAGTGTCTTTCAGTTGATCTGGATTGTTTGCTGACAGCAGAATAATCCATAACAATCGCTTACAGTGTTTGAATTTACCCCGACCGGCTTCGTCCTATATCAAAACAGTGGATGTAGCGTCATTTGACGTCACGTCCGCAGGGCAGCGCGGGAAATTCGGACACCGAATGGCAGCGCATTTTGCAGCACACAGCCTGTTCAAGGCAACGGAGAGAAACGTGGGTGGAAACGTTATTTTTGATATTTAGCGCTTCATCACCCATTAGTATGAAAAAAAGTTTGTTTTTTTTCAAATTCCTGCCTCAAGTCCCTTTAAGGTCACATGAGCTCAGAAAAGGCTTTCACAGGATTTATGACTCTATCCATTGAGCCAGCTCAACTCTAGCCAGCTGAAATTATACGTCTCCCATTACTATTTTAAAATGTTTTGGCACAAACTGTCTCAAAGGATGATAATGAGAAACAGAGGTAGGGAAAACACAGTTAGCTATTGTTACGGCTACCTGGTTTTTAACTTCAGCTGTCTTTCATTTTGCATGCAAATCCTCCTGTTTCATCCCTCTGTTCTGATTGGCCTGGCATCACACCACCATCTCCTCCTTCCCAACCTGTTAACGACTCATCCTTTGAACCTGGAGCTGCCTTCCAGCCAGCTACAAAAGGGCCCACAAACCATTCAGTGGCAGGCAACTGTTTGTGCTGCTACAGCCTGCCACATACTGTATCTGGATCTGTCACCAGCGGTATTGTATTCTTAGTTCAAATCAAATCAAACTTTATTTATAAAGCACTTTTCTGCCAAAGGCAACCCAAAGTGCTTTTCAAGACAATAAAAAAAAATGCATTTTTAAAATCCACACCCAAGCACAAAACACAGCACACATAGCTATAAACATTTGCACGCACACGACCCCCCCCCCCCACACACACACCCCCCCCCCCCCACACACACACACACACACACACTCAACTGTGCGTATAACTTCCAACCCCTAAAATAAAGTAATGAACATCTGGCTTGACCGACTGTGAGGAAGCGATATCTTGGGGATCCGTTCACTCCAGGAGCCAGACATGGTCACAGAGGGTATTTCTGCAGGGACCAACCAGATCAGGGCAGGCCGGGGTCCACACCACAGTGATAGGGCTGCAGTGCGGGGCCCCAGCCACCAGGACAAGGGCAGCCATCCGCCAGCTCCCTCCAGACCGAGTAGGCAAAGCTCCCAGAGTGAAGGATCCCCATGAGGAAACACTGGTGTTAAAAATGTTAAAACAGAAATAATAAGCAGGTCGGCCAATGATCAGAGGATCGGCGGTTCAAATCCCGATCCCCCAGCCATATGTCATTGTGTCCTTGGGCAAGACACTTAACCCCCCCTTGCCTTGTATGAATGTGTGTGAATGTTCTGGTGGTGGTCGGAGAATGCAAAATGGCAGCCACGCTTCCGTCAGTCTGCCCTAGGGCAGCTGTGGCTACATACATAGCTTACCATCACCAAGTATGAATGAGGAGTGAATGAATAATGGACCTGCTGTGAGCGCCTTGAGTTCCTGGATAGGAAAGAAAATGCGATATAAATCTAAAAAAAAAACAAAAAACTTTAACATAAAATAAAATAGAGTAAAAGTTAAATAAGTAAAATGAAATAAAATCAAAAAGCTAAGCTAAAAAGGTAGGTCTCAAGCCTCTTCTTAAAAACATTAACAGTCTCTGCAGCCCTGAGGTTCTCTGGCAGGCTGTTCCACAGACGAGGACCGTAGTGGTGGAACGCAGCTTCACCGTGTGTTTTAGTTCTCACCTGGGGAACAATTAAAAGGCCGGTACCAGAGGACCTCAGGGTCCGAGAAGGTTCATAATTTAAAAGCAGGTCGGATAAATAAGAAGGCCCAAGACCATTAAGACATTTATAAACCACTAAAAGAACCTTAAAGTCGATCCTGAAACGCACGGGGAGCCAATGCAGCGATTTTAAAACTGGTGTTATGTGTTCCCGCCCTCGGGTCCTTGTAAGAACTCGTGCTCCCGAGTTCTGCAATAACTGTAAGCTGGAAACAGACTTTTTTAGGAAGACCAGAGAGCAGGGCATTACAGTAATCTATTCTACTGGAAATAAAAGCATGCATCAGCACCTCCGTGCTGGCAAGAGAGAGAAATGGGCGGACTCTGGCGATGTTTTTAAGATGATAAAATCCTGTCTTTGTGACATTTCTGATATGTTGAATAAAATTCAGCTTAGAGTCAAAAAGATCACCCAAGTTTCTCACACACTAAGATGGATTAAAATTCTGTAATTTTGGTAAAATGATCTCTCTCTTGTCTTTAGGACCGATGATCAAAACTTCTGTCTTGTCCTGGTTGAGCTGTGAGAAGTTCTCTGCCATCCATGACTTTATATCTAAAATACAGTTTAAAAGGGTGTTAACTGGCTCCAGGTCATCAGGAGACACGGCGATGTAAAGCTGGGTATCATCAGCATAGCTGTGAAAGTCAATGCCGTGTCTCCTGATGCAGTGCTTTCCACAAGCGCCGGCTGCTGGCCAAATAGCCGACTACTCAATGAAGTCCAGCCGGCTACTCATGGCTGGGATATGATTCTGCGTGCAGTGTACCACATCAATGTGCCCGCCGTCTCCCAACCGTGTCACAGTGGCGGAATTATCTGCATCTTGGTTTCACGCACGGTGAAACTCCGCTGCTCCGGCTGGTCGCAGTGAACTCATATCAACCCGCCCACTCGCCTTGTAGCTACCCAGTGGTAACGTGGAGACCCAGCGGTCCAGCTAAAGAGACAATGCGGAAAGGCCAAGTCCATGGCGGTGCTATGGGGCAAACGTCTTCGGTGTAGCTTGGAAGCACAAACCAGACGGTCAGGGCCGTCGTGGGACAGAAGTACAATAGAGCTTCATTTTGGTAATCCAATCCTCTCTTCACACGTTCAGTTAATTAAACCAAACGAATTCGTAAGGGTGTGTTTTTTATTTATTACAAAGGGAGAAATGTTCGCTGTTTGTGTAGCCACCACGACCACCACGTTGTGAATGTGCCATGCACTGAAAATAAGACTACAAACCCAGAAAGCCCCGTTGCCATACAAGCATGTATAGCTTGTTTATTTTCGCTGTGCAAATCAATTCTTATTAGTACATTCAGCATTGTATTTTATAATAATAACAAATTATAATAATAATTATGATAATAGAGCAAATGTCTGAGAAATTCATATATCTTGCTTATCTTTATGCAGGGACATCATGATAAATAATAACAAAATAATAATGATATTATATAATAATTATTATAATAAAAGTAGTAGTAATAACAATAGTTTGAGTAATCTTTTGTTTATGTTCATAGTTTATTCTTGCCTACAGGAGTGAGAAAGATGCCACCAAAAAGAAAATCTAATCAGCCAACTCTGGAAGGCTTCTTAAAGAAGAAAAGTGGTCAGTTGAAGTGGTTCAGAGTAGCAGTGTAGTATTAACATTAAGATTATTGTATTCTTCCCGAAAGGGACAGGTACAATTAAGATTTTTTTTATTTTTTATAAATTATTTATTTCAATGGTAGTATTTTAACGTAGGCCTTCATGTTTTATATTATTACTGCCGCAGTATTTGATATAGTAAATTCCAACCATGTGCTGCATTAATTAGACGTGTTTGTTTTATAGTCCGAGAAGAGGAAACAGCAGCCTCATCCAGATCCAGAGCAGAACCAGACAGGGAAACAGAAGAGCCATGCAGCTCCGCTGCACATCCAGACAGGGCGACAGTAGCCAGGTCATCAGCAGACCTAGACAGGACAACAGAGCAAGGCAAGAATATTGTCCCTCCCTCTGAAGTCATCCCATTACTGGAAGAGTACTTTCCAGAGGCAATGAAGAGTAAGACTCTCCATTCTTCTCACACCTGCTCAGGTGTGTGTTCTGCTCTTTCAAATACAGAGCTGTCAAGACTTAAGGAGGGAGGCAAGAGCACGACCCTGTTCAAACATAGTTGGCTAACTAATAAGGATATTGCTTATTCAGAGGAAACAGGTCTGTGGTGGCTGATATACATTGAAGGAAAAGGGATGTTTTGCTTGCTTTGCAGAATCCACAATTCTTCTAACAAGTTTAACAAACAGGAAACATTCAACCTCTCAGCCTCCATAAACTTCAAACAAAGTGCCATAAAAGAGCATGCCATATCTAAAACACACAAGGAAACCTTTCTCAAAGAGATGGAGAGAAGACATTTTCCTTGGGTGCTCAGTATCAGTCTGTGAAACAAACAAGAGACACAGTCACAACCAACTCATTCCTTTCTACTTACTGGCTTGGGAAAGAGGAAATGGCAAACTGCAAGTTAAAATCTCTCTTAGAACTGGAAGAGGACTTGGGGGCTGTCAGAAATGAAGCATTTTTAGCAAAGAAGCCAAAGAAGCCAGAAAAATATGAGACTACTTTTAGGCCAGTTGATAAAAAAAAGAAACTTATTTCAAAAGTCAAAGATGCCAAATATTATAGCATTCTTGTGGATGAAGTCTCTGACATTGCTGTGATGGAGCAGTTAATAATTTACATCGGTTACGTTGATGTTCATGGAGAGACTCATTTTGACTTCCTGGAAATCAAGGATGTGCTTCGAAACAGTCCCTCTGCAAATGCAGAGACCATAACAGAGCTCATCCTTGAGGAGCTGAAAGAATGTGGATTCCCTCCTCAGAACCTCTGTGGTTTTGGTTCAGATGGAGCAAGTGTGATGACAGGTTCCAAATCAGGGGTTGGAGTATGCCTGAAGAAGACAGCAGTCATTATGATTCGAAGTCATTGTATAAATCACTGTCTTGCACTGGCATGTGGGGACACAAATGACTTTGTTAAGTACATTCAAGTTGTTGAGACAACATTGAAACAGGTCTGGAAATGGCTTGAATATCCAAAGCACTCTGCAGCATTTGTAAAGGCCTGTAAAATCACAAGCAAGTTTGATGCTGAAGCTGGGAAAAAGCTGAGCAAAAGGCTCAGCGGTAAAGTGCAGAAAGCATGTCGCACAAGGTGGCGTTCAACAGGCAAAGCTGTTGCCAGTGTCAGCCAACATTTGGTCCCTTAACTCCAGACTTTAAGGGACACATTAAACACATTGTCCAAGATATTTAAAAAAGACCACACGTGTTATTCATGTCTGAAACCATCGCTTGAATATACAAAAGCTATGATTCAGGATATTCAGACAAACTATGATGTTGTCAAAGATTTGAGTGACCATGTTGCTTCCGATGGCCCATATGCAGCTTTAGAACTCAGTGGTGAAAAGGATCCTAAAATCATGCATTTTCTCACAACACTGGTCCAGAGCTACAGCACAGAGCTTATGAAAAACCTGGATAATCGGTTCAAGGAGGCCTCCCCTGTGCTTCAGGCCTTCTCTGTCTTTGACCCTACTTGCCTCCCCAAGAGCACAGATGTACAGTTTCTGAGCTATGGAGATGATCACATTAAAGTTATCTGTGAGCAACTGCAGTTCAACACAGACCAGGCTTTAGCACAATGGGGTAACTTTAAATATGTCATGTAGGGCTGTAACGATACACCAACTCACAATTCGATTCGTATCACGATTTTTGACCCACGATTCGATACACATAACGATTTTTAAATTTTTTTTTTCTAATTTAAAAAAATGTGTTTATTTTTTCTTACTTTAATTTTTTTTAAGTATTTTATTTCAATGGCATTTATAACATTTAACTTAATGCAACAAATAGCCTGAACATAGTTGAAGACAATAATCAAAATGATTGAATTATTAACCAAGGATAAAACATTTCTCTTTTCTCTCATAGAATAATGCTTTTGAAAAATAAAAATAATTGAACTGTTCTGTTAATCAAAAATGAAGTTAAATAACAAATAAGTCCTTGACAGCTTTCTACATCAAACCTGTTGATTTAAAGCTAGAGTTCTTCAGGAACAGCATCATGTCCACATGTCCCAGCCAAAGTCACGTCTGCTTGCCCGTGTGAGGCGTATAGCAACATTCTTTCACCGGAGTACAACAGCAAACCACATACTAAAAGAAAAACAGAAGTTGCTTCAACTGCCAGCGCACAAGCTTACAGTGGACGTCGTGACTCGGTGGAACAGTTCATTGGACATGCTGGAGCGCTTTTTAGAGCAACAGCCAGCCATCTCTGCCACTCTCCTTTCACAAGACGTGCGCAGAAATGAAAAAGATCTGTGCACATTAACAGAGGAGGATGTGACAGTTGCTGAAGACTTGGTGCGGGTGTTTAAACCAATGAAAGAAGCCACTCTGGCAATGTCCGAGGACAAGCAACCAACTCTGTCCGTCATCGCCCCACTTCTGGCCCTGCTGCAGGAGGCTTTCACCCCGACCCTCTCAGACAGCACCGAGCTGAGGGACTTGAAGGCTGCTGTAAAGAACAACTTGGGGACAAGGTATGCTAAGCTATGTGTGCTGCATTTCTCTGTTTTGTTGCATTGCTCAGGACTGATAAAGGAAAAACTAAAAACTTTTTATGTGTGCATTTTACCATTAAGTTGTAGCAGTAATTATTTATAATCCATATGCTTGTCTGCATGTGTGCAAATGTGTATGCATAATGTTTATTCTTGATACTTTTATAACAAAAATGTTTTTGATATGTCTTGAAGATACGATGCACAGAAGACAACATTGTATGCAGCATCAGCGCTGGATCCGCGCTTTAAGGTCCTTCCATTCTTATCTGCTGCAGAGCAAAATGACACCTTCTCCAGACTGCAAACTGAGGCTGCCACTGCTGCAAGTGATGTAAGTATTTTGGGGGGAATAAAGAATAGAACAGGGGGGAAAAAGCTTAATTTTACAGTTTTTTTTTTGTTGTTGTTGTTTTTTTTATGATTTTCTTGATTAAATTAAAGAATGAATATTACATAAATGGTGTTCAAAAATTATTTCAGATCTTTTCATTTGTCCTTTAATTTTTTTTTTTTTTTGGGGGGGGGGGGGGGGTCTTATTTAATAGGACAACACTGATCCTGATGAAGGAGCTGATGAGATGGCAGAAGCAACTACTGTATGTCCAAGAAGCCAAAGAAAGCCAGCACCTTGATGTCTCTACTTGGGACAGTCTACTCATCAACAGCAAAGGATGGAGAAAAAACTCCAGCAATAAGGGCTGAGGAAGAAATCAGAAGATACAGGGCAGAAAATCCTGCTGGGTTAAATGAAAGTCCTCTGACATGGTGGAGGTCAAATGAAAGGGAGTATCCGCTGTTGGCTCGCCTTGCAAAGCAATACCTTTGTGTTCCAGGGACAAGTATTGCATCAGAGAGGGTGTTTTCAACTGCGGGTGATATCGTCACTGCAAAAAGGAGCTGTCTAACAGCAGATCACGTCAATGAGCTTCTTTTCCTGCACAAGAATCTCAAATTTAGTGAGAAGTGAAAAAGTCAGAGTTGGACTTGACAGTCTAAGTTTACAACAGTTAAATATTTGTTGAACATCATTTTTGCACTTAAAGATGCCTTAATGCAGTTTGTAGTGATGGAATGTTGTAGTTCAAGTACATTTTCACTTGCAAATTATTTCTAATGCAAAGATTGCACTGTAAGACTTCAGTTTTGTTTACAGCTCAAGTTTAAACTGCCCAATTAACAAGTCTGCACTTTGGTTGCACTATGTGCTTTTTATGTTGAAAAGAAAAGATAAAGTGCATATGTATTTTGTAACCCTGGTGAGCCATTGTCATCATTTAAGAGCAGATCGAATCGAATCGAATTGAATCGAAATTAATCAATTCAGAACCTTATGAATCGAAATCGAATCGATTTAGGAAATTGCCCACAATACCCAGCCCTACAAGGAGCAAGCTATCCTGAAAGAGGCCTTTCACTTCATTGTTGACATGGCTACAGTTTGCCTGTGTCAACCGCTTTCTAATGCAGTGGTAGAAAGGGGAACTAGTGCTGTTAAAAGAATAAAAACCAGACTGAGGAGCACCCTTAAAAATGACATGCTTTCTACTCTCCTGCACATCTCCATAAATGGCCCAGGAAGAAGAACCCCTGTCAAGAGATGCTAAATGAAGCCACCAAGCTGTGGAGAGAGAAACACACCAGAAACCTCCCATCTCTCAAAACCCTTCCTAGAGTTGGAGGTAAAGATTATGCTGAGGTCAACATACCAACACACATCAGCATTGGAACCCAAGTCAATCTTATTGAGGAGAAAGAAGATGAAGAGAAAGACATGGACAAAAGGGTCCAGGTTGAGGGAGAGGGTGTTGCAAGCACCAAGGAGTACCTCAGCACGGCCCTTTTTGAGTTGGGCATGGACTCTGATCCTGAAGATAGTGGCTATAGTGAAGCTGACTAAAGAAGAGTTTTTATTTTAATATTGGATGCAGCTTTCAGTTAAGAGTATTTTGATCTGTATGCATATTTTTGTTACTTGACTTGTGTACAGATTTTTGTTTATTACCAAGGTTTCAATAAATGCACATAGTGTTATAACTTACAACTGAACATTTACGATACCTTTAAGCCCCCCACCCCCTTCCAAAAAAATCAGCTGGCTACTTTTACATTTCGGCTGGCTAGTCTCTGTCTCTGTGGAAAGCACTGCTGATGACGTCCCCAAGTGGTAACATGTACAGGTTAAAAAGTACTAGGCCTAAAATTGACCCTTGGGGAACCCAACACTTCATTTTATGGATTTCTGAGGAGCATGTATCCATACTTACTAAAAACTGTCGATCTGTGAGATAGGAATAAAACCATTTTACAACAGTACCTGAGAGGCCCACCAGACTTCTGAGTTTGTTTAATAGGGCTTGGGAATGTGACGTCACAGCGTAAGCTCCGCGGGGGTCAACGTGAGGATTCTCCATTTTTGAAGGCCATTGATCGAAGTCGGGCTAAGTACGCAACATGGGTAGAACTTGCTGGTTACATGCTGGCATTCCAACATACTGTCATTTCAACATACCACCATCCCGAAATCCCGCTATTCTGGCACACAAACGTCCCACCATTCCGACAAAGCTTTCCATGTAAGGAAACGTGTGCAAATAAGTGTCTCTGACTCGGCACTGTCCGGTGCTGAACTGCAAACGATGAAGAGAGCCTCATTAGGAGTTTAGCTTCTGCAAATGAATAAATATTTGCTGCCACAACACAATTTGGTAAAAGCCAAGGAATGAAATCCAGTTTCCCCTCCAAATAAGAAACTGCAGTGCGTTTGCATATAAACAGATGAGAGGATACCAGACGGATACAATGATGGCAAATAGTTAGGTTATTTATCTAAAATATATATTAAAAAGCATATTTTTTTAAAAAAAGCTAAAAGATTTAGATATAATTAACAGTACTGTGGGCAATCTTCGCCTATTGCTTTTTAAATTGTGCCGAGAGTGAGCGCGCTGGTGATTTCTTTAACTGTGTGTTCTGATTAATTTCCTAAATAAAGGTTTAGCTTCTGAAATCAGATTTTTAAACAGTTCTGATGCGGCTTCATTCCGAACCATTTCACTGAATCTGGGCGAACCGCGGCATCTGGAAATAAAAAAAAAAAAAATGTTCAGTGTGATGCCGGTTTTGTGCGCATCCGTAAAGGCGCACAATGATGCCCCCTCCCCTGCTGTACAGCATGGAGACTGGACATTATTCACACGTTGTCACTGGAATTAGTCAGTGACTTCAGGTGTCACCTGCAGCGCAGTCATTGATATCTGAAACTGCAGTTATTAATGTTGCATTGTGATGCCAGCGTGCCAAAGACGCGCGGCTCTGTGGAGACTCTGCTCCAGCTGGCTGCGGTGACTGATGCCGATTTTTCTGCTGACAGTCAGCGATCCCTGAGATTTAGACATGGATCTAACATGTTTCAGACCAGCTGGAGTTACATTAATACGTGGAGACATATTATATTTCCCGTTTCAGGAGATTTTGATAACAGATCATTAAGTTGCTTTGCGAGGTTGTGGAGTCCGTCTGCTGTAAAAGCACCTAACAATCTGATTGCCGGAGGAGGCTTTTGAAGGAATTATTGGAATGGTGGGATGTCATTCCGACCATAGGATAAAAAAATGCCAGAATGATGAGACGTTTTGTAGAAATTTTTGGGTGTTGCTATTTTGACAGTTGGGGACCCATGTCAGAGTGGAGAAATGTCAGAATAGCGATTACCTCCCGAACTTTTGCTGTGTTGTGGGTTGCAATGTTCCTGCGCATGATCGATCTGGAAAAAAACTGAAAACCGGCCGTCTTTTTTTTTTTATTTTTATTTTTTTCCGTTTCCAACATGTAAACAAAATCAAGGGAGTCTTGTGTCAGAAGTAACCCGGAGGAGGCGGATGGCATGGATAGCAGCTGCAAGACACACAGACATACATTTTGCTAACATCCCATCCTATCGCGTGTGCTCTAGGCATTTTCATTCCGGTAAGTGCAAATATGTGTCATAATTGGATGATTACCTTCATACTTTCTCCTATTTTTCATAGAAATTGCCTGTAAAGCTGCCTTTTATTTTGTAACATAGCCTCTGTTTATAGTGTGGTTAGCATGCTAACAGGCTACAAAGGAGGCTCATTCAAACACATGAATGAAACCCTGAAAAAGCATTTAGCCGAGCCACTCAGATGCTTACCAATGACAATGTTGTCTGAGCCCATCGGTTTGCAGGCTTCCACGTCTTGGACCCAGCCGTCCGTAAACTTGTAATTCAGAAACTGAGACGAAGTGTAGACACTCACGCCACAGACCAAGTATGTGAAAATGTCAAGGAGGAAGCAGAAGATCGGGGTCACGGGTCCACTCTGTAGCCAGCATTTTATATGGATCCTTATCTCCGATTAACGTAATCTTCTCCATACAGCGTCTCCTTGCCTCGGGAAGAAGTTTATCTTGGTACCGGTCTTTTCTTTCTATTTGAACTTTTAGCATCCTGCTGTTTTCTTGTTCTAAGTCGGTCTCTCCCGCTGGCCTCAAAAAATGGCAGCGGCGTATTGTTTACCTCCCACAATGCATTGCGCTGTGACCTTGGTTCCCAAGCCCTATAGAATCTGGTGGTCAACTGTATCGAATGCAACACTAAGATCCAGTAGAATGAGGACAGAAAGTTTTTTAGAGTCCAAGTTGCATCTAAGGTCGTTGACAATCTTTAAAAGGGCCGTCTCAGTACTGTGGTTTGTCGTAAAACCAGATTGATACTTTTCTAAAATGTGTTTATTTAAAAACTTGTGTAATTGAATAAAAACAACTTTTTCTATAATTTTACTTAAAAACGGTAAGTTGGATACAGGTCTGTAATTATCAAAGATGTTGGAATTTAAATTGCTATTCTTCAGAAGAGGCCTCACCACCGCCGTTTTACAGGCAGATGGGAAGACACCCGTCTGAGAGAGCAATTTACAATATTTAAAAGCTCTGATTCAAAGAAACCATAAAACGTCTTTAAAAGCGATGTGGGAATGGGGTCTAAAAGGCAGGTTGTTGGGTTTAGCTGGGAGAAAACTTGACCAAGCATCTTCGCATCAACCAGGACAAAACTCTCCAGTTTCCTCAGGTAAAAACAGTGCTTCAGATCTGTTTAAACTAACATTTTGTTGTACTAAAAAGTTTGATCTAATAGCACTGATTTTTCTCCTGAAGTGGCATGCAAAGCTCTCACATGCCGCATCTGATGGTGGCATGGAGGACCTGTTAAAATCTGTGTTTATTAAAAGATTGATGGTTTTAAAAAGGAATTTGGGGTTGTTCTTGTTATTGGTAATGAGGTTTGAGAAGTAGAGTGTTCTCGCCTGTTTAAATGTATTATTGTAAATTTTGAGTGGTTCTCGTAGGATTTCATAATGTATTGTTAGTTTACTTTTCCTCCATTTCCTCTCTGCTCTCCTGACCCTTCTCTTTAGATTTCTAATTTCTTCATTTCTCCATGGTGTTTTGGATTTTGTTTTTAATATTTTCGTTTTCAATGGAGCCACTGAATCAATAGCTGATGCCAGTCTTTTATTAAAATGATCAACAATAAAATCACATGAAGCAGGTAAAATCTAGTTTCGTTTAAAACGTTAATAAATTTTGCAGCCACTTCAGGAGTAATATATCGCTTCCTCACAGTTCTCACTGAGGCCTGCCGCTGGTTAAAACTGGTGATGTTGGAAAATACACAGTAGTGGTCTGACACAGCCAAGTCAACAACAGAGGACACACCAGTGGACAGGCCATAGGTTATGACCAGGTCCAGGGTGTGTCCCCTGTTGTGAGTCGGCTGTGTGATGTGCTGTTGAAAACCCCATATTGTTTAAAACAATATGCGTGTGGATCTCTAAAATTATCAGTGTGCAGGTTAAAATCACCAGTTATCAAAATTTTGTTGTATTTTATGTATATGGTGGCTAAAAACTCAGAGAACTCTTGAATAAAACAGGAAGGAGGATTTGGTGGTCTATAAACTGTTATGGATAAAATGGGCGGGTTGCTAAAAACAAAAGGAATGATGTTCAAATGAAGAATAGTTTGTCAAGGTTATTGGTTGCGCTAATACTGACTGTTGAGCAATTGATGCTGTTCCACCGCCTCTCTTACCTCCCCTGATAGAAAATAAAAAAATAGAAACTGGAGGGGAAGCCTCAGTGAGGATAACTGGTGCATCAGTGCCAAGCCAGGTTTCAGTTAAAAAGAGACAGTCTATGTTATTATCTAAAATCAGATCATTAATAATAAAAGACTTGTTGGACAGTGATCTGACATTTAAAAGAGCCATGTTGAAAGATGCGGGTGAGTCCAGTTGTGCGATTATTGCTAAGGGTTCTGTAACAGAAGTAGTGTGTATGGGATGGAGACATCTGACAGAGTTATGTGGATATGAATGGGTATATTGGTAATTTCTGCTGGTGATGTGTACTGGTATGTGTTGTGTATGGGAGGTTTTTAACTGGTGAGGATGTGTTTTGGCTGGACCATCAATCAGAGAAAACTTTACAGGAGTGGAGGGTGAGTTCAATGTTCATGGCAAGAAGTTTGTTAGTATTTAATTTATAGTCTTATTAGTTTGTATAGGTACTTGTAGGAAACATTTAGTTTGTATTTGGGTTTGAAGTTACTATTAAGCCTCTAATTAAGGTTACAGCCCTTTTGGCTTGCCTTTTCGTTAGCTTCTGATAGTTAAGCCCAGAGCTGGGATAGTTAGGATTTTGTTTTGTAAATAGTACTTAACTTTCAGTAGGAACACCTTTTTTGTTCCTTTTTGTTTTCTTAGTTTGTGGTGCTGCTCTTAATTTAGAATCAGTATTTTTGTATTTTCATTGGACTAACTGGTTTGCTTTTCTTTTTCAGATAAGTTTGTTGTTTTGAGCAGCATCTCAACCCCCAGCTATGCTAAATGCATACCTGCCGTGTGCTTATCCTCTCAGCATTACAATAAACCTTTGTGATTCACCTTTTTTACCATTCATCACGTTTCCCTTTTGTTGCGGCCCCCTGAGCTGGGGGACGTAACAAAGTGGGGGCGCAAAGGAAGATATTTCAGCATTTCAGAAAGCACAGACTGTTAGCGAGTTTTTGAATAATGCGCATGTGGAAGACCAACCTGCTGGACTCACAGCTCCTTTCTCCGACCACAGAATAACGTGCAGGAGCTACTCCGGTGTTTAGCAGACAGCAGATTCTCCATCATGTCACAATTTCAAGTAAACTGAATGTCATTGTCTGAACATCGCTAACTGCTAGCGGAATGATGTTAGCTACCTGCTGTAATCGTCAGACAAGTGCACGCAGCTTCCAGGACACAGTGTTACTCTTGCCAATCAATCACTCTAATTGATCAGTCTTACTATGGTAGTAAAAGTGATTGACGAGCCAGTAGACAAATGAAAAAGTTAAGGAAAGCAGAGATGATTGGAGGATGTTTTTTTCAGCCCCATTACTTTCACAGCTGGTGTACAATATTTATATATTTAAAGCTTTTAATTAATCATAGTGTTTGGGGCAAAGACTACAGAAAATATGGACGTAGTATCCAGTCACGTCTGAATAGGGGCTCGGTAAGACTGAGACCTTACTGAGAGCAAACAAGGCTGGCATCCAGTCTGGCGCATGTCAATCACAAGGATACACCCCTAATAATGTGTAATTTCAAGATTAAATAGCATCTAAATGGATGAGTTATAAAGAAAATTCACCCCCCTCACAGTTGACATGAAAGTAAACTGGACCCATTAAACCTAAAATTTTTGAACCAGGCAGTAAACATGTTTATTTCTGCTGTAAATTCGGCCTTTTTAACATGGGAGTCTATGGGGATTTGCTCTGTTTTGGAGCCAGCCCCTAGCGGATGAAGAAAGAACTACAATTTTTGTGGTACACAGAAGTGTGCTCACTGCTCCAAAGCAGAGTTTGCCACTTGGTATGGTGCAGTGAACCCAATTTTAGCGAATATTGCAAAAATTGTTGAAAGAAACATCTTCCATAACGCCTTTACTGGATACATCCATCAAGCTCCTATGTCCCCAAACTTCTCCAAATAAATCTTCTTTATGCTAAACATTAGATTATCCTTGTGTGGCCCTTCTCTTTTGCTCTTTTTTTCTCCAATGTTAAAACTCACGACAGCTCTCGTTTTGAGAGTCAAACCTGTACAACCAACATGGCGGCACAGCTCCGCTCCACTTGGAATTGTCACGAGTCCTCAAACTCTTTACTTAATTTGTTTGTTACATAAGAATATTGATGTGGCCATTAAAATAAAAATGTCAGACGAAGCCACCGACCAAAAAAAGCATGCCTCTTCAATAATTATATTCTGTCTGATCAAACGTGGGTATGGTGTTTTGATAGAGAATAGGCAAAATGACGGAACACACAAGAAAATCTTCTGAACAGGCGTGAAAGGATGGCTGTCACTGGAGATGTGACAATCGACCTATCTGCAACATTTCCTGATGTCTGAATGTGGCCGGGACCTGAGAAGTCCGCAAGGAAGCGATATGTTTGAAAAGACAACTGTGGTTTTAATTAGGGCTGGGTATCTATTCAGATTTCGAGAAACGATTAGATTCCGATTCTTATGGTTTTGAATCAATTATTTTCAATCTGTCCGATCCAATCCAATCTCGATTCGATCTCGATCCGATCTCAATTCTATCTCAATTTGGTTTGCTGATATTGAAAATTTTTTTTTGTCTTTACCCAAATTCCATAACTCTGTAGTTATGCAACATAGCCTACTTGTATTATATAAATATTCAACAATGTATGAATGAAGTAATGTAGTTAATGGTGGCTGTAAGGACCAAACCTTCTCCCTTCATGTTGTTACAGGTACAGTCATCCACAAAATCATTCACACCCTCCAATTAATAAAAGACTACATTCACAATAGTAATTCAAATAACAGGGGAAAAAAAATAAAAAATTCACAAAATTATGATTCAGTGAAGCAAAATACACAGTAAGTCAGCATTTAAAACGACTATCCCGCTAGCTCGATGCTAACTATTAATGGAAAATGCTATTGACATGCTAACGGAATTAGCATCTATGTCGTAACTTCAAAGATAACATACAAAATAGCAAGTATCAATTTCACCTCGATCATGAACATCAACTGCATTTATTAAAGTACTTACAGGCAGATGTTTCCTCTGCTCTGTTTAAACTGAATTTTTAGAAACTACTTGTACCAGCCCCCATAGATATAAACACTAGATGCCGCCTTTGGACCCGTAGCGTACGTCGGCCGCTATATATAATTATATGACTTATTTGGCTTTTTTAAAAATCCCCCAAAATACGTTTAAGCATATATTATGAGAGGAAGAGTTGTAGTATGATCAACAAGGTTCCATTAGTGTGTGTGGTGACTTTTGGAGTCTCTGCCTTTATAATGATGGAGTTATTTATCAATATAGCAAGATATTAATGATTAATGAATTATCGAAAGGCACATTTCTCCAAAACAGCTGTTGTAGTATGACCATCTGGAGCCCCTAGGTGTGTATGGTGATTTTGGAGTCTCTGTTCTGTATGACAGTGGGGTTATTGATTTATGTTCGCAGCGTCTTGCTCCTGTATTGCCATTTGCAGACGGCCCCTAACTACTCACTTCGCTACCGCCTGCTCATAGAGATCAATGTTATTCACCCAGCTCGGTTTTTCTCAAAAAATAACGTTTTTTATTCTTGTAGCAATAGTCTGTGCTATTATGAGGTGAAAGGGGTGTCATTTGTGTCTCAAAAACGTTTCGTCTCAGAGTTATTGATCCCGGAAGTCCGAATCTGTCATTATCTTTCCAACTTTATCTAAGTCGTTATAACGAGATAAACTTTCTCGTTTAAACGAGAAGTATATCTCGTTATAATGAGAAAGGTTTTACGTTATAACGAGAAAGTTTCTCATTATAACGAGATACGTTTTTCGTTATGATGAGAAAGATTCTCGTTATAACGAGATTTTTTTCTCGTTATAACGAGATATGGCTCTAACATTTATTTCATCGCTGTGGCAGTTCAGCGCCACCGTACATTTCAGACCAGAAGACTTGGACAGAACTGGACAGTCAACTCGTTTGAAAGGAGTGATACCATCTAGTTTTACTTTTCCTGACATTTTTGCAAAGTTTGTATCATTATAATTTCTCACATGATCAAAGTAACAAAGAAACTGTTAGAAAGTTTTCCTTTTTGAATTCATCCTCATATAAACATTTAAAACTTAATTAGTGTCACATCCTTGATATTAAAATTAAATATTCTGAGAAGAATTTTTTTAAACATCACATGGATGAGTTATTCTTAAGTACCTGAAGAATGTAGAATATTATTTATTTATGTAGACTCACCAGAAATACAAACCTGATAAAGGCCCTGTGAAAAAAAAAAAAAAATACACCTGGCAGCTAAAATCAGCTCACATTTACTTGAAGCAGTACTTGATGATGACAAGGAGAGGATGAATAAATTCTGTTGTTATGGTACATTCAAACTGCTTTTTATGTGTTCAAATTTGTAGTTTTTACTACAACAGAGAATGAATGAATAACGGTTTTATGTGTTTGGTTTTGGTGTTATTACTTTTTATCATTATTATGGCAATTTGTGGGTTTTGTTCTGGTTTATGATTTGATATAGCTTATTTCTTTATTCATTATATTTGTGCTCCACTACTACATATATATGGAGAGAGCGAGAGAGATCGGGTGTTTTTTTTTTTTTAATATTTAAAAAAAAAAGCTGCCTGACCAGCGCTATGTGTGAGACACACAGCAAGTCTGACTTGCCGTGTGTCTCACACATGGCGTTGGTCACGCTGGTGTACCAGGCTATAAAATCACTATGTATGCATGTAGGTGTGTCTAAGTATGTGCATATGTAAATGAAATAATCTATGCTTTGTCATAAATGTCAGATATTTATAGTAATACAAACGGCTTGGAAATTGGTTGTAAATTTAGTCAGTTATGGAGGATTTTTTTACGGGGATATTTCTCTGCCTACATTGATTAATGCAATGAGGAGACGGGGCTTCCCCCTGCCTAAGATGGTGGCCGAGCTGACGCATCGTTCCAATGGACAGCAGCGTCGGAGGCGGCATCTAATGATATCTATGACCAGCCCCACTTAGTCTTCTTCTGGCACTGCACTAGCTTTAGTAGTCCTACACTCTGACCAGCTCACTATCTCCCCCTAGCGGAGCGGCTGAGCCACTGCACTTAACCGGAGGCAGTACATTAAATGGTCATTTTAAAAAAAGAAAAGAAAAATCAATCTTTGGACATATGAATCGATCTTTGGAAATTAATATGAGAATTGATTCAGAATTGGAAAATCATTTTTTTTAACACAGCCCTAGTTTAAAGACACACTACGTAACTCTTTATTTAAAAACCCGGACCTGACTGCTCAGCAGATACTCAGCTTCACTCTCACAGTTGAATCATCTGAGGGAGGGGGGAGCGATGCGAGGGGTGGAAGGGTAGAAGAAAGTGTGTGTGTGTGTGTGTGTGTGGGGGGGGGGGGGGGGCTGTTTGCTTGATAGTGTGCTTTAATTGGAGCAATAGATTTACGTAGAATGATAAGCTGTTGTCTGATTCAACCGTTTTTGAACAAAGAAACAAAGCTGACAGACCATAAACAGGAACTTTGATTCTCACTCTGGTAGGGCTGTAACGGTATACGTATTTGTGTCAAACCGTTCGGTACACTACTCTCGGTTCGGCACGACCTTGTACTGAACTGTTGAGCACAGGATTTGTTTATTACCTGTTTATTGTTTCATTAAAGGAGTGATGACATAACAGTTAAAAACTAGTTTATGTTGTTGGCATTACTTTATATGTAAATACTCCAAAGGAAAAAACGGCATTTTTTACAGCGGAGTATTGTTTTGAAACGCCAGACCTCACTTCCTCAGTAATACAGTTGGGTCCGGTGATGATATGGAGCTTTACCCAGAGACCACGTTGACTTCATTTTGATTGGCTACACCTTATTTCGCTATGACCTTAATTGGAGAATCTAGGTCAAGCTGCGGTCGGAGTTTGCTAAAGGCTAACTGCTAGCAACATGGGCAGTTCAGACAGTGTGAGCTACGTTTATCAGACAAGACAGCATTTAGAAAATAAATAAACTTACAGGTAATTACAAGGTTGTGGTCGCCTCCCTCAGTGTCGCTGCAGAAGTTTTCTTTTAAATCCATTTGTTTGAAAACCCAGACCTGACTGCAGAGAAGTTACTACTAGCTCCATACATGCAGCTGAATCAGACAGAGAGGGGAGGGGGGCGGACGGTGCATAAACCGTTAGGAGAGAGGGGGGGGGGCGCTGTTTACTTGATAGTGTGCTCTTATTGGAGCAATTAAATTACGTAGAATGATAGAACTACGTAGAATGATAGCCTGCTGTCTGATTCAACTGTTTCTGAGCAGAGAGACAAAGCTGACAGACCATAAACAGGAACTTTGATTCTCACTCTGGACATTCACATGGCCTCATCAGTGCACAACAGATCATATTATACACCGAAAACCCCAGAAAAGTGAAATTTGATGTCATGGCACCTTTAAGTTCTTGCTGCCACCGGACATGCATGCTCATCCAGTGGATGTGCGCGTGTCTGTGGGTGGTCGCATCACAGAACGATCAGCAACATGCTGTCATGTAAACCTGATTACTAACATCAGTTTAGTTTTTAATCCAAGAGCTCAATATAAACCTGTTCTAGAGGAAATGAAAAGTTAAACCAGTTTGTGAGCTGGTGCTGGAGAGAAAACCAGATCAGGACAAATGAACCTGACTTTGTAGGCAGTGCTGGGTCTGGTAGGGCGGCGCCCTGCCTATATAATGATATGAAACACTGGCTCAGGTGTGTAGTATGAACTCAGCTATGATGGTAAAGTTTAGTGAACTTGTTGATAAAAAACAAGACAGTTAATATTTGTTAATTTTTTCTCCATTACTGTACTGAGGAAAAGCCGTACCGTGACCTGTGTACCGAGGTACATACCGAACCGTGATTTTTGTGTACTGTTACAGCCCTACACTCTGGACATTCACATGGCCTCATCAGTGCACAACAGATACCCCCAAAACTCACAATTGGGAAATGAGCTTGGCGATGGTCTGAACTCTCCCTGTGCTTTTCTAGCTCTATATAAATATGCAGCTGTGGTTGCTAACCATAAAAAACCAAAGCTATCCTTTTATGAAAAAAACTGAAGAGAGATATTGAAAATCTATTTAAACTGAGGTGGTTACTCCTTCAAAGTCAGCAAGTGTAGGTCATGTTTACTCTCTCTAAGCATAGTTGATAACTCATGTTTGAACCATTTAGACCATTGGCATAATCATTTCGTGTGTGCTATAACTCTTTTAACATAGGCTGAAAGAACTTGTTTCTAAGCCTGCTCCAGTTGGATTCTTACAAGATTTTTCTTTTCAAAACATCAATGCCCTTTTTAAGTTTGTTCTTTCCAACAACATTTTCTAATAAACAATTTAAAAAGGCAGATCAAAAGGTTTAAGAATTATTCCTTTGTACGAGTTATGGGCTGAAACATTAACATTTACGTAAAAAAAGGAGCATTTCCAGTTAATAGCAGTTAGCCAAAAGCAGAAAGGCAAAAGATGAGAGATATCTCTGCAGACATGGTGTTTACTGCCTATTATTAAGTTAAATAAACTGTATAATATGAACTAAAATAGAAACTTGACAGTATATTTGCTTAAAGGTTGAATATGTTGAATATATTAAAGGTTGAATATGTTGAATATGTGAATATATTATTCGCAGATGATGCAAATTTAGTTTGTCACGGTGAAAATCTGCAGCAACTTCTGGATACTGTTGAAAGTGAACTTACTAAACTGAAGAGATGGTTTGATGAAAATAAACTAACTTTGAATGTAAGTAAAACAAAATTTATGATCTTTGGAAATCGTCGTATCGACACTAAAAAGCAGTTCTGGATTGACAGTACAAAAATTGAAAGAGTAACCGAAATAAAATTTCTTGGGGTAATAATAGATGACAAACTAAACTGGAAATCACATATAAACTATATAAAATCCAAAGTTCATAAATCAATTTCAGTCTTATATAGAGCCAAAAATCTCCTCAATCAAGCATCACTGTTCACTCTGTATTGCTCCCTCATACTACCATACATGACTTACTGTGTGGAAGTGTGGGGGAACACGTATAAAACAAATATAGATCCTGTAAACAAAGGTATGTCAGACTGGCCACCAGGTGGCATTTCCTTCCTGCTCAAGGAATGAGGAAGCAATTAAGTTTGGAGGTTTCCACCTGTGGCTGTTTGCCTCACTGCTGGTGTTTTCCCCATTGTCTGGCTGGCGTGGTGTATTGCTCTTTCACCATCAACCCTAATGAATATTGAAAGACAAATTGAGTAAGTTTGTTTTCCCCTCATTTTCATGATCTTTACTTTTAGTTTCATCAACCTCTGACCTTTGATTGTATGTAGGAAGCAGACGGTCCAACAAACCTTTGTTTGCAAACATAAGCTCCCTTGGTCAGTGGAATGAGGTACGTTACTGCTTGTATGCATGATCTGTCTGTTAACAGTTGTTTATTGCTTGATGATTACCTATTAAAGAAACCTGTTATTTTCTAATCAAGTAATTTTAATAGTATATATGTATTTGTGGTTTTAATTTAGTCTCTTTTACATTTGTTATTTCAAGTTGTTTTCCTTTTCGTAAAAATGTTTGTCTAGATGTTATTTTGCTCTTCGATAAGTTACACTAATTTTCTCTTTTCTGTATACATTCTTGTAGTTTTCACGGTGCCCAATAAAAGAAATGCACCCGTAAGGAACTCTCCACCTTGCTTTACTCAACGATGCCAAGGGTCAGCTACAGTGAAAACTCAACCATTACCTACTTCTGGGCCACTCGCTGCCATCATCTGACATCAGCGGCGCTGAGCAGAGAAGGACAGTAGGTGAAACGCATGCACACCATCCTTTAGTTAAACCCTTAAATAACTCTAACAATTAAAGGGTTTGAAGAGTTCAAAGGGTAATTAAAAGGGACAATGGTGAACATTGTGGTAACAGTTGTTGGTCTCCTTTGAGTTTGCCCTTATTGAATGTTATTTATAAATACAAGGGCTAAAAGAGTGCAGTGTAACATTTTAATGCTTTGTTTTTGATTATTGCCCTATTCTTAAATTTAATGAGAATTTAAATGTTTTATGAATGGTCTGACTAAGATCCACTGCCCAGAAGCCTAAGTTTGATATTTAAGGTTAATAAAATGTCACTTCAATCACAAAAGATAGATGAACTTCAAGGTCAACCATCCAGGTCAAGCTCCCGTGAAAGGACACTAACAGACAAGGGTCGGGAGATGCGTGAAGAGAAGGCCAAAGAACATGAGAGAGCCTTTAAAAGAGCATACGATTCCTGGAAGCAAACGGCAAAAACTTCCAGAACAAAGCTGAAAGAATTTTGTTCATTGGATGACCTTGAAAATATTCAGCAAGGTATTACAACCACACACAGGGCAGTTTGCGAACTTTATGAACCCATTAGACGCAACTGCACATCTACATCAGAGATAACAAAGAAAATGGATGCTTGTGTCTCTCTCACGGCAGAAATCACTGAGCTCGTGGATAAGAGGAAAGGAGCTATTAAGGAAGTCTTTAACGATGAATTGGAGAAGGCGAGAGTAAGGATGTCCCTCAATAAGAAAGAGTATGAGTCCATCTTTGGCTGCACCAACACAGAAACTGTTATCTCAGAGGCTTCCTCTGTTCACTCAGTGGTCTCTAGTAAACGAGCAGACGCTGAAGCAGAACTTGCAGTTAAACAGGAACAAGCAAAGGCAATGCGAAGAATCCAAGCTGAAAGGGCAAAAATGTGCGAACTAGAGAGCGAATGGAAATTGAGTGAAATGAAAATGATTGCTGAAATTAAGCAGAAGGAGGCGGAAATGGAACGAAGACGGGAACAGCAGAAACTGAGATTAAAACAACTGGAAGCTGAATATGAGGTTGAAGTTGCAGCAGCTCGGGTAAGAGCTTATAAAAAATTTGAAGGTAGTGTAAAGGATTGTGGAGAAGAGAGTGATGTTGTTCCCCAGCAGTCTGTTAACCAAAACGTAGAACCCAGCAATCCCTTGAACCCGAGAGCAGTGCCGTTTCAGTCTCAGCAGACACCGCCCGAAATGATAACCCATGATTCAGTTGACCTAGCACAAGCCATTGCAAGCTCTCTAAGTGTAAGTCGCCTGTCTCCCCCTGAGCCAGTAACATTTTCTGGTGATCCATTGAAATTTATTGACTGGCAGATTTCCTTCATGGCCCTTATTGATCAGAAGCCCCTCCCAGCTTGTGAAAAGATGCTTTACCTTAAACACTACCTTGCAGGAGAAGCACGAAAGGCTGTGGAGGGATTCTTTTACAGGAACTCTGAAGATGCTTATCATAGTGCGTGGGCTCTGCTGCAGGAGCGATATGGAAATCCATTTATCGTCCAAAGAGCCTTCCGAGATAAGCTTATGAAATGGCCCAAAATCAGTGGAAGCAACCCCTTTGCTCTAAGAGAATTTGCAGACTTCTTAAAGGGTTGTGCTGAAGCCATGCCCCATGTTAAAGGGCTAGCCATATTAAATGATTGTGAAGAGAACCATAAACTACTCAGAAAATTACCTGATTGGATTGTACATCAATGGAGCAGAATTGTGATGGATGAGCTGGATGCATCTGGTGAATCCCCAAGCTTTTTGCGCTTTACAGACTTCGTGCAGAGGGAAGCCCGGATAGCATGTAATCCTATTACCTCTCCATTCCTGTTGAGCTCCAAGACAATAGAGGATAGATCACCTAGAGCTAGTACCTTAAACACAAGAGCCCAGTCTAACAACACCTCAGGGATACATCAAACAAACCCATCTTGCCCAGTCTGCAAGGACAACACCCATGGCTTATCAAAGTGCCCTGTCTTTGCAGAAAGATCTATGGAGGACAAAAGGACATTTATCCAAGAAAATAAGCTTTGCTTTGGCTGCCTTTGGAAAGGACATGTTGTAAAGGATTGCAGAAGAGGACATACATGCACCACATCCCACCTGTCTGCATGAAGAAAGAGGTAATGCATTTGTGGCAACACCAGAACAAGGTTCTACTCACAATGAAAATGTAAACCAAGAAGTGCACAACGTATTGTCTCATGCCATGACTCTAGGGATGGTGAAAACGAAGCTTCATGACACACTGAGACATTTTGACACAGCTGCCAAGAGATCGACACGAAATCTCGAGACATTTGAGACCGTGTGCATGAGCTACATCTGCTGGCCGTGGATGTGCACTGCAGCTGAGGGAAGCGCTGTCTGGAGCTGTTTTGTCTCTGACACGGTGTAAAATAAAAGATACGTTGCCAACCTTCAGTTAGTGTTTCTTTTGTGGTTAATATCTTGGAATTATCTTCTGTGATAAATTAACTATTTTTCAATAAATTCCCAAGTGATTGGAACCTGTATTAAGCACTGACAGATTAAAAAACCCAGTTACTTCAAGATTTCGGCTCGACAGTCGCGGATGACGTAACAAGGCCTCGGTTTGTGTGGTCACGTGGCTTTCGGCATGCTGACACTTCCACCAAAACAGCGGTAGCGAGACTTCCGGTTCATAAGATCGAGGCGGAGTCGAGCAGACGAGCTCGAGCATAACATCCCTACATGACTCAAAGTTCTCTCTCCACTTCCAATATTGTACCAGTGTTTTTGTCATCAGTTGAAGAGCCACACAGAGAGATACTTACCTACGCCTTACTTGACACACAGAGTGACTCAACCTTTATTTTGGAAGACTTGCTCAATGAGCTCAATGTAAAGACGACACCTGTGCAATTAAAGCTAAGCACAATGACAGCTGTCAACACAATCATAGCGAGCAAGATTGCATACAACTTGCTTATTCGAGGAATTCACTCTGAAAGTTGTATAGAGCTGCATAAGACCTACTCAAGGGATTTTATCCCAGTGGATAGATCTTATATACCAACCGACAAGACAGCATTACAGTGGCCACATTTGAGACACCTAGCTGATAAACTAGCTCCACTGCAAGATTGTGAGGTGGGTCTGCTCATCGGATACGACTGCCCATCAGCGTTGGCCCCCTTGGAGGTCATCAGAGGAGACAAGAACCAACCATTTGCACAAAGAACCGAGCTTGGATGGAGCATAACTGGTTCCTCTAATCCTCATCTTGATAGACAAGGAAGTCAGAACTTTGTACATCGTATTGCTGTGAAGGAAATGTTGGCACCACCGGCCACTGACGTTCTTAAAATCCTTGAGTCAGACTTTAATGAGAAGAGTTATGAGGATAAATATGTATCACAAGATGATGTGCGTTTTATACAACTTCTTAGTGATAACATAATGCAGAGACGATGGACGTTATGAGCTCCCGCTCCCTTTCAAAGGTGGCATATTGCCCTCATTGCCAAACAACAGAAAACTGGCTGTCACCCGCTTGCAACATCTCAAGAGGAAATTGAAGGTCAACAACCAATATTACAGCCATTATAAGGCCTTCATGGAGGAAATGATTAGAAGAGGCGATGCAGAGCTGGCCCCCAAGCCATCTAAAGAAGAAACCGTATGGTATATAGCCCATCACTGCGTATACCATCCACAAAAACCGGATAAACTACGTGTGGTTTTTGACTGCTCTGCAAAGTTTCATGGAGTCTCTTTGAACGATACGCTGCTAACTGGCCCTGATCTGATCAATCCTCTAGTGGGAGTTCTCTGTCGTTTCCGGAAAGAAAGCGTAGCTGTGACCTGTGACGTTGAAAGGATGTTTCACCAGTTCTTTGTTCCTCCCGAGGTACGGAACTATTTGAGGTTCCTCTGGTGGGACAATGCAGATTTGGAAACGGAACCACTAGAATATCGGATGACTGTTCACCTCTTTGGGGCTGCTTCATCCCCTGGATGTGCAAACTTTGGTCTAAAATACTTGGCACAACAATATAAGTCCGATTACCCCCTGGCCGCAACCTTTGTTGAGAAGGACTTTTATGTAGATGACGGCCTCACTAGCGTTCCCTCAGTCGAGGTAGCCAGAGACCTGATCGATGAAGCACAAAAATTGTGCATGAAAGGAGGGTTGCATCTGCATAAATTCAACTCGAACAAACAAGAGGTCCTTGACCTTGTTGATCTCTCAGAGAGGGCAGCAGCTGCTAAACCCCTGGATCTCAGTTCAGGTGCAACGTCTGTAGGACGTGCACTTGGCATTCAGTGGTCAGTGGAATCTGACACCTTCACTTTTAACATTGATGTCAAGGACCAGCCCTCTACCCGGCACGGCATCCTCTCATCCATCGCTTCGCTGTACGATCCGCTTGGATTTGTTTCCCCATTCATCTTGCGGGGAAAACACATCCTACAAGACTTGTGTCGCATGAACATTGGATGGGATGATCCTCTTCCTGAAAGTTTTTGTCCACGGTGGGAGGAGTGGAAGAATGGTCTCCAAAGGCTGAAAGAAGTCAGAATATCAAGATGTTATCACCCTCATAACTTTGGCAACATCACAAAGACAGAGCTACACCACTTTGCAGATGCTAGCAATGTTGGTTATGGTGCATGTTCTTACATAAGATATGTTAATGACGGAAATGAAGTTCATTGCAGCCTTGTGATGGCCAAGGCAAGAGTAGCACCTATAAAGATCACAAGTATCCCAAGATTGGAACTTTCTGCTGCTGTAGTTTTGGCCAGAATTAGTGCCATGTTGAAAGGAGAGTTGGAAATAAAAATTGATGAAGAGTTCTTTTGGACAGATTCTCAAGTCGTGCTAGCATACATCAACAATGACGTTAGAAAGTTTCATGTATTTGTTGCCAACCGGCTCCAAGTGATAAAGGAGAAAACAGATCCTAGTCAGTGGCATTATGTTGAAACATCAGACAATCCAGCCAACCATGCCTCTAGAGGCCTAAATGCTGCTGACATCTCTTCAACAAGCTGGTTGTCAGGACCCAAGTTTCTGTGGGAGCAAGAAGTGAAACCAAGATCATCCACTTCTGATGAGTTGTTAGTCGGCGACCCTGAAGTTAGAACAGTTAAGGTGAATGCACTTGCCACCAGTGACTGCACTGACATACTCAGCAGCCTGAGTCGATTCTCTTCTTGGATAAGACTTCTCAAGGTCATAGCAAGGATCAAAAGGCTGGCATCTAAGCAGGTACACCACGGTGATCTTGTAACCATAGAAGAACGAAACAGAGCGGCCGAAGTAGTTCTCAAACTCGCTCAGCAGCAAGCCTTTCCTCAGGAGATGAAAACACTTGCCGAGGCAACCTACCTCGTTCCAGTCCTCTTTTTCACCTCAACCCAGTAGCAGATAAAGGACTACTCCGGATTGGTGGGAGGCTAAGGCAGTCCTCTCTGCACCAAGATCTAAAACATCCAATCATACTTCCAAAGGGCTCTCATATTACTAAGCTCATTCTGTCCTATTACCATGAGAAAGTTCATCATCAAGGCAGAAGTCAAACTCAAATGGAGCTTAGAGCCAACGGATTTTGGGTTGTCAGAGGGAGCAAAACTATTGCCAAGCTAATACACAACTGTGTGAGGTGTAGGAAACTCCGGCGCCCCGCAGAGGAGCAACAAATGGCCGAGCTTCCTAAAGAACGTGTTGAGGTCTCAGCTCCGTTTACATACTGTGGTATGGATGTTTTTGGTCCATTTATCATTAAGAGAGCTCGCAAGGAATTTAAGAGGTATGGATTGATTTTGACTTGCCTTTCCTCTCGAGCTGTTCACATCGAAATGCTTGAAGACTTATCCACAGATGCATTCATCAACGCCTTAAGGTGCTTCATTAGCCTTAGAGGAGCTGTACGTCAGCTCCACTGTGACCACGGCACGAACTTTGTGGGAGCCAAAAATGAGCTCACACAAGCATTGAAGCAATGCGACACCAGTCAGCTTGAACTCTACCTTGCTGATAAACGGTGTGAGTTCATCTTCAATGCTCCCACAGCAAGTCATGCTGGTGGTGTTTGGGAACGTCAGATCCGGACAGTGCGGAATGTGCTGAATGCCACATTCTCTCTTTGCCCGGGTAGACTTGATGATGCTTCCCTTCGCACACTGTTCTACGAAGCTATGGCCATTGTTAACAGCCGTCCACTGAATGTGGATGGAATCAACGATCCTCATTCACTGGAGCCTTTGACACCCAACCATCTTATTCTGATGAAATCCCAAGTCATCCATCCTCCTCCTGGGAAATTTGTAAAGGAAGACATGTATGCATCAAAGCGATGGCGACGGGTGCAAAACCTGATTGAACAGTTCTGGAGTCGCTGGAAGAAAGAATATCTTTTGAACATCTCCATGCGGCAGAAATGGCATGTGCCCCGTCGTAACCTTAGATTGAATGACATAGTCATCATCAAGGAGGATAACCTTCCAAGAAACCAGTGGCAGCTAGGACGAGTGGTTGAAACCATCCAAGGAAGTGACAATTTAGTTCGCAGGGCCAAGGTACGAGTTGCTGATCGGAAACATTTAGGAAAAGTAAGCGGCCCTCCAAAACCTACTATTCTAGAAAGGCCCATCCAGAAGTTGGTGCTTCTTCTTGAAAATGAGTAAATTTCAGTGTAATTCCTCCATCAATCTGTGTTTTTTGTTGAAAGGCATTCTGGGCTTTGTATTTTTTGCTTTTTAAAATCATGTATGATTCACATAGTCATAAATTAATCATGACATGATTGGTGGGAGTGTAAACAAAGGTATGTCAGACTGGCCACCAGGTGGCATTTCCTTCCTGCTCAAGGAATGAGGAAGCAATTAAGTTTGGAGGTTTCCACCTGTGGCTGTTTGCCTCACTGCTGGTGTTTTCCCCATTGTCTGGCTGGCGTGGTGTATTGCTCTTTCACCATCAACCCTAATGAATATTGAAAGACAAATTGAGTAAGTTTGTTTTCCCCTCATTTTCATGATCTTTACTTTTAGTTTCATCAACCTCTGACCTTTGATTATATGTAGGAAGCAGACGGTCCAACAAACCTTCGTTTGCAAACATAAGCTCCCTTGGTCAGTGGAATGAGGTACGTTACTGCTTGTATGCATGATCTGTCTGTTAACAGTTGTTTATTGCTTGATGATTATCTATTAAAGAAACCTGTTATTTTCTAATCAAGTAATTTTAATAGTATATATGTATTTGTGGCTTTAATTTAGTCTCTTTTACATTTGTTATTTCAAGTTGTTTTCCTTTTCGTAAAAATATTTGTCTAGATGTTATTTTGCTCTTCGATAAGTTACACTAATTTTCTCTTTTCTGTATACATTCTTGTAGTTTTCACGGTGCCCAATAAAAGAAATGCACCCGTAAGGAACTCTCCACCTTGCTTTACTCAATGATGCCAAGGGTCAGCTACAGATCCAATATACATAATTTAAAAAAAAGCAAGAATTGTTTGCAATGCTGAGTACAGACAACCAACCAATAGACTCTTTGTTGAACTAAATGCACTTAAATTCAAAGATCTTGTAGACCTTAAAACAGCGTAACTTATATATGTTACACATCAGAAAGTTCCTGACAGTATCCAGGGGTTTTTTTCAGGTGAGGAAAAGTAATTACAGCTTGCAGGGATTATGTATATTTAAAAAACAACCAGTGAGAACAAACAAAGCTTCACAGCTCGACAGTTTGTGGAGTTCATTTATGGAATAATTTGAGCAATTCAATGAAATCCTGTTCAACAGTTAATAAGTTTAAGAAACTATTCTGAAATGATAAACTTCACAGATATAAGACGGAATTATGTTTCATCCAGTCTTCTGTTTTGGTTTTATCCATTTAATTATGTTCTTTACTCTTTGCGGAACATGAATGTTTGCCTGTTCTTGTTATTGATAGGCATGGGACTACATTGTTTTTTTTTTATGTTGTTTTGTTTTTGTTTGCTTTATTGTTGTTTTACTTCTTATATTGTTCTGTAGTACAGTGAATACTGTATATCTTTCAATTGAGAAAAGATTACTTAGTTATAGGGAGCAGGCCTCAAAAAGTTTTTACTTCTGCCTGCTCCATTTTCGGACTAAATGGTTAATGGTAATTAGGTGAGATATATGAGGGAAATGGGAGAAGAGAGAGGGGAAAAAAAAAAGCAGACAAATCTTTGTTTTTCTTTGTTGATGCTATTCAGCTGTTTGGGTTGTCTTTATTTTTAATTTTCTCTCTTTTCAATGCTTTGTCTGTTTATTTGTTGATCCTTTTTACTTTTTGATTCAATTAATCTTTTATCCTTTATATTTTTATGATTATGTTCGGAATAAAGTAAAAAAAAAAAAAGTAATATGGACAGAACAGCGACATCACGTGTGTCTAGGTTGTAGTTGCAACGACAGAAAAACGACTCCAGCCGCTGGGATGCCAGGCTCACTGCCGATACGCAAGTGACCAACAGTCTGCAGCATTTCCAACAA
Organism: Atherinomorus stipes; assembly: GCA_023101725.1. Lineage (NCBI taxonomy): Eukaryota > Metazoa > Chordata > Actinopteri > Atheriniformes > Atherinidae > Atherinomorus > Atherinomorus stipes. Next base: position 120,878 of record JALJCO010004760.1, read on the forward strand.
GTAACACAGAGGAGTTTATAAGTGACAGCTAACGTTAGCCACATTAGCAAACAAGCTAGCTTACCGATCTAGGAGGAAAATCACCATTTCCGTGTTTTACTCCGTGGAAAACGTTTATGTGGGTCCATTTAGTGAAGTCTTCACCTAAATTTACTCCAGGTTTTGCTCTTCTCAGGTCACTCCTCCTCAGAAACAGATAACATCTCCAGGGCTCTGAAGCAGCTGCTTCACTCGTCATCTCCACGGTTTCCCTGTACCAGCCTAACTGTGCCCAAAATATTGTTTCCACACAGAGATCGTATTTGGCAACCCGCAATGGCGCCGTGTATTGGCTTACAAACATAAATAAAATGCCATTATCAAACCCGTTAAAATTTATTTCATAATTATTTTTAGGCTAAATATAATTTTTCTAGGAAATGTTGTACTTTCATTCTGCACACCCTCAAACGACCTGTGGAGGTATTATTTTTTTTTAAATATAGCTTTTAATAAAAATGTTACATATTTAACCTTTAACTCTCTTATTAAATGAATTAAAACTGAAGTATCTGTAAAGTAAAAATGTGCTGCTAGCTGTGATAAACCACTGGATTGAATCTGACTGGGAACAGTTTGCTTGCTGATTTAATTCTAAACTGCAACTTTTACAATCTAAGTACAGTGTCGCATGTCTGGCCTGTACAGGAGTGCAGATTTGTTGCTGAGTCTGAAATAATTATAAATTATTATAGTTATTGATGCTTAACATGCATATACTCCTTTCCACTCCTTTTGGACAAAGACATCTATTTTATTTATCTTTTTCTCTTTGGAGCACTTCTTTCTTTTGGTTTCTTGTTTGTTTTTAAATGTCTTATGTTCAATAAAGAATCAAATCAAAATCAAATCAAATATAAGTCTTGAAGCTGCAGAGTTTTATTATAAAGATAGGAGGACACTGTGTAGCAGTTGTATATCGTAAGCAACTTGCTTGTACTTTTCATACTGTATTCACGTGAAACCGGGCGGACAGCAGATGGACGACAGCCGCTGCGGGTAAAGGCATTTAACAGCCTCTATGTGAAGAAGTGGTCTGTCAATTACAGTGACTTCAGTCCACATCTCTGGTATGTTGTCATGGCGATGTCAGATTGTTTTCCCCGAACCCATTGTCTTGGCTTCTGTGATTAAAATGACATCTGGTCTGTTACCGGCGGCTGTCTGCTCAACTCCACATGAACGCAGCATCAGAGAAACGCTCGGTTCTTCCTCACTGCACTGCGGTGACTTTCCAAAAGCATTACCTTGACCTGAGTCGATTACTCAGTGTCTCCGGTGAATTTCCGTGGTTTCCTATGGTCATGCTTCTACTGAACGTAAAAACATGGCAACATGACATGGCAGCCACCACCAAGCCTGCCAGTTCCATATAGATATAATTAAATGGCCTGGTTTCCGAAAAGGTTACAGAAACTCCAAAAGGTTCGTACAGTCCAAAAGTGCCAAATGATATGAACGACAATTTCTGAGCTTACAGGAGCATATCAGTTTGTTGATGGGAGTGATAACTGATCAATGGAAAACACTTTTGAACAAAATAATCATTTTTTGTGAATAGATAACAGGAGAACATATCCTACACAATGTTCCTTTAAATTAAGACATTTTTTTATAGGTCTCATATACACATTTTACCCCTTTTCTGAGGTTCTGATAATCTGGTATACGCCTGCCCATCAGAATAACAAACACTAGGATAATATAAATGTTTAGCACAGAAAATCATTCTACTACACATGTTCCAAACTAAACCCTGAAGTTCAGACAGGTGACCATTGTGCTCTATATAGTGGTAACAGCACATTGTTTTAGTGGATCTACTGTAGGCCTACAGCTAAAGCAGAGTTCACAAAGAACATGAGTGTGAATTTAATGTAAATTATACAGAAGATTTTCCAAACATTGAAAGTTATAAACTATTTCAAGTTTAGATTATAGGATTTTTTCAAGAACATAAATTCTGTGAATTATAATTGATGTGGTCAATCTACAATAACAATAATAATAATAATAAAAATCCACAAAGGCACTGGACATATAATTTACAACGGCAAAAAAATAAGTGCATTTTCCATACAAGGTCCATTCATCTAGAAGTCTATTATCCGTTGACTAAGACATTTTACTCTATGTTCACACACTGCCACTCCAGGTAAGTCCAATCAACACAATTTATGCAGATTGAACTGACCAGACTAAATACATAGCATGGAGAAGATTTGTTGACTCCACAATTCCCATCTCTTATTTGGCCCACACAATTAGTGTTGTTTTTTAAATGTGATTTTTCATACAATAAAAACATGAAGAATTATAATATCTATCTATATATATATAAATTTTTCTCTCTCTCTCTCTCTCTCTCTCTCTCTCTCGTTCTCTCTCTCTCTCTCTCTCTCTATGTATATATATAAATATATATATATACATATATATGTGTGTGTATATATAAAGGCCTATACATATATATATATATCACCTGTAGTAGATAGGGCATAATAAATGCAATGTACTACAGCAAACAGAATGGTAAAAGACCATTTTGTTGATTTTTTAGTGAATATTTTGAGGTAATAAATCTATACTGTGGGCATATAAAATACTTAATCAGAATAATATCACCTGTAGTAGATAGGGCATAATAAATGCAATGTACTACAGCAAACAGAATGGTAAAAGGCCATTTTGTTGATTTTTAGTTAATTTTTTGAGGTAATAAATGCATAATGTGGGCATATAAAATACTTTTTTAGACAGCACTCAACTGTAGCAGATAGGGCATAATAAATATGATGTAGGCTACTACAGCAAACAGAATGGTAAAAAGTAATTTTACCGATTTTTAGTGAAGATTTTTCAGGTAGCCTAATAGGCATGACTACGGAAGAGGATTAGGGCCACTAGAAAAAAAAAAATTCTGAGAAAAAAGTCAGAATTCTGACATTAATCTCAGAATTCTGACTTTTTTCAAGAACAGTAAAAAAAAAAAAAATTCAGTTTATTTTTCAATATCCAAAAAAGTCAGAATTCTGACTTTTTTCTCAGAATTCTGAGATTAAAGTCAGAATTCTGACTTTTTTTCTCAGTCTTTGACTTTTTTCCAGAACAGTTTAAAAAAAAGAAATTTTCAGGATTTTTTTTTCAATTTCCGAAAGTCAGAATTCTGACTTTAATCTCAGAATTCTGACTTTTTTCCAGAACAGTAAAAAAAAAAAAAAATTTCAGGATTTTTTTTTTCAATTTCGAAAAAAGTCAGAATTCTGACTTTAATCTCAGAATTCTGAGAAAAAAGTCAGGAATTCTGAGAAAAAGTCAGAATTCTGACTTTTTTTCTCAGGATTCTTTTTTTTTTTTTCTAGTGGCCCTAATCTTCTTCCGTACCATGACAGTCTCTACCAAATCTCAAGCCAATATCCAACAACAAACCAACTCTACCGCAAGGGGGCCAAAACAGATGTATTTGCTCCTGGTGTCCCGTTCTGAGACATCCCCATCCAAAATTCTCTACACCACCCCTGTATGGGAAAGCTGTTCGTAGCTGTCCGTAGATTGTGCTGCTTAGACTGTGGGCAGTTTAAAATTTCAAAAATATGGAATGTTTATTTGTGAACAAAGTTGTGTAAACTAGTGCCGAGGATGCAGGATGACAGCGAGCTCAGACCGGAGAGCCACTGCTGCTTCCAGATTACGTAATAGCCTAATAATCTGTTTTCAGTCATTATTAATAAGAGGAACTTCATGGTCACCGACTCCGTGATAACTGCTGACCATTAACTGCATCCAATTCTGGTCTTACACAGAATTTGGGCGAACGTGAAAAAAAAACGGCTCCAGTTTCCTCCTCTCGACATTTTCTCGACAATGCCGTTACTGTAAACATTTCTGCTGGAAAAATCATAAACATCCCGCATTTTATGTTCACTAAAGACATTAAAGACAGATATCCTTACCTCCTTACGTTCATTTATTCATGGAGATTCGGGGAAATATTTTCGCAGCAAAGTGCGTCACAGGCAGCAGAAAGTGAAAGTAAACTAGTTCAGCGCGCGGGGGGCGTGGATAACATAAAAAACACTTGAATACGTATGACTTATGCCACAGACTACAGCTACCATATTAAAAAAAAATTATCAGTGCTCCTGAACTACGTAGCTGTTTATGAACTGGATAACCTTCCCATCACAGCATGTGACAATAGTTAAATAATTTAAATATAACAGCTGCACACTGTGAAGTCCCGTTATAATTCCAATCTTTATCAAAGAATAATATTCCACAAATGACTGAAATATGGCGATTAAAAACAAACCCTTAAGTCAGACCAGTTATTTTATTTTTTCCTGATGCAACCTAGTGGACTTGCTCTAAATGTTCTTTCAAGTTCAGCTCTCGGATAACACGTTGATATAGGCATAAACCCTAAGAATGACTCCTTTACTGAGAATTACCATTAACAACAGTATTCAGCTCTGCACGTGCCTATGATGTTGGCGACACATCGGCGTAGCAGGAGAAATATTCCAGCTGATTTCCACATTCACCTCCCTGGTAGATTTATGAAAACGCTGCTATCTGTGTCTGACAGCTGGGGACGATGCGCACGCCTCCCTGCGCGCTGTGCATGCACAGCCTGATTATAACTAGCCTACTGACTTTCAAAGAGTTAGCAAGCACAGCAAAAATGAAATAGACTGCACCCAAACTTGATTTATATCAGACCCATAGAGTGTAGTTTATCACTTCTTAAGTTACCCCCCCCCCCACCAGGGTCCGTTGGGGTCTTCACTCATCCACCTGCCAGCGACCTCCACCTATTTCAATAGCCTACATTTGGCAGCATCTGTATGATGAGCCAGCCTCTTTAATTCCCAATTTTCCCCGTGAAAACTTTCCGTGTTTTGCTCTTCCTGTATACTACTTCTCTCTGTGTGATTGATTGATAGCGGTGGCCAAGATGGAGGGAGTCATTGGCCCTCAGCTATAATTGTTCCAGCCCACAATCCTTCATGAATAATGGGCCGACCTACCAGTTTTGTACCAATGACTTATGCCCCTGACTACAAAAGCTACCATATATATATTAAAAAAAAAAGAAGCTCCAGGCCAGCCCAAAATGACCATCGACCCACAGGGAAAATGCCTGGTATGCCCGATGGCCAGTCCAGAGACCACTAAAAAGTAGGGGTGTAACAATACATCAATCTATATCGATATATCGATATAGATTGATGTATCGATTGTAAATCGAGCCAAAATCCCAATTTCGATCAAAAATCAATATCAAATCCACTTTTATTATGAAAATGGTTCAACATTTTCACAACAAAATACAATTTTTTAGTTGTGCAGTGAACAGATGTGACATAGGGAGATTGTACTGCAAAGCTTATTATGTCAAAAAACAATAAGCTTGTTTATTACTTGTAATATTTTTAGATCGTTTTATATCGATCAGTGGATCCGAAATAATATCGAATCGAAATCGTATCGAGACTAAATTTGAGATATCAGCAGACATCAAATCGCATATCCACTGTATCCACGATATACTATCGTATCGTGATAAAACCAGTGATTTACACCCCTACTAAAAAGTGTCACTACAGATGCGGGCATGAAAAAGTTCCCCTTTCTGCCGACTGCCAGCCACTTACCAGCGACTTGTCTGCTAATTCAATCGCACAGAGAGCCCAGGGGAAACGATTTCAGAGCATAAATGAACACCCGGAACAAGGACATTTTCACACGCCAAGTTTGGACACCGTACGTGATGACGTATTAGCAGGACAAATCGTTCAGCCAATGACTTTAACCCCTTCTGGCAGAAAAAGGAGGAACTTTTTAATGCCCGCATCTGTACGAAGAGGAAGACTATCAGCGTAGTAAACGTCATAGCTTCAGCTTGTGCACGCTCCCATGACAGCTCGGTTCGTGGCTGCAGTTACCCGCAGCGCCAGTCGCTGCAGTCGCCAGTCTCATTTCTTAATCTTGCCTCAAGTCCCTTTAATAGAACAGCTTTACTCAACTTACATCAGCTGTTTAGGGAAAAGCTCTCGAACTTTATTGTCGTTTGTTGGACATGAGGCACACCTGCACCTCTCCTGTTGGCGATCTGCTCAGAAAAACAAGTATTCGCATGTAAATAACAAATTAAGCTGTTGTTAATGGCAAATAAAAGTGCAGGGACAGAGGACACAGATACAGCACGAGCGGTAGACATGTACCATGCCTCCATTACGCCTGTGTATGTGTGTATGAAGGAGAATGATGGGAGAAAAGGCGCTATAAATGAACGGTATGACTTTTTTCCCAACTGGGGCCCCAGACAACTGCCTACCTTTGCTTAATGGTAAGTCTGCATCTGGTATCTGGTATAAGATGTGTGTTTGCATTGTGTTAAAGCAACTTAAAGGTTATTTGTTACTTACAGTTGTGACAACTGAAATGGTTTAAGGCAATTAGTTTCCTTAAATGAATTGTGTGGCTTTTGTGACAACTATGTAATAATTTCATTTTAGAGGTATAAAACTGAGTAACTTCAACTTAAGTGCTAAAATTTATGTAAAGAAGATCCAGCTAAGTTAGTTATCTCAATGGAAATTAATATAAGCAACACATTTTACGTATGTTTGAAAAGATATTACATATTTGTGTGAAAAACTTTTTTTTAAGTTCAGTTTACTAAATGAAATGGTACTATTAAATGTGTTTACCCAAGTTATCTTAACAATAAATATTTGAGTTACTTGTACTTAAATGAAACATTTATTTTAACTCAAGTGGTTGAGTTAATAAACTTAAATGGTTTGAGGCAATCGGTTTCCTCAAATTGTCTGAGTTCATCTAACTCATCAGGTTTTACAGTGAAACAGCATCTAGAATAAATAAAAGATTGCATTAAAAGTAAGAAGCTGTCAGAGTTGAGCTTTGTTAGATCTCATGGTGTCAGATTTGCTGCATAAAGTTGCAGCAGGTTAATTATTGATGATATAAAGTCATATAAAGGTGTGGCAGCTGACCTCTGATCAGTGAGCTGATCTTCTGGTTTGGACAGTTTCAGAGTGACGGCAGTCGGCACAAAGATGGCTGATATTAGAGGACAAGCAGAGGATTCTCTCTTCTTCTACTCAGAGGTCTAGACAACAGCGAGCTGCAGAGAGAAGACATTCATGTTGGAAGCTGAGTAAGTCAAACTTTGGTTCGTTCTACGTCTCGGAGCAGAGATAGATTTTCTCTGCTGAGGGAAGACGAGTTGTGAGACGAGACTGAAGAGCAACAATCAGTGTTGATGAGGAACTGCAGCTGGTTAAAAGTTTCTCTACGTTTTACTCCATCTGTTGCTGTTTTCTCCTCCAACAGAGGAAGTCTGACTGTAATGTTGCTTATTTTATTTCTGCACTCCGAACAGACTCACAATGAAAGTCTTAAACTGGTCTGATAAGAGATCTTGATTGGGTTGCTGGACTGGACTCTGATCATGGACTCAAGTTTGATACTGGACTTGTTTTATTGGTCAGAGTGTAATTATGTGTTAGTAAATAATATTTAACAGAGACAGTCATCACCTTCTGGTGGTTCCTGTCGGTGTTACAGTCAGTCTGATGCTGCAGGATGGATTTCTGGAGTCCCACTGCTACAAAGCTGAAGCTGTTTATCTGCAGTTCTCTGAACTGTGCACAACAGCTGCAGTCACATTTTACATTCATTATCATGTTGCCAACACTGTGGTTCAGTCGGCCAAAGATCACTTCTCTATTTCCACCATGTTTTCAGGAGTTGAACTGACTGAAGGTTCTGTTGGGTTAAAATGTCAAAAGTGATCTAAACTTCACACACGTTCTCAGGAACAGGCTGCTTCAAGCTCGGGACTTATGAACCTGCTATCAAAGAAGGTCTGAAGCTTTCTCATAAACAATTCATTGGATGAATATAATTTAATCATGCCACCTAAATACCATCTTAACAAACCAAGTTCAGTTAACCTATCTAAACTGTGTTATGTGAGCATCAAATTCATGACTACACTAAAAAAAAATAATAATTTGGTTGTTGAACACAATTCAATCATGGCACATATTTCCACATAATTTGATTATATCAAATGAATACATGTTGGATATGTTGGGTAGAGGTGGGCGATACCAGGAATTTTGGTATTAATCCAATACCAAGTAAATACAGGGCCAGTATCGCCGATACCGATACTTTTTCATATTTAAGCTTCATAGATCCAAAGGATCCAAAAAGACCTAGGACAGAATTTTGCAAAACCCAGCTCTTGGGGAATCGGGAAGTAATAATGGGCTATATGTTATCATTCTGTATTCATTTCACACGTAGCCTAACACAATGGTACTTATATGCAATCAAGTCTGAGCTGTATCATATTTAGCATATTTGTTTCAATTCCAGAAAATCATTAATCTAGTTTTTTTTTACCAGCCCACCTCGTATGATATTATATCTTTCAATCCTTATATATTATTTTGCACTGTGTGCAAACCCCTAACCCCTAACATTAGTGTAATGCCATTTACCAGAACAAAAACCTTAAGAGATCACATATACATTTAACTTACAGTGCAGAATGAAACAGGGGGAGCCACAAAGCATGATGGGAAATCTCCAAATGAACCCACCACAGGACCGACTACAATGACTTGTTGATTTGAAGTAGTAACCTTCATTGGACTGAAAAATGCAAATCTTGTTCACACAACTTTTCTTTGTTTTATGTCAAAACAAAACAATTTGTCTGTATGTCAAATGAACAAATTTCTATTCAATTCACCAAACAAGTGCTGGTTTAGTTTAATTTTTTGAACATGTGTTGGGCTGTTGGCGGATAAGTTAGGGAGTGTCCTCTTTAAATAATAATAATAATAATAATAATAATAATAATAATAATAATAATAATAATGAATTTTATTTATAAAGCACTTTACATTTGTAAAAATAGATCTCAAAGTGCAGCAGAGGAAAAGTAAAAAAAAAAAAAGCACACACTGGTAAAATGAAAAACAATGTAAAAGTAATATACAGTAAAACACATTAAGAACTCAAAACATTATTGGTAGGCTTTTATGAATAAAAATGTCTTCTTTAGGGCACTGTCTCTGATGATTGGGTAAGAAAATGGTGAAAGGAGCGTGGCCAAAGATCAACCACCAACAGAGAACAACCAAGTCTAAACCTAAGTTCCTCCCCAACAGTTCAGCCAATTATTATGTTTTCACGCACATGAATTTTAAAATCATTGTGCAAAATTTAAATCACACTGTCGGGAATTTCTGGGAGGAGATCCTACCAAACAGCTGTGGTCCTCCACACAAGCTGGCTTATGAATCTTAAAAAGTTTTTGATTATTTAAAGTAATTTCAACCTGTTTTGCAACACAAGAATCATCCTGTAAATGTTGCAGTTGCAGTGTCAATGCAGGGCAGCAGCTCGCTGCCTCCTTCTAATTTTCTCACCGGAATAAATTCACAAAACAGATGATGGAGAGCAGGATGTGAGTTCAGATGAATGATTCATGTTCCTCTGCAGATGAAAGTGTGTGAGCTGGTGTAAACTCAGCATCATGGATCAGTGTGAGGACAGAGAGGAGGGAGTCCCTCCCACTAAAACCAGTCTGTGTGGGGGTGATGAGAACCAGAGCAAAGCTCAGAGGTGAGATGATCATCTCTAACTGTCCATGACTTCTCCATGTCAGAGCTCAGCACTCATACTGTATTACCAAACATCTGGATTCACAGGAAACGACGCAGACCTGAATCTGAACCTGAACCCAGCTGTGTGTCCATGAAGAGCAACCGGTCAAAGGGTTTCAATATTGAGTTTAAACAAGCACGATCATCTGGCAAAAAGTAAGTTGTTAATGAAACTTCCTACACACTCAAAAATAGAGGCACCAATTTGTACTTAGAAGGGTCCAAAGCTTGTCTCTGGGGGTGTTCCTTTCTGAAAGACATTTCTGTACCTTCGGTCCTGGTCCATTTTTGTACCTTATCAAGCTGTATGAGTTAATAAAGTACAATTAAACCAATTTAAAATGATGAATAAAAGCCAATAATATAGAGATTATGACAACATTAAAAGATGCTAATAATAAATGATTAATTATTATATAAATATGAGGCCAAATACATATTTAATTATACGTATAATTATTGCTATGATTACTATAATCATTATGAAAATCATAATATAATAACTATAATTATACTACTGTTTAGAATGACTTATATTTATAGTTATTGTACAAGCTACACACATTTTTCAATGCTGCAGGTACCCTTAGGGTTGAAATGGTACACATTTGTACTTTATATAACTTTGGACCCTTTTTCATAGTATATAGGTACACTTCTGGCCTCATACAGACCAATATTGTACTTTTGAGAGAATATTTTTTTTAAAATGGTACCTACAGATACAGAAATGTTCCTGTCTCGTACCTCTATTTTTGAGTGTATATTTTAGATGATGAATCACACTACTCACAAAAAGTTAAGGATATTTGCCTTTTGTAAGATGTCAGAATGAATCTAAAATCCACTTCAACCTTTCCAGGTGAACTGAATTAATCTTTCTCTAAACTTTTAATGCACATGTACATTGTTCAATGGTTAAATATTTATTCTGCATCATTCTGTTCTCCAAAAAACGAAAGTTGAATATCCCTAACTTTTTGTGAGAAGTGTATTAAGTTGAAAATCTTAGATTTAGTTTTTGGTGTCAGTATTTCAGAAATGAGTCACTGGTGCCTGTTTTTCTGGTAAACCTCGATATTCAAATCAAACTCAATTTAAATTGCAAATTTCATTGATTAAAAGTGCTTTTACAGAATTTTTAGGGGCTGAATTATGTAATTTACCTTTTAGTCTAAGATAACAGTCCTGTGACTGTCTGACTGGATTACTTTTATTGAACCTTTGCTGATTTTGAGATGGGGGGGCTGCGTGCGTACTGTAAGAGAGAGTATGTTTACATGTGTGTGTATTTTGGTTTGTTTTGTGGTAAATTTTGGGGATTTCTTTGATTTCATTTTTTTTATTATTAAATGTGTAAAGCACTTTGTGGCTACGATGCATGAAAAGTGCTGTAAAAATCAAGTTTGATGTTACGCCCCTATGTGGTCTAGGGGGAAAAGGGGAGGTAACATTAAACACAGAGACCAAAGAAGTAAAAATGTAAGTAAGGTTTATTCACAACCTTTGACACATGTAGCAAAACAATAGAACCAAGGTAAGGGCCGGACCCAGTCCTGCCCTGATAAAGAACAAAACACAAAACAAGTAAACCAGGAACCAAGGAAGAGGAGGGAATAACAGCCTCCTTAAGGAGAAAACCAGTCTCTAAGAACAAGAATCAACTATAAAGAAAACATAAAAGGTACTGTCCTGTGACAGGCTACTAAGTACAAATATGAAACAACCAACAAAAACCAAAGTCCACTGACTACGACACAAGTGAGTCTGTTTCCCTGCCACCAGTGAGGGAAACAGAAACACTTAAACCAAGTGCACACTGCACAGACAAAAGGCCTCAGTCACCTATAGTGACTGAGTGGCAAGCTGTGGCACACAGAAACCACCAAAGCACAGCTGCCCTGAATGAAGGGTGATGGCAGCTTTTAAGGCTGAGTCCAGGAGGAGGCGGCAGAGCACCAGCCAATGGAGAGCAGGCAGAAGAGCAGGGGACCAATCCTAGGGGTGTGCTGGCACATCCAGAAGTGAATACAGCTGAACCAGGGCTGGCCAATCACCTGTAAGGACTCACACAGTCAAATTAACATAAGGCACCCAGGCCACCAGGCCAAGGGCCGTAACACCCTCCCCCACAAAACACTGGCCACAGCTACTACAAAAACAAATACGTGCAATAACATGTCTTAGAACTTACAGTCGGGAAAGAGCATCCGCGAAGAAGTTGGTGTCACCCCTTTTGTGCTTAATCAGGAGATTGTATTCCTGAAGGATTAAAGACCACCTCATCAGCCGCTGATTGTGGTTATACATCCGTGCCAAGAAGACCACCGGATTATGGTCCGTGAACACATGAATCGGCGCAGAACTGGAGCCTAGGTATACCTCAAAGTGCTGAAGCACCAGCAGCAAAGCCAGGGTTTCCTTCTCTATGGTGGAATAGTTGAACTGGTGTCGGTCAAACTTACGGGAGAAATAGCAGACGGGATGATCAGCTCCGTCTCCACCTTCCTGCAGTAGGACAGCACCAGCTCCTACGGCACTGGCGTCAACTTCGAGTTTGAATGGCTTAGTTAAATCAGGTGCTGAAAGAACAGGGGCATGAATAAGCAATGATTTAGCACTGTCAAAGGCTTGTTGACAAGCAGGTGTCCACACAAAAGCAGTTTTAGGACTTAACAAGCTTGTCAGCGGGTGCACAACAGTTGAGAAGTTCCGACAGAAATTCCTATAATAACCAGTCATCCCCAGGAAACGTCTGAGCGCTTTCCGGTCAGACGGTACCGGGAATGCAGCAATGGCGGCAACCTTAGCCTCGACGGGATGAACCTGTCCTTGACCCACCTGATGTCCCAAATAAGTGACTGTTGCTTTCCCGAAGTCACACTTGGCAAGGTTTAAAGTAAGTGACGCGTCTGTGAGCCGAGTGAAAACTTCGCGTAACACTGTCAGATGTTCTTCCCAGGAAGAAGTGTACACGATTAGGTCATCAAGGTAGGCATTGCAGTTCGGTAGGTCGGAAAAGAGGGTGTTAACAAGGCGCTGAAAAGTTGCAGGAGCATTACACATGCCAAACGCCATCACCGTATATTGTAGAAAACGGTCCGGGGTTACAAACGCTGATATTTCTGACGCCCGGTCAGTAAGGGGGACCTGCCAGTAGCCTTTCAGAAGGTCCAGCTTACTGACATAGGTAGCCACTCCAATCGTGTCTACACAATCCTCAATACGGGGAAGAGGATAAGAATCAGGGATTGTAACTGCATTCACTTTTCTGTAATCCGTAATGAACCGAGGAGATCCATCTGGTTTGGTTTCAAGCAAACAAGGGGAACTCCATGGACTAAAACTGGATCGAGCAAAACCGTGTTGTAGCATGTACTGTGTCTCAGCAGCCATTAATGCTCTTTTAGTTGGGTTCACTCTATATGGATGCTGCTTAATTGGCCGTGCATTACCGACGTCGATATCATGTTCTATGATAGTTGTACGTGTTGGAATGTCAGAAAACAGAGAGGGAAACTCAGATACCAGGGACACAACATCATTTCTTTGGTTCCCAGATAAATGAGTTAGTGTCGTTGGAAGAGCTTTTTACCATCTCAGAGTTGGGTAATCGTGGAGTCACTTGCGGCAGATACTTCATAGACAAACCGTCATCCGGAATCTGTGGATCTGAAGCAGTAGTGACTAGCAACACAGGACCAGCTGTAGTTCCCTGCACCGCAGGACACGACTTACATGGGGTCTTATCGGGCGTTCGTGAGATGTATGGTTTTAGCACATTAACATGACAAACACGGGTTTTGCGTCTCCTCTCAGGCGTGCTCAAGACGTAATCAGTATCACTTAACCGCTCACGTATATCATAAGGTCCGGAGAAACGTGCAGCTAACGTGGAACCAGGTACAGGCAACAGGGCTAAAACACGGTCACCCACCTGGAACTGTCGTTTGGTTGCGGTGCGGTCATATTTTCGTTTCATTGTTTGTTGGGAAACCCGCAGAGCCTTAGTAGCAAAATCACGGGAACGATACAAACGCTCGCGAAATCTGGACGTGAAGTCTAATACATTCTGTTGTGGAGATGTGTGAGAGTCCAACAGCTTCTCCTTCAGGACCTGCAAAGGACCACGAAGGGAATGCCCGAATATCAGTTCCGCTGGACTAAACCCCACTGATTCCTGTATGGCCTCCCGTGCAGCAAACAACACAAAGGGGACTCCTTCATCCCACTCTCTTGCTTCATCCATACAATACTTCCGTAACATGGATTTCAAGGTCTGGTGCCAGCGTTCCAAAGCACCCTGGGACTCAGGGTGGTACGCGCTTGAGGTGGCGTGCTGAATGTTTAACTCACTGAGAACTTGTTTAAATAACCGAGACTGAAAATTAGTTCCTTGGTCAGTTTGGACTGTGCGCGGAAAACCAAATGTAGAAAAGAACTTAGTCAGAGCTTTAATGATTACACTAGCAGTTATTTTTCTTAGCGGGATCGCTTCAGGATACCGGGTAGCAGTGCACATTAATGTAAGTAGGAATTGGTTTCCTGACTTTGTGCGGGGAAGAGGACCAACACAATCAATAAGAACACGTTCAAATGGCTCTCCTACTGCAGGAATAGGATGAAGTGGAGCTTTAGGGACAGGCTGATTTGGTTTACCGACGACTTGGCATGTATGGCAGGATTGACAGAAACGGGCTACGTCAGCCTTTAGACCAGGCCAGTAAAAGTGCCTTAAAATGAGTTGATATGTTTTTCTAATGCCCAAATGTCCCGACCACTTACCATCATGTGCCAAGCTGAGGATTTGCTGTCTGAAGGGGAAAGGAACAACAATCTGGTCTACAACGTTCCAATCAGAATCAGGGAGCACAACCGGACACCATTTTCGTATCAACATACCATGTTCCACACAAAAGGCCACCGTGTCCGCCCGTGCACCATCAGCACATATTACCTTTGAAAAACACCACCTCAGGGTTGGATCCGCTTTCTGCGCCGCGATAAAGCGTGCACGTGTTACCGGAAGTGAGCAATTTGTGCTTGTGGGTTGTGCAGCATCCTTACCATCTGTGTCAGATGCAACAGCGTCGCCTACTGGGACACTGGAATCAACCCCATCTTTCAAAACTGATGCCAAGCACGTGTCAGCCAAATCACAATCAGGGCTCTCAGAAGTTTCTTTCCTTTGTCGGGCCTGGGCACGAGTAAGCACACAAGCAGAATGGGGTTTTCTGTCTAGCTCTGGGTCATAAGTTATAGGTACATCCAGAACTTCTAGTGCAGGAGTAACCTTTCCACCAGCTATATCATTACCCAGTAAGAGTGCAACACCCTTAATGGGTAGTGCTGGGCACACAGCCATTGGGAACATCCCTGAAATTAGGTTTGATTGTAAATGTACCAAGTGAACAGGTCGGGGTGCATAACCCATTTCCAGGCCCTGGAGGATTACGCTGTAACCAGCAGAAGACACATTTGAGAAGGGCAGTGTTTCAGCCAACAGCACAGTTTGTGAGGCCCCAGTGTCACGGAGAATGCGCACAGGTTTCTGGTCAGATGGACTCCCTGTGAGGGAAATCCATCCTTCCATCACAAAGGGTTCATAGCACGGGTCAACATGACAACTAACCTCAGCAGTGCTCTTCCCCAGACTCACCTTTTTGTTAGTCAGCCCTACACCTTTCGTGTGAAGAGTTGGTGGGGCTGCTTGTGACCTTCTTTTTAATGTCAAACAATTAGCAACGATGTGCCCAGTTTTGTGACAGTAGAAACACATTCTATCATTCTTTGTTTCAGGGGTTTCATTCTTTGACACAGGGGAAGGTTTTGGTGCACTAGCATGGTAAACAGTTTTATGTGTGAGAACATATTCGTCAGCCAATACAGCTGCAGCAGACAGGGCACTGACTTTCTGCTCATTCATATGGACAACAATACGCTCCGGCAAACAGGTTTTGAACTCCTCTAGTAACACCATTTCTCTTAAGGAGTCAAAGTCTGTAACCTTGTTTGAGGTACACCATTTATCAAACAAGGAGGCCTTTTCTCTTGCAAACTCCATATATGTCTGCGCAGCGGTTTTCCTATATGTTCTAAATTTTTGTCTGTATGCCTCTGGGACCAACTCATATGCTTTCAAGACAGCAGACTTTACAGCATCATAGTTTAAACTATCACTTAATGAAAGTGCAGCAACAACTTCTTGGGCTTTTCCATGAATTTTGCACTGAATGAGAAGTGACCATACTTCTGGAGGCCAATGCAAAGCCTGAGCAATGCGCTCAAAAGCGGCAAAATAGCTGTCCACCTCGGCCTCCCTAAATTCCGGAACCAAAGCAACAAGTTTGGTTACATCCAACGGTGTACTCTGTGGGGGTGAGGGAACCGAAGGAGGCTGTGTACCTGTTGCAGGTGTCTGCACAGTACTGGCTCTAGCCTTGGAGTCAAGCTCAAGCTGGCGCAAACGCACTGCTTTCTCAGCTTCAATCTCCAGCCGTTTAATGTCCAGCTGGAGCTGCAGTTGTCTCTGTTGGGCTTTTTCCTGGGCCTCAAACTGCAGTCGAGCAAGGCGGATTTTCAACCGAGCCTCGCCATGAGCTCTACCAGAGCCACTGTCGCTAAGGGGGTCAAAGCGGGGAAGAGTGAAAGGTGTTTTTACCTCTTCACCCTCCCCAACATCCTCCTCAGAATCCTTAGATCTAAGTGGAGGTTCACCTCCCAAGTGCTGCCTACTAGCCTGCACAGCAGATGGGCCTGCAGACCCAGACAGTACAGCAGAGGCTCCAGGGGCCTCAACCAAAGACAGAGAAGGAGCGGCTATGAGCTGCAATTCCTCCATCTTCCTCACAACCAGAGCTTTTAATTCCCGTTTAACCAGTTGCTTGGAATAAGAGATGGCAAAGTGGGACGCCAATTCAGCCAACTCGGCTTTGCGGCATCGATCCAGCTGTGCCAGAGAAGGATCCTTCAAAAACTGTTCCACGTCAAATTGTTGATCCATCTCTGGGGGTTTACACTTCTCTGTACAACACAATATTCACGACCAAGCTTTACACAAAAAATGTCACAGGATAGGGTGAGTCATATCCCGGACGAGCCCCCATTAATGTTACGCCCCTATGTGGTCTAGGGGGAAAAGGGGAGGTAACATTAAACACAGAGACCAAAGAAGTAAAAATGTAAGTAAGGTTTATTCACAACCTTTGACACATGTAGCAAAACAATAGAACCAAGGTAAGGGCCGGACCCAGTCCTGCCCTGATAAAGAACAAAACACAAAACAAGTAAACCAGGAACCAAGGAAGAGGAGGGAATAACAGCCTCCTTAAGGAGAAAACCAGTCTCTAAGAACAAGAATCAACTATAAAGAAAACATAAAAGGTACTGTCCTGTGACAGGCTACTAAGTACAAATATGAAACAACCAACAAAAACCAAAGTCCACTGACTACGACACAAGTGAGTCTGTTTCCCTGCCACCAGTGAGTAGTGATGTGCCCGATGAACTGAGACTCCGAAGCGCGTGTCGAGAAAAAGGGGGCGTTCCTAATGAAGCTTCGTTTCGGAGCTTGTGTTGTCAGCATAGGAATCACGTGACCAGAGCAAAACGAGGCCTCGGTTTGTGAAGATGACGTAACGTGTCGGTCTGTGTTTCACATCTGCACAAGAAACACTCGGAAGTCGCTAGATTGAAGTTGACAGATAATTTATCCGAGCTCAAAATACAAAGACAGAAAGATCCTGACATAGAGCCACAGAAATCCACAGTATTATGAATTTTCCCACCGATTTATGTTGCCCTGCACATTATTTGAAGATTATTAAGTCGCCAAACCGAACACTGAAGACGCTCCTTTTCCTCAATAAACAGATTTCAGCCCTATGTCACCTCATACGTGGAGTTCCATAAGCACTGCACACATACACAGTCACTATTACAACAGTTAATGTATGCCAAATATAAAATGAAATGATATGACAAAACGCCGACATTAACTGTTATATAATTCATGCGCACATGCATTTACTGTGTTGTCATAGTACAGTGGTTAACAAGTCTGCCTTTTACTCGGGAGGCTGGGGTTCGAATCCCGGGCGTACGCTATTTATTTTGCAACATTTTATTGTCAAACTATGACTCAAATACTTAAAGGCACGGATAATCCACATTGTATTTGTTGGATGCTGCTAATTTATTTGACAAATCCTTTATTTTCTGGTCATGGGCACTACTGAGATAACCTGATTTACATCATCTGGGTGCGTTCAACAAGTACACGCGGGGGCGTTCCCTTTCCTCACGCACTCCATCTGAGTAAGGCGACAGTTATAGGTGATTTCGTCTGGTTAGAGAATAATAGGAGCCAATCACTAATCGCGGGTGGGACTTTTGAAGGATGGGCGGCGTTTTGGCCGGATGTGATGTAGAAGCACAGGCGACAGCAGTGTAGTCAGTCAGTTATTTCAGACAACAACAATCATGGCGGCTTGCCGTAGGAATCAGAGCGACGAAATTGATTTGGCTATTTCCACTGTTTTGTCAAATCTTCCAAATATATCTTCCTTGAAAGACGAACAGAGGACGGCACATTCGACAAAAGTCGTTCACAGACTGTACACCGCTCGTACTAGCTGTCGCCGCCGCCGCCATGTTGTTTGACTGAAGCTTTTGAGCTTGATAACATGTTTTGATAACTCGATCCTCTATGCGTGGTGGCTCTGGTGTCGCTCTGAGTTGCGTCACGGGTCGCGTCATTCGGTTCAACGTGAGTGGCTGAAGTAGCGTGTCAGTCAAGATGACGGACAGATCTTCTATCCAATCACATGCAAGAGTTTTAGAAAAAAAAGACTAATTTGAAATGACATCGGGTTAACTCCCTCCCCAGATGGTATTGCAAATACCAGGTGGCGGGAGTCAGGTTACTACTGAGATGGTTTGAGTGCATTTTTGTTTGGGCTGATGTGGACCCATTTTAACACTAGATGTCACTAAAGAGAAATATGAATGAAACCCCGAGTACTGAACCTTTTCCCAAACCAATTGGCTGGAAAGCCTCAATGCTTCACGAAGCTTCATTTGGCCATCACTACCAGTGAGGGAAACAGAAACACTTAAACCAAGTGCACACTGCACAGACAAAAGGCCTCAGTCGCCTACAGTGACTGAGTGGCAAGCTGTGGCACACAGAAACCACCAAAGCACAGCTGCCCTGAATGAAGGGTGATGGCAGCTTTTAAGGCTGAGTCCAGGAGGAGGCGGCAGAGCACCAGCCAATGGAGAGCAGGCAGAAGAGCAGGGGACCAATCCTAGGGGTGTGCTGGCACATCCAGAAGCGAATACAGCTGAACCAGGGCTGGCCAATCACCTGTAAGGACTCACACAGTCAAATTAACATAAGGCACCCAGGCCACCAGGCCAAGGGCCGTAACATTTGATTTGATTTTATGTAACACCATAGCTTTTGTTGCACGGTCATCTGCTATTGAGTACACTACAGCTTTAAAGGGAAATTACATAAAATTTTATATTTACTGCTGGTCTGAAAGAAGGTATTTTCTGACTCTTCAGTTCTGATTGTAGCCTGGAATAATATCAATCATTCACATCTCAGGAACTGTTGCTTCTCAGTGGTGTTTAAGCCTTGGCTGCTTCCTCTGAAACCCAGCTCCTCCTTTTGATCTGTTTCAGGTCTGGTGATGATCCTCCTGCTCTGCTATCTGCAGGCTTTTTGTGCTGCTGCAGGGCAGTTCCATACTAACAAACATGCTACATCAACATATAGGTTCAGTCTTTATGATGATTTAAGTGATGTTGACTCAGAATGTTTTATTTCTTTTCAGGAGCTACAAGAGACATAAACCTGAACCCAGCAGTTTGTCTATGAAGAGCGACCGGTCAAAGAATTTCAACATTGAGTTTCAGCATTCACAGTCATCTGGCCAAGAGTAAGTTTTAATTATGTTTACTGTTTTAAAGAATAAATTGTCTAAATAGAAAATATAGAACATTTCCTTTTCACCTGAGTAAGGGAATTAGAAACCCAGGAAAACATTACACTGGATTTGACTTCCAGTTGCTCTTTATTAGAATTGCTGCTGTTCAACAGATAAATAATACTGGGACAGAGGAAATAAAGAAATTAGATCCGAGTTTGAATTGTGGTGTCGCGATGAGCTGTCTGCAAAGTGATGATATTGAAGGACATGCATTTAGTCATGGAGTGGAAGCCTAGTATAGCAAAGTAGCATACAGTAGTATAGTAGGCTATAGTATAGTATAAGGATGCCTTTTATCATACAGTATTGACTAACTGGTACTACTGGATGAAAAGATACTACAGTGTTTTAGAGTGAATGTATGATATAGATTTTTAAGCCTATACCAATTTTTTTTCATCGCCCTTAGCCGATAGCTGATGCAGGCTGCCATTTTTCTTTAGTTGATATATGAAACTGATACTGTTATTTGCTCACATGATTAACAGAAAAAAAGAGTGACACAATAAAAACTATTTTTGAATAAAAAATGTAATCAAAATTGGTACAAAATTGAGCTAAATAAGATTCAGAAGCTTCTGAGTCCAGATTGCTCAGAATGCTTAGAGAGTATGGAAGAAGATGAAGATGTTTTGGAAGGTGAGGATAAAGAGCAGAGGAAGATCAACAAAGAGGCAGTTTTGAAGATCACAGTAAACTTCCTGAGGAAGATGAAGCAAGAGGATCTGGCTGAGCGTCTGCAGAGCAGTAAGAGCATTTCTCTGAAGACTGAAGTTGCTGGATAAATAACACATTAGCTGATATAACAATCTCTGTTCTATAACTAAATGAAGCTTATGTGTTTCCTTTATAAATCATTGACTGACAAATTCTTCTGTTCTCTCAGAAACCCTTCTTGGAGTTTGTCAACGTAAACTGAAACAAAGGCTGAAAAATAATTTACAACATGTGTATGAAGGGATTGCTAAATCAGGGAAGCCAACCCTTCTGAATCAGATCTATGTAGAGCCCAACATCACAGAGGGAGGAACTGCAGAGGTCAACAATGAACATGAGATCAGACAGATTGAAACCGACAGCAGGAAACCAGACAGACCAGAACCAACCATCAGACATGAAGACATCTGTTCAGCCTTAGTTAGAAGAGATAATCCAATCAGAACAGTGATGACAAAGGGAGTGGCTGGTATTGGGAAAAAAATGGCTATACAGAAGTTCACTCTGGACTGGTCTGAAGACAAAGCACACAAGGACATCCAGTTCTTGTTTCCATTCACTTTCAGAGAACTTAATGGACTGAAAGATAGAAAAATCAGCTTGGTGGAACTTGTTCATCACTTCTTTATTGAAACCAAAGAAGCAGGAATCTGCAGCTTTGAAGAGTTCCAGGTGGTCTTCATCTTTGATGGTCTGGATGAGTGTCGACCTCCTCTGGACTTCAAGAAAACTGAAGTCCTAACCGACTCCAAGAAGTCCACCTCACTGGATGTGCTGCTGACAAACCTCATCAGGGGGAAACTGCTTCCCTCTGCTCGCCTCTGGATAACCTCACGACCTGCAGCAGCCAATCAGATCCCCTCCTGAATGTGTTGGTATGGTGACAGACATCAGAGGGTTCACTGACGTACAGAAGGAGGAGTATTTCAGGAAGAGGTTCAGAGATGATGATCTGACCAGAAGGATCATCTCCCACATCAAAACATCACGAAGCCTCCACATCATGTGCCACATCCCAGTCTTCTGCTGGATCACTGCTACAGTTCTGGATGATGTTCTGAAAACCAGAAAGGGAGGAGAGCTGCCCAAGACCCTGACTGAGATGTACATCCACTTCCTGGTGGTTCAGACCAAAGTGAAGAAGGTCAAATATGATGGAGGATATGAGACAGATCCACACTGGAGTCCACAAAATAAGAAGATGATTGAGGATCTGGCAAAACTGGCTTTTGATCAGCTGAAGAAAGGAAACCTGATCTTCTATGAATCAGACCTGGCAGAGTGTGGCATCAATATCACAGCAGCTTCAGTTTACTCAGGAATGTTCACACAGATGTTTAAAGAGGAGAGAGGACTGTACCAGGGGAAGGTGTTCAGCTTCGTCCATCTGAGTGTTCAGGAGTTTCTGGCTGCTCTTCATGTCCGTCTGACCTTCATCAGCTCTGGAGTCAATCTGATGGAAGAAAAACAGCCTCATATCAGTCTGAAACAAGAGAAGAGACTTTTCTCGATCAGAGTGCTGTAGACCAGGCCTTACAGAGTCCAAATGGACACCTGGACTTGTTCCTCCGCTTCCTCCTGGGTCTTTCACTGAAGACCAATCAGAGACTCCTACAAGGCCTGTTGACACACACAGGAAGAAGCTCAGAGACCAATCAAGAAACAGTTCAGTACATCAATGAGAAAATCAATGATGAGAGTCTGTCTGCAGAGAGAAGCATCAACCTGTTCCACTGTTTGAATGAACTGAATGATCGTTCTCTAGCGGAGGAGATCCAACAGTCCCTGAGATCAGGAAGTCTCTCTACAGATAATCTGTCTCCTGCTCAGTGGTCAGCTCTGGTCTTCATCCTACTGTCAGAACAAGATCTGGATGTGTTTGATCTGAAGAAATACTCTGCTTCAGAGGAAGCTCTTCTGAGGCTGCTGCCAGTGGTCAAAGCCTCCAACAAAGCTCTGTAAGTGAACAGTTGGATTTGGTCATCGATCAATTCAGTGTTGTCTTTCAATTGTGCAACTTGTTTTGTCATTATCTCTTCAGACTGAGTGGCTGTAACCTCTCAGAGAGAAGCTTTGAAGCTCTGTTTTCAGTTCTCAGCTCCCAGTCCTCCAGTCTGAGAGAACTGGACCTGAGTAACAACGACCTGAAGGATTCAGGAGTGAAGAAGCTGTGTGTTGGACTGGAGAGTTCAAACTGTAAGCTGGAAACTCTGAGGTCAGATTTCATCAGCTTCTATTGATCACCATTCAGAATAACTTTTATTTTGTTTTATCTTTTTTTAGTATCAGTTTTCTTCTGTGACAGTGTCCTGCCACTAAGTCTTGGTTACTTGGTTAAATTGTATTCCTTTGGATGAATAGTTAGCGAGTATGACTCTCACTCAGCAGTCGGGGAATCAGATCCTGCCTGGGTCCTACTTGCTTACCTGCCCCCTTCTTTAAGACCATTTATCTGTCCATGATTTTCCATTGATAAATATTAATCTGGTACATGGACTTTCCTGTGATCATGACTAATAAGAACATTGAAACACGATGTCAGGAAAATCCAATATCTCAATTGCCACCATTACATGACGTTTTAAAATTCTGAATTAATTATTTAAAAAACATATATTAAATGCATGAATTCAGAATTGAATAATTCTTCATGTTTACATGGGAATAGCATCCCAAATTAAGGTTTACATGAAAACCATGTTTATTTAATGCTGATTTAGATGTGGGAGTTTGAAAAGGTTTACGTCTACCCAGAAGAAAACAAACTCTTGGTCCTGCTTCTTTTCTGTTCGGCTGGAAACCACATAATCATTCAGATTTTCACTTTGATCTAGATTGTAGTTTTGCAGCAGCCGCTTGGATACTAACATACATTTCTGGCAGCTTGTTTAAGTCCAACGTTTGATATCCGCTATTACAACAGGTCAAGGGAATGGGCAGAGTGACCGGAATGGGTGATTTTAGTAATTTATGCATACATCAGTTGCACAAGCTCGCAACCATCCTTGATGGTCAGAAAGCTTTGGAAGTCCATTGAAATAGAGGAGACTGGTCTTTACAGAGATGATTACAATGATGCCAGACAGTTACTGTGCATTTGACTGTTCCAGATGATGAGGGGCGAACTCACCTAGATTGGAAATAACTTTTTACTGATTTTCCGTGAAGATCACCTGGGATAATCCTGGGTTTTTGCAGTCGCCATGTAAAACTGGAAGCCTTTCTCACAACACCTGCTCTGCAGTGTAGGATTTAACCTCCTGTTGGCATTTGATGACCACAAAGGCGTGGACTAAATTCTTTCTGTGGAAATAATGTGGAAGACAAGAGACAACAGCACAAGTAGGAGGCAGCATTGTCCACCCATTTCTCTCTCTTGCCAGCACAGAGGTGCTGATGCATACTTTAATCTTAGTAGGCTAGATTATTGTAATGCCCTGCTCTCTGGTCTTCCTAAAAAGTCTGTTTCTAGCTTACAGTTACTGCAGAACTCAGTGGCACAGGTTCTGAGAAGGACCAGAGGGCGGGAACACATTCCACCACTTTCAGTATAATTATTGCATTAACTCTCATTCAAAATAATTATTTTCTGGTCTTAGTCGTTCTCTGTCCTGGATTACAGAAATGTCGGTTGTGGATTTAAATAAAAACTTTTCATGCAAAGAGAAAATGAAATATTGTGAAGAACTTTGATTATTTCATGTTTTACTTGAAGCCACTTTGTGGACTTCTGCTCTCGTCATAAACAATATCCACCACCAGCTGCCCAAAGTACTCTAGCATGGTGATTTCACTTATTTTTTTCAAGGGCAGGAGATTAAAGCATCAACAGAGGTAAAAACCATTATAAGTCAGGACATGTCGAGTCTTTCCATTACGCCGATGGAATGATGGTCGGTCTTGTTGCAGGGTATATCATCGCTCGCAAAGATAGCTGTAGTCCACAAAGCAGCTTCAAGCAAAACCTGAAATAATCAAAGTTCTTTGCAGTATTTTATTTTTTCTTCAAACAAAAAACTTTCACGTAAATCCACAACCAACATATCTGGAATCTGGGGCAGTGAACAACTGGGACCAGAAGATAATTAGTTTTTCCCCATAGACTACTATTCGTGTTTTTTCATTCTCTTAGGACCCATGGACCAGAAGTAGATAGCGCGACTTTGGCTTGTAATGAAACCCCATTGAAAAAGCTTGTAATTTTAGAGCCTTCCTGTTTGAACATTTGATGACATTGAGTTTTGTTTTGTGTCGTGTGTTGTTTCCTGCAGCCTGTCAGGATGTCTGATCACAGAGGAAGGTTGTGCTTCTCTGGCCTCAGCTTTCACCTCTAAATTCCTTCCATCTGAGGGAGCTGGACCTGACCAACAACCATCCAGGAGAGGAAGGAGTGAGGAAGCTGATGGCTACACTGAAGGATCCAAAGAAACTGAAGTATGGAGAGACTGCTGCAGCCACACAAGCATCATCCACCACCCAGGAGCTTTTATTCAGAAACTTATTTACAAGCTTACTTAAAACTAAAACATGAATATAAAAGTATTTGCATGTTTGTATCCTGAAAGAAATTGTGCTGCTCTGACCCCCATCGCCCTCCTCTCTCTCTCTCAGGTTAGATTCTGCTGGAGAACGATGACTGAGATCAGGTCTGAGGAAGTGTAATTGTGTTTTCCATTGGATTCATCACATTTAACCATCTTCAGTGTCAGTAGATCAGCAACTGCAGCTGGATTGTTTGTTCTCTCCATCAGAACACTGTCAACTCACAACAGAAACCAACACAGTGAACAGAAAGATCACAGTGTCTGACAACAACAGGAAGGTGACGTGAAGGACCTTCAGTCGTATCCTGATGATCCAGACAGATTTGATGGCAGGTGTCCTCAGCTGCTGTGTGGAAACGCTCTGACTGGTGGCTGTAACCGGGAGGTGGAGTGGAGCTGTGAAGATGACACAGTAGCAGTGTACGACTGTCCTGCTGGCTTTCTGTCCTTCTACAGTCTCCTCTGACACACTTCCACACCTTCATCACCTCTTTCTCATAACCTCTGCATCATGATTTTACTTCAGCTTATTTGGTTCTTCAGTGTTGTGTGTTGAGTGTAAAGAATTTGATCCTATTAGAGAAACACTAATGTATTTCAGTGTCGTTCATTCAGAAATGTTCTCAGTTTCACGTATAACAGAAGTTTGGTGTACAGTCTGATATTTAGATTCTCCTGATTTACATGTTGAATTTTTCTTCTTTTTCTTTTAACACTGCTGTCTAAAATAAGCTGTGCCTTCCACAAGACTGTGTGCTCATTCACCATAGTCACATAGGGATTTTGGAAGTTGATCTTTTAAACCTATTCAAGGGTAAATGTTTAACAAATGTGTAATAAAACATTTTTCAGAAGTATTTTAAATCATCTTGACAGTTGATATCAAGTTCATCACCTTCAGACAAAGATGTTGGAATGGTTTCTATGCACAGCCCCACAACTTTCTGAACTTAAGGTAGCTTCTTTGCTTTCCTGTCTTCCATTATTGGACGAACTGATTAATCCAGGTGTGTCTGATCTCAGTAACTGGCCAGACACACCTGGATTAATCAGTTCGTCCAGTAATGAAAGACGGGAAATAAAGAAGCTACCTTAAGTTCAGGAAGTAGTGGAGCTGTGCATAGAGCCCATTGCTAACCATTATTTGTGCACTGAATATTCTGTCTGCAAATATGACTTTTCTACTGTTATAGTAGAATTGTGTACAGAAATGAGTTTGGATCATCAGATAAAAGATTAGTTTCCTTTGTTTAACGCAATAAAAATAACCTGCTGTGAGCTGACTGGGTCCATCTTCTGACACTTGTTTTGTCAACAAGCCTTGTTTTTGTGACATTTTGTGAGTTTATTGTACAGCTAACGTAAAAAAAAAAATTCTGTATGTGTGTGAGCGTGTACATGAGTGTATGCAAGTGAAAGAAATTAGGATCAGGTGTGCATTTTAAGGTCATTTACTTTAGTGTGTGAAGACCTATGTTTTTAACAAGTCGATTGTTTTCAGGTAAAGCACTTTGTGCGACTTCTTGAATGAGAAGTGTTTTGTAAATAAATTTGATTTGATTTTGATTTGATCAATAGTATTTTCTAGAACCTGACTGTGGCAGAGCGAGCTTTGTAGAGAAGAACTTCTATCTGCAGCAGTGAACACACCACTTTTGACAAAATTCTGCTTTTCCCCTCAAAGTAAATACATCAGTGTTTAGATCAAACCAACCTTCACTTTTAACTTAAACAAAAATCCTGCAATTCACATTGCACTGTAATTCTCACAGACCTGCTAGTTTTTCTTTAAGAAATCCTCCTGCTCTTCACTCATTACCTGTATTAAATACATCTGTTTGAAATCATGACCTGTATAAAGACACCTGTCCACACACTCAATCAAATAAACTCCAACCTCTCCACAATGGCCAAGAACAGAAAGCTGTGAGAAGATATCAGAGATAAAAATGTAGACCTGCACCAGGCTGGGATGGGCTACAGGACCATGGACAACCAGCTTGGTGAGAAAGCAACAAGTTTCAGCACAATTATTAGGAAAATGGATGAAGTTCAAGATGACAGTCAGTCTCCTTCAGTCTGGGGTTCCATGCAAGATCTCACTCGTGGAGCATCAATGATCATGAGAATGTGATGCAGTACCGGTTCACCCAATACGCACACTACGCACGTTGCGTAGGGCCCCGCAAACTCATAAAGGCCCCGTGAAGGGATTTAAAAAAAAAAAAGTGAAAGAAAAAACCCTGACGACGTCACCACCCGTCGCGCATTTCCAGCACATCAGGCTGGAGAGAAGTGAGAGATGAAGCGGAGTTAAAGGATACGAGGAAATGAGAAGGAAAGAACATGAGGATGAACCGCAGGAACAGCAGTCAGGTAACTGTCTGCTCTCGGTGGGAGAATGGGAAGGACTTGTACAAGTTTGCCCTAAATTACCGGGCGGGGGGGGGGTGCGCTCCGGTTTGCTGGCTGCTATCAGTTTAGTTTCGGTTTTGAAGTTACAACTGTACTTACAAAACAATAAAAAGTAAATGGATAAATATTGACTAAGATTTAATTTTGTTTGCTTGGATAACCAGCAGGCAAATGTCCAGTCGTCCTCAAAATTATTCATACTCTTAAATTAAATGAAAGGCAATATTCACAATAGTAATTCAAATAACAACAAACTAAAGAAACTAATAATGAATCTTTGAAAAATAGTAAAATTATAATTAAGTGAAGAAAAATATTGATTTTGAATTATGGTTGAAAATATCATTTAAAACAAACAAACAAACAAAACTATCCCAGACACATCAGAGCACTTTTCCCATGAACAGTGGAGCAAAATACCTGTCAGCAGGTGTAGAAGTCTTTTTGAACATTAGAAGAAAACATCTGATTACAGTGATTGTCTCAAAGTGTTGCTCAACAACATTTTAGCTTCAGAGCCTCATTGTGCTTGTTTACTTGTTTTATTTCTTGTGTGTGTGTTTTTTTTTTTAGATTTCTGTCAAGCCACAATTAAAAATCAACAATTTTCATAGAATTTTTATTTATTATTACTTTGTCAATTTCAACTTATTTCAGTGACAGCTGATTTTTTCTTTAACTGGATGGTCTGAATATTTTGAGGACAACTGTAGATACAGATATTTTATAAGAATATAAGAATTAAAATTCACAAAATACTTAGACAATGGTGCTAAATTAATCATTTGTATGTTAAATGAGAATATAAATAATTGCCTACATTTGAAGTATATGAAAGTAAAACAAGCATAGCCAATTTGATGGAGATTAATTAATATTCGCCGTATCCATATAACAGGTGCTGTGCTTAAGTTTTCTCCTACAAGCAGCAGTACAGACAGAGCAGGTTCATCTAGGACAGAAACAGAGGAGCCAGCTTTATCACCCAGTGCAGGCACATCCACAGATGTGCAATATATATACATTATGTTTAAAGCACTGGGTGTCATGTGCAACTATTGAAAGTTTTTGCTGTTCCATTAGGAGGGCCCCTTACCAGAATTTTGCCTAGGGCCCCTTGGAGGTCTGAACCGGCTCTGATGTGATGGATCAGCCCAGAACTATACAGCAGAACCTGGTCAACGACCTAAAGAGAGCTGGGACCAGAGTCTCAACGTAAACAATCAGCAACACACTACACCATCATGGTTTAAAATCCTGCAGTAAGATATGTGCTAACCAGTCAGCCAAAGGGACATCCCCTTGGCCAAGTAGCCAAGGTGCATGATCATATATATATATATATATATATATATATATATATATATATATATATATATATATATATATATATATATATATATATATATATATATATATATATATATATATATATATATATATATATATATATATATATATATATATATATATGTATGTATATATATATATGTATATGTATATATATACCTCCCCCTGGTTCCCCATCATTCAGTGTGCAGACACAGGAAGTGCACCGGGAGCTCTGCAAAGTCAATCCCAGGAAAGCAGCTGGACCAGATGGAGTTCCTGGGAAAGTTCTAAAAGCCTGTGCTGATCAGCTTGCACAGGTTTTTACCACCATCTTCAACCTCTCCCTGACACAGGCCTCCATCCCA
>JALJCO010004760.1:155000-171577 GCA_023101725.1 Atherinomorus stipes
TTGAAGCTGAATAGGCTGAGAGGAGGAGCGCTCAGTTTGAACAGTGTTGTTTACAAACAGAAACTTGGAAGAACTTTGGACTCTGCCTTTAATCGATGCACATGTAAACATACAACATCTTATGTTTGATTGATTACACACACGTGATTGTACAAAAGAAAAGAAATCCAAAGCTTCAAGCTGCAGTTAATTTGTCACCTCTGCAGCAAACAAGGTGCATGATCCTTAACTTGAACTGTTGCTTCAGTTCAAGTTAAAGTGGCATCCTGAGGGACACGAGATCAACGTATTTACAGGTTATTTACACGTACTACATTTATGTTTACTGGAGAAATAAAAAAATAAATCTGATTAAAAGGTTTTAAACATTTAGATTTAAGAATCATTTCAGACAAGTCCATCCACTGTCAGAGATTTCTTTAGATCGGACACAGAGACACTGAAGAACCAGAACCGGACCAATACCCAAACCCAAATCCAGGATGCAGAGGTCCAGTGAATGTGGTGTTGAAGGTGTGGAGGTGGACCAGAGAGTCAGAGGAGACTCTGTAGAAGGACAGAGTCCCAGCAGGACAGTCCACGTACACTGCTACTCTGTTGGAGACGGAGGAGGAAGATGATGATGATGAGGAGGAGATAGGAGTCTCTTCATAGTTGTGCCAGACAGTGTAGCGACCATCATCTAAGCAGTTCAGACTCCAGGATTGGTCATTCCAGCCGAACACACAGTCGCTGAAGCCTCCTCTCCTGCTGATTCCTTTGTAACTCACCGATACGTCAGCACCTCCTCTCACCTCCGCCTCCCAGTAGCAGCGACCAGTCAGACTCTCCGAACACAGCAGCTGACGACACATGTGGAACCTGTCTGGATGATCTGGATACGACTGAAGCTCCTTCACATACACCACCTCCCTGCTGCTGTCAGACAGTTTGATGCTCTTGTTTACAGTCTTTGTGTCGACTGTGAGCTCAGAGGAATCTGTTAGAGAAAAACAGGGAAAAGATGTTTGCGTTGTTTTCATTTATAATCTGGATTGTTTTCTTAAATCCACAGAAAAAAAAAACAACTTACACTTCCTCAGACCTGGTTTCAACCATCGTTCTCCAGCAGGCTCCGTCCTGTGGGACAGAAACAGATTTTGTAGTGATACTAATATTAATATGATGTCAGAAGTTGCCTGTAAACAACACACACATCCCTTTAATTCCAAAATACAACTAACAATTTCTTTCCATCAGAAAATGTTCAATTTAATGATAATTTTTATGTTTCATTACAACGGGACACTGCAGAATAGCACTCTGTACACACATGCACTGCATAGTACATGCATTGAATGCACTGTAATTTCACTATTTGCACCAAGAATGCGTGCTTTATATATTTTTGTACTTTCTCACCACCTAAATCAACTGTTCACTAAAACGCTCAGTTTAAACTTTCATCTCCGGAAATGCGAAGGCGTCAAACTTCCAGCACGGTGAATTAACCTGTGCTGATTGGAACCGCCTGCTCAATGGCTGGACAGAAGTAAAACATGGGATGGAGATGACTTGATGCCACCGTGGGAACCAGTGGGAGCACTCAGACTTAAAAGTGAGTTACTTTCATCCCGATTGCTTCCCATTCAGCTGTAAACCACTTAAAATCCAGTCCATGAGCACCACAAACTAAACAGGTGAAAGAGGACAGCTCTGTAACCAATATTATGAAAAAGAACTATAATGTAAAGAGATATGCTGGTGAATTCAAACACACGCTGTGTACATTCATACATATTCTTATATGCATTATACTGCATATACAAAGCAATTGTTGGTAATTTGCATATTTGGGTCCTTGAACACCCTTGTAAAAAAAACAACATTACTTTTAACCAGCATTTATAAATAAATGTCTTCATGTCTGTCCATACCAAGTTTATTACAGTTAACTAAGACTAACGAGAAAAAAAACAAACTAAAATTGAAAAAACAATTTTGTCAACTGAAATAAATATAAAAATTAAATTTTTTAGAAAATGATAACTAACTGAAACTGTATTATGCTGCATTCCATTTTCATCGGAACTGGGAAGTGGGAACTGGGGGTGACGTCACACCCGACCAACTTGCGTTCCAGCTCACTGGTCAGAAAACCAGTTAGCAACCTAGCAAAACAACGTGTTTGCTAAGGCTATTGTTATTAGCCGTTGTTGGCACAGCTGGTGTTGTAGTTCACATATACGACATGAAAAATGTGAATTACACTACAGCAGCTTCCTCGTACATCTGCATGAACCAATACTACGTGTACGATTGATTTATGCAACAAAATATAAGTAAGAAGTGTAAATAAATGTAACATTACAGAAGCCTCTAAAACTGCTAACACAGGGCGCGGCCATCTTTAAATCTGAACTCGGAGCTGCGAGAGTTGTCTGACTTTCCGAGTTGGAAATCCGACTTCAGGGGGGGCGTTCCAGTTGAAACTTCCTACTCGGAACTGGGAATTTCCGACTTCCGAGTTCAAATGGAACGCAGCATTAGGTCTTTACAAAACTAAAACTAACTAAAATTATTTCAAAAACATCCTTAGTTTTTAGTCTTTGTAAACTTATTTAATACATCAACCTTTTGGGTTGATATGAAATCTATTGCTATTTAATCTATTTACTTTGTTCAACCGGTTTTACTCCTTTTTGCTCCTTAGCTCTTTGGAGGCACTGTGATTTGTCACACCAGACCTCTATTTTATATTTAAAAAAAAAACAACAAAAAAACTAAAACTAATGCTGAAACTAATAAAAACTAAAAAATAAGCATTTTCCCAAACTAAAAACTAATAAAAACTAGAAAACCTGCTCAAAAAACGATACAAAACTAACTGAATTGAAAACCAAAGCCATAACTAAATAAAAATTCAAACTAATTAAATATCTAAAACTATTATAACCTTGGTCCGTACAACCTTCATATTCAGCATGAACCCAAAAGTAAAAGACTGAAACAGTTTTCATCTCGATGACTTCTCAACTTTTCCATACATGAGAATATTCAGTTTCCAGTTTGGATCCTCCAGATGATCAGAAAGCAGTTTCACAGAGGCACCAGGATGGTTATAGCTCAGGTCCAGCTCTTTCAGATGGGAGGGGTTGAAGCGTAAAGCCAAGGCCAGAGAAGCACAGCCCTCCTCTGTGATCAGACAGCCCGATAACCTGCACACGTTATGGAAAAAGAAAGAAATATAATGTGTGCAATTATATTCAATACTGTAAAAAAGCCTAATCAAATTTGATCAGCTTCATAATAAACAGTTGTATTGAAGTATCTGGTAAGGTCTGATTTAGTTGTCTCCTCCGGTCTGTGGACATTTCACTGATCTCCAAACATAAGTGTACTTTCTTAGGCTCCGTTCACACGGCGACGATCAGAAGAGAAGACGCAAAAGTGGCGTCTCGTCTTCATCTTTTTGTCCGCGTTCACACGAGCATCGTCATGGAGAAATCTGCGTGCATACGAGGACGCAAGTGTGTCCGCCATGTCCGCACGCATGCGTGCAATCGTTTTTCTCTGGTTGCTTCAAAATCAAAACAACTATGGCGGCTGCAAGGAGGAACTTTGTGTGGAAAGATGAGGAGGTAGAATTACTTCTCCAAACGACACTCAATTAAAAGCTCGCAACGTGGAGATCCGCTGGGCTTACGTAGTCCGACATTGTTGTTTTTCCTGTATTGTGTGACATCACCCGCATGCCACGTGAGCACGGCGTCAGTAGTTCTGTGGGTCCGCCATCATTTCTGCGTTGTGGACCGTGCAGACGACGGCGCAACAGTGTTGCGTCCTCAGGAGTTCCACTTTGGAATGAGTCTTCAGATTTTTGCGTCTTCAACCCAGAATAACGCCGTTGCCGTGTGAACGAAAAGCACTTCTGATGAAATATTTAGCCGTTTTTACCCGCAATCGTCCTCGTGTGAACGGCCCCTTAATCTAGGGCATTTGGTGGGCGTTATGGTCAGTGTAGTTCTACCTGACTTAGAGGGTATTCAGAATAAATGGACTGCATTTCAATGGTACTTTTCCAGTCATATGTTGACTATTCAAAGTGCTTTACTCTACATGTCACATTCACACAAACAATGCTGGTTCTGTTGTTTTAAAGCTCAGGTTGCTCTCACTTCACACAAAGTTGTTTGTCCATTCAGAGACTCCGTAGTAAAAATGGAAGCACAAATAATGCCATACTGTATATGTGGACCCTCAATAAGTGGATACAAATGGTTCATTCAAAAAGAAGAGAAGCAGTTGTTTTAGTAGTGATTAGAGTGAGTGACTGGACATGAACAAAACCAGGATTTTTAACTATGTATGATTTTTTTTCTGTCATTAACCTTTTTGTTACATGCTGAACCTTTAAACATGGGGATCTGAATTCACATGATTTAGAGTCCCTCCATCTTACTGTTTATATCTCTGCATCCTGGGAAATGTGGATAAATATGGATTTCTGTTTTTGTTAGTCAACCCTTTGGTAAACAAACATGAGCACTGGTCTCCTACAGCACTCCAGAAGGAACTCTTAAAGGTAGAGTCCAAAGTTTCCCCCCCTGAAAATAAACATTAGACTTGTGCAAGTAAAATCTTTTCTCAAACCCCGCCTTTGGGCCTCTACTCGCATGCTGTGGTGCATTTGAACGCAATTCCCTCTCCCCCGTCCGTATTTCGCTCTTTCACTTTGTTATGGTCTGGTTGGGATGTTTCTGGGTGGAGATTTCTGTTTATATCGGCAGCCAATGACAGAACTAAGGACATGACGCTGTGTGGGAATAAGCTCATGATTGGAGCAGACACCAGTCACTCAAACTCTCGAAGGAAAAAGAAAGAAAGAAAGCAAGAAAAACGGCGGCTGCACTGAAGAAAAAGTAAGAGCTTTAGATAGTGCACGTTGGAAAACCAGGCTTAATATTGGTTTGGCTTCTACCCGCTTCTGAGCTCTGAATAAGAGGGTTGAAGCTGAATAGGCTGAAGAAGGAGGCGGCCATTAGCCTGAGAGGAGGGGCGCTCAGTTTGCTTTTTGCAAACAGATACGGTGGGGGGACTTCGGACTCTACCTTTAAATACTGCATTTACAGTAATGTAGCGCTTTTTAATGTTTATGAAAAGCACTTTGAATTGTCTTGTATATGAAATCGACTGTATAAAAACTTGCATTACAGGATGGTATTGGAGGTTTTTGCCCATGTATGTAAACCATGGGTGCCCAAGTCTAGATATCAAGAGCTACAATACTGCACATTTCGGTTGCTTCCCTTCTCCAACACACCTGAATCAAACAAATGGCTTGTTACTCTAGGCCTCTACAGGGCCACAACACATGTGCATGAGGGAATTAACCATTTGATTGAGGTGTGTTGGAGGGGGTATGCTCAAAACTTGCAGGATAGTAGCTTCTGAGGACTGGACTTGGGTCCCCCTGATGTAAACTAACATCCACATATGGTTAGACCGAAGACAGAAGCTTAGATCACATAAACAGATACAACTATAACACATGGTTAACAACTACTGCACTCTCAAAAATAGGGATATGAGAGAGGAACGTTTCTGTACCTGTAGGTACATTTCTTACAAATGTTCTCTCAAAGTACAATATTGGTCTTTATGAGGCCAGAAGTACCTATATACTATGAAAAAGGGTCCAAAGTAATATAAAGAACAAATTTGTACCATTTCAGCCCAAAGGGTACCTGGAGCATTGAAAAATGTGTTTCGCTTGTACAATAACTATAAAAAGCAGTATTTCTAAACAGTAGTATAATTATAGTTATTATATTATGATTTTCATCATAATCATAGTAATAATTATATGTATCATTATATGTGTTTGGCCTAATATTTATATAATAATTATCAATTTATTATTAACATCTTTGATTGTTGTTATAATCTCTATTTTACTTACTTTTATTCATCATTTTTAATTGGTTTAAGTTTGCTTTATTAACTCATACAGCTTGATAAGGTACAAAAATGGACCAAAGGGTACAGAAATGTCTTTCAAAAAGGAACACCCCCAGCGACAAGCTTTGTACCCTTTTCAGTACAAACTGGTACCTCTATTTTTGAGTGTGTGTCTCTTAATTCCTTAATCAAGCTTATTTATTCTATTTTGAAAATCTACAGAAACTGGCCATTATTTTAAGACAGAGAAGAATCCTCACCTGAGAATTTCCAGTTTACAGAATGAACTCTTCAGTCCATCACAAAGCTGCTTCACTCCTGAATCCTGCAAGTTGTTGTTACTCAGGTCCAGATCTCTCAGCTTACAGGACTGGGAGCTGAGAACTGAAGACAGAGCTGCACAACTTCTCTTTGAGAGATTACAGTCGCCCAGTCTAGAAGATGAAAATTCAATATTGATTGTCTTCATAAAAAGTATCAAATATGAGGGGTCAAGCCAACTGTGAAGCACTTTATAACAGCAGCCACTGAACAAAGTGCTGAACATAAATCAACTAAAGCATTGAAGACATGAAACCAGATGAAAATAAATAGAGATGAAAAAATAAATAAGATTTTGTTAAAAGTGCGCTCCAGTTGTCTCAGAATTGTGGACAAGAGTTGGGGATGTCAACTACAGCTACAGTACAAGCTAGATAAATCACACAGATGTCACCAGGACAACAGCAGCCAATTCCAGTGTAAGCGTTAAACAAACCACATATTCACGCAATATTTTCAAGGAAATATTGCGTGAATATTGTAATTAATTATCAATAGCAACAACTTGGTGCTGTTCACACTAGAAGCTTAATGGATTGAAAATATGTTATAAAGAAGTTTAATAACAAACAATGGGACTTGGCGCTTCCATCTTTAAAGCTAGAATGCTTGTCTGCAAATTACGAGTTAAAAGCTCAGAAAAACAAGTTCATGATGTCATTTCCGGCCAAAATTACTTCAGAAAAATGAGTTCCAAGACAAATGGAACACACAGTAAAAATGCAAAAGCAATAATAAGCAACTAGAAAAGCACTCAGAGAGGGCAGGCCTCCGCCAAGCAGCTCACTGCTGCTCATAAGTTACATTTCTGCATCCTGACATCATGTGCTCAGTCCCACTGCTGCACATTTCTGCCACAATGGGGCAGTCATGCCTCATCAACAGCCTTTCCAACATGGCGGATCTCACAATGATAAAGAATCCTTCAAAACATTCCTGGATCCAGAAGGTGATCCGATCACCACCAAAATTTAATGGGTTCGTCCTTGGACTGAGGCCCACTGCTTGTGAAAATTTCAGGTCCATCCATTCAGTACTTCTTCCGTTAAATTGCTGACAGGCGGACGGACAGACGGACAAACCAATGTTACCAAATACATTACCTCCTTGGCGTAGGTAATTAAAGCAACTAAAACTGGCTGAAACATCAATAAAAAGAAGTAGGTACCATCTCCCGGTATCAAAATTACCACAGGGACAAGTCTGACAGTCCACACAAAACCAAGCTTCAGCCTAACGGTGCGTTCAGACCAAACGCGATTTGGGCATCAGGGGCACAAATTTACCCTCAAATTCCAAATTTGGACGTTTAACACGTTTTTAACACCGAAATTGCTTTTGGTATTGTATTGTATCATATTTTCAAGGGTCCAAGTCAACAGTTGAGGACCCACTGCCACCAGGATGACAAACCAGAGCTTCTCTCTGGTTAAAATGGAGAAAGTTTAGATTCATCAGCAGATTAAAACTGTTTTAAGGGAGTAAGAGTCCTTACATTATAGCAGCACACAGACCTGACTGTCACCAACATAAAGATGAAATCTCACTTGTGATCACACTCGGCCTCAGCCCTCGATACATGTAGGCTGTAACCTACATGTTCTAATGTTTTAGCCATTCCACAATTCCACAATATTCTAAGAAGAGTGCCTTTGACCTTTGCTTTCTCTGATGACCTTGGTTTTCCCTACCAAAGAGCACTTTCACCACACTTTTTTTGGATGAACCTTCTGAGCACTCTGGACTTTCTCTCTAGGCTTAAAACCAGACTGAAAAACCTCAAAAACATTTTCTTCAAGAAAGCTTAAAGTTAAGGTGACTTACAGAGCTTTGTTGGAGGCTTTGACCACTGGCAGCAGCCTCAGAAGAGCTTCCTCTGAAGCAGAGTATTTCTTCAGATCAAACACATCCAGATCTTGTTCTGATGACAGCAGGATGAAGACCAGAGCTGACCACTGAGCTGGGGACAGTTCATCTGTGGAGAGACTCCCTGATCTCAGATACTGTTGGATCTCTTCTTCTAGAGAACGATCATTCAGTTCATTCAGACAGTGGAACAGGTTGATGCTTTTCTCTGCTGAAAGATGCTTCTTGATATTCTTCTTAATGTGCTGAACTGCTTCCTGATTGGTCTGTGAGCTACTTCCTGTCTGTGTCATCAGGCCTCGTAGAAGTCTCTGATTGGTCTGCAGTGAAAGACCCAGAAGGAAGCGGAGGAACAAGTCCAGGTGTCCATTTGGACTCTTTAAAGCCTTGTTTATTGCTCTCTGGTAGAAATTGGCATCTTTTTTTGGTTCCAGATTTTGGGAGGTAGATTGTTTCTCTTCTTCCAGCAGATTGATACCAGAACTGATGAAGGTCAGGTGGACATGAAGAGCCGCCAGAAACTCCTGAACACTCAGATGGATGAAGCTGAACACCTTCTCCTGATAAAGCCCACTCTCTTCTTTGAAGTTCTGTGTGAACACTCCTGAATAAACTGAAGCTGCTGTGATATCGATGTCACAGTCAGTCAGATCTGATTCATAGAAGATCAGGTTTCCTTTCTGCAGCTGATCAAAAGCCAGTTTTCCTAGATCCTCAATCATCTTCCTGCTCTCTGGACTCCAGTGTGGATCTGTCTCAGCTCCACCATCATACTTGACCCTCTTTAGCTTGAACTGAACCACCAGGAAGTGGATGTACATCTCTGTCAGGGTCTTGGGCAGCTCTCCTCCCTCTCTGGTTTTCAGAACTTTCTCCAGAACTGTAGCAGTGATCCAGCAGAAGACTGGGATGTGGCACATGATGTGGAGGCTTCGTGATGTTTTGATGTGGGAGATTATTTTGCTAGCTAGTTTCTCATCTCTGAATCTCTTCCTAAAGTACTCCTCCTTCTGTGGGTTATTGAACCCTCTGATCTCTGTCACCATGTCAATACAGTCATGAGGGATCTGATTGGCTGCTGCAGGTCGTGAGGTTATCCAAAGACGAGCAGAGGGAAGCAGTTTCCCCCTGATGAGGTTTGTAAACAGCACATTCACTGATGTGGATTGTGTAGGATCAGTTATGATTGTAGTGTTGTTGAAGTCCAGAGGAAGTCGACACTCATCCAGACCATCAAAGATGAAGACCACCTGGAAATCTTCAAAGCTGCAGATTTCTTTGGTTTCAGTGAAGAAGTGATGAACAAGTTCTACCAAACTGAACTTTTCATCTTTCAGCACATTCAGCTCTTTGAAAGAAAATGGAAATAAGAACTTAATTCCATGGTTGGCTTTGTTTTCAGCCCAGTCCAGAGTGAATTTCTGTGTTAAGACAGTTTTCCCAATGCCAGCCACTCCCTTTGTCATCACTGTTCTGATTGGTTCATCTCTTCCAGGTGGGAGTTTAAAGATGTCTTCACAGCTGATTGTTTCGTCTGTACTTACAGCTTTTCTGGATGCTTCAATCTGAATTACCTCATGTTCATCATTGACCTCTGCAGTTTCTCCTTCTGTGATGTAGAGCTCTGTGTAGATCTTGTTCAGAAGGGTTGGGTTGCCTGCTTTAGCAATCCCCTCAAACACACACTGGAACTTCTTAATCAACTTAGACTTGATTTTAAGTTGACACCGAGCTTCTGAAAGAGAAAGCACATGTGAGGAATGGTTTGAAGATACAATAAGTAGTCTTTCCACTCCTCAAGTCTGACAACCTCTGTCAGACTTGATAGAAGTAATGTCAGATGCATCGTTCAATAATGGGCAATCTTTGATCTGACATTAACTGCACTGTATTAACCAAAGCGTACTGAAGCTTAGCACATTCAAACTTACTGGCATCCATTGCTGGCTAGATTGTGCTAGGGCATTTCAGCTTCCAACTTTCAATGGCACAGCTGTTTGTCATTTGTTTTTTTTTACGCATGTATCACCATCTTTGTCTTTCCTTCATCTACGTGTGTTACTTGTCGCTAAAGGCCCATTTATGGTCGACGCAGAAGATGGATACGCAGATGGATGGACGTTTCACCCATCTGCTGTGTTGGTTACAAACGTAATTTGGTCTGTTTTCGGAGGACTTGTGGATCCATCACTTAACGCAGGAGACCGAACAATACCACTGCGGTGGTATTGCCGTGGTCAGTGTTGAGCTAACATAAGACCAGCAAAATAAAACAACAGAGAAGAGGAGAAATAGCAGGAACAACAGCAGGGGAAGAAAAAGAAGACAACAGCTGAACAGCTGCAGCTTTAGAAGAAAGTCTGTGTGAGAGGGTCAGGCGTGTTGGGTGGTTGTCCACAACTTTATAGCGGTGCATTACTGGCACCAACTGGAGTTTGAAACTGATGTCAGGTCGTGGAAGTGAACTCTGAACTCAGCACTGCCCAGTCGTGGATGAGCTGGCTCAACAACCACGGCAAAGTAAAACTCATATGGAAGTATGAGGGTGGCGATGCATGGGGACTTTGAAACAGTGAAGAACCCAACATAAGTCTTTTTATATCCTTCCATGCCGGTCATGATGATAAGTTTCACTTGTCTGCTGTGCAAGTGTTTGGATATGGAAGCCTCAAATTGACCTTTTATGTGGAACTGTGTATGAGGAAGTAT
Organism: Atherinomorus stipes; assembly: GCA_023101725.1. Classification (NCBI taxonomy): domain Eukaryota; kingdom Metazoa; phylum Chordata; class Actinopteri; order Atheriniformes; family Atherinidae; genus Atherinomorus; species Atherinomorus stipes. The sequence goes on from JALJCO010004760.1 coordinate 165,837, forward strand.
TAGATGTGAGAGTGATGTAAGATGTGGAAAGAATGTGTTGATTACAGGATGTGGAGGGCTCCGTTGGGGGGGACACCCGGACAAAAAAGGAACTGAAGTTAGATGACTTGACCACTCAGAACAGGAACTACCCGCTGCAGATTTGAACTGTATATATTGACCTGGTCAGAGAAAAACATTTCTGTCAAGCTTCCTGCCTTGACCCAGAGCTCAATGAAACCCAATCTAAGATTCTCTGGTTCTAAAGAATAAGCATTGTAATATGAGAGAAGTTGCAGTGTCACCCTTTTGCCAGATAAACCAACACATTTTATAACAGATATCGCTATTTATGTATGTAAGGCAGCATAATACTCTTGCATCTGTCTGCACTGTAGAATCTCACTGTTTACTGGCTGAAATACACAGATTGGATTGGATGAATGATGTCACATGAGATGGTTTAACTTGCATACAAATGGTTTGTGTGTTTCCTCATCCATTAAATTACAACAGAGGCACCTGTTGAAATAGAAACACTTTGCCAGGTTGAGGCATGACTTCGTCATGGCTGTGGGTCCAGGTCTGTACAGGAGACAGACCTCGGTCTGGACCTGGACTATGGTCCACCACTAAATGACCTCTAATGTTGGGGGATAATCTGTTTGTCAGACATTTCACACACACAGTCGTGATAGAGAGAAAACATCCCTGTGTGTCTGTATTTATTACATTATACAGATTTAACAAACTCTACCTGCTGTTAAAGCCGCGTCAGTCGATGTGTTTTTCAGGGCAATTTGTGAAGTATTTCCTGTTGTGGGAAAGAGCATAAATATCAAAACATGCAATTTATGAAAACCTTTTGGGCAATATTACAGCAGTTAGAGCTAAGAGGCCAACCTTGAAAGCGGAAATTTAGATTTACAGCATCGAACTGCAAACACTAATAGTGATACAACGACCCCTTTCATTCAGAGTTGCCAGTTTGATTCCCAAATTTTCCAGTCTACATTTGAATTTGATGTGGACTCTGAATCCCATATTGCCTCCACATGCAAGTCAGTTTGGATAAAAGAGTCTGCTAATTAAATTAAATGTAAAACGGCCACAACCAAATGATATGAAAGCAGGCCAAGCAGCAACATAGTAATATTAAATGGAACAAATATGGATTATACATGAAAAGTGTGCCTCTTACCAGGAAAAAGGTAGAAGCGTTTAGTCAAAGTGCATCGTTCTTTGGTCGGCATTTGCAGCCTAGGGGCTGGACAATCTTCAAATCGTTGCATGACCTGTGTGGTTGAAACAAAAGTAGGAATCGGCAGGCGACATGTTTTTGTGTGCGATAGATCGTCAAAGAAATTCCCCATGGTAATGATTGCTCATCTCATGATAAAAACGATAAATTCAATTAATCAGGTTGTATTTACAGTTACTGTATCTATGTGGTTAGTTTTGCTATTTGCACCAACTGAATAAATGTAAAATTTGTTCTAATTTTCAGGCTTGTTTGACATTACTACAGTTTTGCAGTACAGATGTACTACTGAAACTTAATTGATGTAGTTTAGTGGCTTCTAGTATTATTTTAGTGCCCTCAAACCAGAATGTAGGTATAGATTTATAATGCAGAAGATTAGGCTGATGTTTTTTGCTGTCATTTATTGTTACTGTGTTAAAAAACAGAAATTATTGTGATACATTTTTTTCGTCCATATCACCCAACCCTAAACAAAAGGACTATGTTGTTGCGGGGGAGAGGGGGGGGGCATGTTTCTTTCCGACAGTTATGAATATCTGATACTTTTAAAACAAGTGATAATTTTATTGACATATAAATTATTCAGGGCCCCTCCCTAATCGCAGAACATGCACTGTGCATAAGGCCTCATCTTCCAACGGGGGCCACATTTTGTGCGAGGGGATGCATTTGAGCCTTGGTTGCGCAGAGGATCTACACCGTGAGGCGAAAGACAGAAAAGAGACCACCTAATCTGACCGTGCATGATTGTCAGCACGCGGTATCTGACCAATCAGATGGTGGGTGCACGTGCTGGCAGGCCCTATGCAGAGCTAAGAGACATCACGAATCCGGAGCGAGCGAGAGAGAGAGAGAGAGAGAGAGAGAGGAAAAAAGGCAAAACACGTGGATCAGCTGCCCAGCTTCAAGAGGCAGAGCTGAGCTGCAACAGTGTTTTCAGAGCTGCAACAGTGGACTAAACTAGCAGGGACCAGTGAATTATATTTATTCAATGAGGATGTGCTGTCGTTAAGTGGTGCTGCTTGTGTAACTTATCTTTTGTGTAAGAGACCAGGAAATAATGGTAGATGAAAGGTGACAAGCTGCTAGCGTAGCTAAACAATCTACACACTTATTGGAATAACTTCACATCGGACGTCCACTCATCATGTTCATCAGAGTCCAGCCTTTTTACTCTGTATTCTCTTCATTAACCGTACCGTGGTGTTTTTAATCACGTTTTTTCTCTGTTGGGACATAATTTTCCTTTGCTCGGTCCATCCTGAGTAAACTTTGCTTTGGTTTGTGATGCTTGCCTCGTGAACGTGCACACAGACAGGTCTAATTCTCGTGCTTATCCTCGCAAGAAAAAAAGTGGGGGTGAAAAGAGGTCAAAATGAGCTTATTAAATTTTTCTCCCATCAAACTATTTTAAAAGCTCAGCTAAAGTTAATTTCAGAAGGATTGTGTGTGTAAAATACCAGGTTATGACACTGATTTTGTAATGTTTGTTATTTGCATTTGTGGATTTCTTATACAGTATTTATGTTTACATTTTTCTGTTCTTTGAATACCTGAGCATTATATCATCTGGCCAGTTTAAACAAAACTATTTGTTATATCATATTTGTCTTTGACTATATGACTAAACATTTCGTCTCACTTTGCAATAAAAACAGTTGGGATATTGTATCCATATTCAACCTAAATATATTGGAATATGACTTATGGTCCATATCGCTCAGCCCTATTTCAACCCGACACAAGACTACATCCATGTGACCCATGCTCCACATCACCATAGCAATCAAATAAAACAGTCCACTAAACAATATTTGAGGCACCTACAACAAATTTCACCTAAATGATTGATGAAGCAAAACTTTACACATCCAAAGTAATCAATAACATCCTAGTAAGTTTAGGTTGCTGCTGGTAAGATCAGATCAATAACTGGTTTCTGAGACTGGTACAAAAGAACCATCAATGTATCAATAAGTTTTAACCGTCATCCACATGCAAACACAGTTTTGGGCACTGATCCTGAACTTTGATCTTCCAGACTCCAACCATAACGCCTGACCTTTTTGACCCTTTTATGGTGTCATATTGTTAAGCCATAAAACATAACAGAGTTTGAGGTCTGCAGCACAGATAATTTAAGTTTAAAGCATGCTCTGTATTAACTACATAAAATTAAGGTTACAAACATTTCAGTTTACTTACTTTTCTGAAAAAGTTCCTCAATGTCGTCCGTATAGGCCCATGTCCTGAAAATCTCAACAACATACTGGATAAGATAAGAACCAGTCAATGTATGTCTCCATGACACAGTATCTGTAAATAAACAGAGAAAGAGATTAACACCATTCTCAGTCAGTATTTAATACCTGTAAATTCTTGACTCTTCCTAAAATCGATGTTAAAGATGTTCATTTGGCTAATGGCCAGCAGCTGATACTCATCGTATAAAGGATATTTTAAACACTACAATCTCCCAGTCTGGGACCAATAAAGTCCATCTGATTCTGAAATCCCCTGGGACACACATACACACACACACACACACACACACACACACACACAACAAAATGAAATGTAATTTCATTTCCAAGTTCAAAAACATCAGCCACTGACATCAGTGTAAATGCCAGAGGACTGACAGTCAACGCATCCATTATTTTGGGTTAGCTTTGATCTTTCGTTAGCTGTGAAAGGAGGAGCACTTACTGGGGGTGGAGGCGAGAAGAGAGATAAAGTCCTTTTCTATGTGCGCCAATTTGTTTTTTGTGATGTTGCCTTTCAAAGTTAAACATGGGTGCGTCTGACTGTGTCGTATCATCCAAAGACAAAGATTGTGTTTCAAGTAAATCCACTGATCCAAATTCAACTGAAACAAACAAGACATACATTAGAGTTTACTCACAGGTGTTTGATACTGCTTGTATAAGGAGAAATGATAACCACCTCCTCTGCAGGCCGAAATGATGATTATCTTTGGTTTGTTCACCAGCAGGGGGCAGGGGGATTTTGGCGTCTGCTCCCACAGTTGATTCAATATGATAACTGCCACCATCACTGCCATAAATAATTCCCATATCTCCATGAGAAAGGACGACCACAAACACACTGTCTGTGTGCTTGAGTTTAGGATGTTTAGAGAATTGAACCAGAGCACTATCCATCTCCTGTAAGGACAAAGTCAGGCGTCAGACGCTGGAACATTCAATAAGCTGGAAAATGTCTTAAAGTGAGAAAATATTTCATTTTCTTATACCGTCACAGTGATGTCATTATATTTCACTCACCTCATATCCCAAATCCGTGAGCAAGTCCTGCATGGCCTGCTCATCTTTCTCAGACCCCTTCCTAGCCGCCAGAAAGCCCCCAGTGAAATGCATATTATTGATAAGCAGGGCCACACGGTTCAACACGGACTCCTCAGTCACAGGCAGGCAGATCTGAGAGATGAAAGGGTTCATTTCACTAAGTCAGTCTAACAAAACAGAACTTCATCTTTAAACAGCTCAATAACAAAAAATAAAACCGAGTATACGGCAGCTTTATGCTGTTTCCACAAGTTCATATGACATACGTGGGCCTCCTGATCCGCTTCTAGCACATACTCCAAATGGGGGAATAAGCTGAGTCAGACCTTTCTGCTCCTTGGGATTTTTTTCTTCTGGAAACAACAAAACAACATCAAACTAGCCCAGTTTGAACTTGTTAAAGTATTGTGTTAATCATGTCTGATATTTCTCTCTTCACCTGACTGACTGTCATTCTTCTTCATCTTCTTTAGTATCAAACTCGTCACCTGCATCACATGTTTTGGAGTGTATGCGTCAACCATCAGATCCACTGTATCTGGTCTGTCTGCCTTCTGCAGGCGAGACTTTTTGATGGCAGAGAAGCCGTCCAGTAACTCAGCATTCTGAAGGCACGTTGAAAAGTTTCAGCTCTTCATCTGCCAAATCCTCCAGAGTTCCCAGCAGCTGTTGCTTTAAAGGTATCTCCATGTTTGTTCTAGAAAAAGAAACATGCCAGCACATTTTCAGCCACAGGAGGAATTTTTAATGCCTGTGCATATGACTGGAATATGGGTGCTGTACATTTACCATTTAATTATCAGGTCTGTACCATGATTTAAAGGGATGTCATACTGTCTTACAGGAGTGGAGATTAGCAGAGGCTCCCCAATCTGTAAAAGAATGTGTAAAAAGATTGTGAACTACATCATAAACAATGTGTTTTTTAACTTTTAAAATGCAAAAAACATTGCAACTCCCCGACATTTACAGTGCACAAAATTATCAAAAGATTAATAAAAAGTGGATTTTCTCTGTGCATAAGGCTGCAGATCTTTTATGGATGCCCTGTGGTCTTCAGGCCCTCAGATGATGCCTCATCACTCATCAGAATGACTGTGTCACTGATGATACTTAAGGCCAGTCTCATTTCTGTTGTTCACTCCAATTTCTTGCCCGTCAGCCGGAGGGGAAGCCGGACCTGCAGTCCA
>JALJCO010004765.1:0-207146 GCA_023101725.1 Atherinomorus stipes
ATCTGATAACTAACAGGCCTGCTGGAGAAGGCGGCTACTGGCAGGGGCGCTTGGCCAGTTATTTTGGTGTTGATCCCTTCGCAGCTTATTAGAGTAACATATTGTACTTTGTGGACGTGCGTTAGCTTTGAAAAGACTAATTTTTAGCACATGCCCAGCTGGTCCCACTGGAAGCTGGCAACCATTTTAAAGCTAGTCGTATAATGCTGTGGTTACCGCGTCACAGCCCCATAAAAATAAAAAAGAAAGAAAGAAAAGCAAAATCGTGTTTTACTGCAGCAGGTTTGTGCAGTAAGCTGCCTACACATGCGCTTCTATTTAGATGATTGCTGCAATTACATTTAAAAAAAAAGAAAGAAAAAGCGACGGCTGAAGTCTTGCGCAAAGACGCTTGTGAGGTTATCTGGTTAATAAGGAAAGTAATGTAAAATTCTTTGTGTTCCTGTCACTCCTTAGCAGACCTTCAGAGCTACCTAGAACATTTTCAGTTTCAGTGAGTTTTCCTTCCAGGGAATTCATACAGCCTATCTGTGCCAGCCCGTCCAGATCAAACGCGATGTAGGTGTTAAAAACACGTTTGATGCTTAAAGTGGGACGCTGGGGCACATAAAATCAGACACTATAGGTTATAGAAAATCTTAAAGAACCACTTTCTAACGACCAGGCGGATCAGATTCTGATCATCATTTGTTGACACATCATTTGTGAACATTCCTACATTATTTTACAGCCTAAATAAAAGGACTAAATTGTATATGGCCACGTTTGTTTATTTTGCATATATTTTTAATTAACACGTTTCGCTTTATTTCATATTGCTGGTATGTAAGTTAAGCGTTTTATCAACATTAGCCTACCAAACTTCTAATTTCTGATATTTACTCGTGTGTCTCTGGGATTCACTAATGACGCAGGGATTCCCCGACATCGACACAGTCACTGCTTTAAGCATTGTGACTTCCACAGACACTGGAGGCAGGGGTTGGCTTCATCTAGCTACTTGCATGAAGCCCTGGTGCTTCCATAAGAATGACGCACAAGGCTCGGCTGCGTTTCTCTTTTATTAAGGCGCTTTATAGCTCACCTGATGTGGGATTAAACTGTTTCTGGCACTGCTTGCTACTTGCCTGGGACTTTGTGTAGGGATAAAAAAAAAATGCTTGCTACCCAGCCCTCCTCTCTCTCCATTGTGACAGTGACGGCTCAATGCGTGTCACTGATTACCACCACGTCAGCCATACTGACAGTGCGCATGACAACCAAAATTAAAATAATCATCAAACCCTGATCAACACCAGCCGCTGATTCATGGCTCCAACCAGCATCACACCTTCAGAATGCAGGGGATTGTTTTACATGAACAATGTTGGAAAGCCAGAAAGCGCGCAGTGATGTATATTTTCCCTTACTCACACAGAAAAACCCTACCGGCATAAGTTGACGGACCACGGGGCATGCCGCACGTGGTATCAATCGAAGACTTAAAGGCTTTACAGATGTCATAAACTTCATAAATAATGAGGATATAGCGTGTTTTTGAGTGAATCCAGTTGAACGGCACTGTTCTGAGGCTCCTGCAGGCAAGCGGTTCTCCTGAAGCTGGTGACGTCAGTTTGGAGAAGCAGGGGATTTTTTTTTTCTTCAAATATAAAAATGATAACAGGCAGAAGTGGGGGGTGGGGAGAGACAGGGGAGCAGGACAGGTTGCGGAGGGCGTCTGATCCCCTGATAGGGGCTGAGGGGATAATTGGCGGGTGAGAAATGGGCAACAAAAAGGAAAGTGGACGGGTTGTGGGCCCCAAGAGGAGGAGGCTCAGTGCGGCCTTCACACGGAGCAGGATGGATCCACAGCAGTGAGAGCGCCAGATATGCAGAACCCCCTTTTAGCGGGCTAGTTCTTTTATTTTATTCTTTTTATTTGAACATTTATTGAGCCTCCTTTTCCACTTATATTACTTTGTACCATCACATGATCCCACACCTGGGATGCTGTCCTCCGCAGGGTGCCAGACAGGGGCACAGTCGTCCCCCGCTGTCTGGAAAACCTGCAGAAAACAGCTGATGAGACGCGTCACAACATCACGTGACCCTTCTGAGGACGAAGCTGCAGCACAAACATGTGGAGCTAAAGAGAACGTCTCTGTCTGAGAGTTCGATTCCCAGTTAAGGCTTTTCTCATTTTCCTGCCAGTCGTAGCTGGTTCCCATCATGCTGGGGGGTCAGTGAGGGGGCATCTAGTTCTGCTGAAGGATGTTTAATTCATTCAAAGGGAACTTGCAGTGACAAACAAATCATCTTTTTTGTGCTTGAGGGCAAATATTTAGTTGTATGTAGTAACGTCAGACTGAAAAATCAGATGGAAGATCCTGTTATTTTATCTGAGGCTGCATCAGGATGAAAACATGTCATTCAGTGAAGTTTTTTTTTTAAGACTTTACTGACAAGTAAGCGTAGTACAGAGTATAAGACTTAAATGGAGATAAAACAGGAAACGATCACGTGGAAATGTACAAAAAAATAAAAATATCTACACACAAAAAAAAAGTACAAAAAGAGGGAAACATACAAAGGTCATGCATAGAAAACAGAGTACATAAAGACTAATTATTGACAGAAAATGCACAGTAATTAAAAAAATATTAAAGTGTAACATTCATCAGGCTGTCGTAATTTTGCAAAAAGAGATCTTTTTTTGTCCTTCACAATTCTGAGAGACTTAAGGTGAAAATTAAATTCAAGGAGAAACACCTTAAACTTTGGTTTAGTTATGTGAAATCTATGTTTGTGTATAAAGAATTTACTGGAAAGAATCAAGTAATTAGTAACAAAGTCAGCAGACTTGTTGTTATGAGAAAAATAAAGGATACGATTTTCCGTGAAAATGTATGAGACACTGAGAAAGTTTGATAAATGGTTTCTCAGGTCAAACCCAAAATCATGTACAGCACAACATTCATAAAATACAGGAGCAATAGATTCCTCTACATCACAGAAGACACATTTTCCATCCACATCAAGGTTATAATAGTTTTGGATCTTTAATTAGTTTCAGTTTTTATTTCCGTTTTGACTTTTTGTTTTTCAATTCAGTTAGTTTTCATTAGTTTTTTGAGCAGATTTGCTAGTTTTTATTAGTTTCTATTTTTGGAAAATGTTTAGTTTTAGTTTAGTTTTTATTAGTTTCAGTGTTAGTTTTAGTTAATTATAATAACCTTGGTCCACATCCACAATTACATAAAAAAGCATTGCAGGGGTAAATTTTGTGTAAGATTTTAAAATGTATTTCTTTAATCTTATAAGAGATGCAAAAACAATAAGGCAGTAACTATGCTTTTTTCCATTTAACATCATGAATTACCTCTTCCCAGAAAAATTTCCCTCTAGGAGAACATTTCTTTTTGGCATGGATGGCATTACGTATGAATTTGTTATTACGTTTATTATCCAGGAGAAGGCGGCCATCAATAATTAGTTCAGAGTTACTGTAATTCTGTCACTTGAGCTGTGTGAAAGGTGAAGTTTCATCAACTGTGTGATATCAGAAGGAATCGCCTGACATACAAGACTCAATTCCCTAAATCTAATGGGGAATTCATGGGTCCTAAGAAACTCACAAGAGAGGAGATTACCACGCTTATCAATAAGTCAATAATAAAAGATATGCCCTTTGTATGCCAGGAAGGAAGAAAAATAGATCTGTTATTTACTGTGATGTCTCTCTTATTCCATAGATGTGTTTTATGAAGGGAAAAGTTGTGAACATAAAGAAGTTTCCACGCCAAGAGAGCTTGTCTGTGATAGACAGTTTAAGGGGAAGTTTAGAGGGGCAGTAATTACATTTTAAGATAAACTCTAAACCATCACATTTTTAACAAACATTGCAGGGAATGAAATACCACAAAGAATCTACACCATTAAGCAAATATCTTCTCAACCAATTAACTTTGAAGGTGTTATTAATGTCAGTGAAGTCAATAACTTCAAGACCCCCTTCAAACCTTTTGTTTCAGAGAACCGCTTTTTTAAATCTACGCTGTTTGTTACGCCAAATAAAGTTTAAAGGAATAGTTCACCCACAGAATGATCCAACTTTATTTTCCACTTCCCCTCATGGTAAGAAAGACTCTGGAGCACTTTTTTAATATCTCAAATGCAGCCGGAGATCAGGAAGGCTTCTCGTTTCCCCCAACTTTCATATAATGGAGTTTGCCAGGGTCCAAGCCAAGAAGATCCAAAAAAGTCCACAAAAACTTGTCAATACTGCTCGTCCAATGTAATCCATGTGTCCTGAGTAGGTAGCGACCATAATTTACTCAAAACGATGTCATTTGGTATATCTTTAGAGCCTAAACAGTACTACATCGCGTCTCCTGCAAGCACGCCGATGCGCGTTCACAAAACTACGGAAGCCACGGCAGACGAGATCGCGCACTCTTTTCTTTCTTTCTTTGTTTTAAATCAATATCCAACCCCTCCTGTGTTTGTCCCGGTTTGTTTAGCGCTCTTGCGCTCTTACCACAATGTAAACAGTGAATTTCTTCTTCTACGCTTGCATTATCGGCAGAGTAGGCTCTGAACACCGAGGCTTCCGTAGTTTCGTGACTGCACATGTGCGCGCTTCATGGACGTAAACAAAACTCCTTTTTAGGCTCTAAAAATATAGTAAATGATGTCGTTTCATGTAAATTCTGGACGCTACCCACTCAGGACACTTGGATCACATTGGACGAGCAGTATGGAGGAATATTGACAAGTTTTTGTGGACTCCAATGGACCTTTTTGGCTCGGACCCCGGCAAACTCCATTATATGAAAGTTGAGGGAAACAAGAAGTCGTCCTGATCTCCGGCTGCATTTGAGATATTAAAAAAGTGCTCCAGAGTCTTGCTCACCATGAGGGGAAGTGGAAAATAAAGTTAAATCATTCTGTGGGTGAACTATTCCTTTAATTAAGGCAAGTGAGGCCTGATGTCATTAATATCTTTACAAGTGGCATCTGAAGAGAACAAAGAGTAACGCTGGATATACAAAACAGGAGAGACCCTCTGCTTTGGAAAGAAGAACTCTGCCAACGATAGAGAGATCTCTTTGAAGCCAGTTGTTGAGAATAAGCTTTATGTACAGCCCAGTACTTCCTGAACTTAATACTGCACCTTTGTTTCCTGTCTTATATGATTGGATGAACTGATTAATCCAGGTGTGTCTGACCTCAGTAAATGATCGGACACACCTGTATTAATCAGTTCATCCAATCATGTAAGACAGGAAACAAAGGTGCAGTATTAAGTTCAGGAAGTACGTGCATAAAGCCCATTCTCTTTGTTAAATTTAATCTAGGAAGAAAGTTGAGATTTTGGTGTGTAGTTTGGTTTTTGCAGATATGAATACCTAAATATTTGACAGCGTCTCTAACAGGTATACCACAGATTTCTTGATCATTTGATTCATGAAGACAGAGGATTTTGCATTTATTCAAGTTTAGATAGACCAGAGGCTTGGGAAAAACATTCTATGGATTTAAGGGCAAGGCAAATTTGAGTTTTATCTTTTAGAAACAGAGTGGTGTCATCAGCGAGCTGAGAGGTTCTAATTTTCTTATTAAACATGGAGATGCCTTGCACAACAGTATCGTTCATGATGCTAATGGACAGTAGCTCCACAACCAGAATAAGAAGAAAGGGAGAAATGGGACATCCCTGTCGAACGCCTCTGTGTATACAAAATCTTTTGGAGGTGTTATGGTTAATAATAATGGAACTGTTAATGTCTTTGTAGAACATTTTTTGTCATTCAGTGAGTGAATCAGATTTGAAAGTTTCTGTTACATCATAGTTTTAGCTTTAGAGCATAATTATCTAACCTCCCCATCTTCATCATCTCCCCCCCAACTGCTCCAAATGATGCTGCATTCACTGTCCCAGGAAACGTAGATGCTCCTCTGGTCTTATTTATTCCCTCTCATCTGCAGTTATATCGTTTATCTAACTGAGCCCCGATTAGAAATTCCCATGGGCCGTTCCACTGAATCGCTGCCATTTTGCTTGTTGAAAGTCAACAAACTTGAACGAAATTTTAACATATTTCAATTTAGTTTTTCTAAAAAAAATTTTTAATTTAAATTTAACGTATTTAAATTTCAACATTTTATCGGCCCAATAATTATCGTGCTCCCCTAATATTTGTCTGGTTTCATGTAGGATATATGACATCATCGACCTACCAATATTATTTGCCAATATCCGCATTGAAGGGACTTGAGGCAGGAATAAAAAAAAAAAACCCAAACATAAATGTCCCTTTTTTTCATACTAATGGGTGATGAAGCGCTAAATACCAAAAAGAACGTTTCCACCCATGTTTTTCTTCGTTGCCTTGAACAGGCTGTGTGCTGCAAAGTGCGCTGCAATTTGGTGTCCGAATTTCCCGCGCTGCCCTGCAGGTGTGACGTCACATGACGCTACATCCGCAGTTTTGATACAGGAAGAAGACGGTCGCTGTAAATTCAAACACTGTAAGCGATAGTTATGGATTCTTCTGCCGTCAGCAAACAATACAGATCAACTGAAAGACACTAAAAAGTGCAACTACGGAGAAAAAGGTGAGTAAACAACATTATAGCTTCAGTTTGTGCTCCCGTGACGGCTTGGCTCGTGGCTGCAGTTACCTGAAGCGCCAGTCGTGGCAGTCGCGAGTTTCGTTTCTTAATCTTGCCTCAAGTCGCTTTAAAATGTGATAACGGAAAAATTTCAGCATCTTTTTTTCTGACCAATATTTCTACAAACAAAATCTCATGAGATTTTGTAACTGAACAAGGAGATTTCGTTCCATTAGCAGTTGTTCAGCAAGTTGAAGTTTGTGTCATTCTGGAAGAACTTGACATCCCAGCATTTCTTTTGGAGTCATGTGAAGGAACTAAGAATGGACACAAGCTTTGCAATAATCCTGCATATTTATGCTTTCTATGTACATTTATATACACTGTCCCTTTTTAAAGGTACAGTATGTAAAAATTACTGACATCTAGTGGTAGAGATGGGTATTTGAAAGAAAAGATGTTTTCTTTCAAATGACTTCATATTCTAAGCACTGTTATGAATGTACGGTCGCCATTAGTGGCCAAAATTCTCCCAGACATAAAGATGTTTTCATCTGTGAGTGGATCAGTGGTCTCAGGTGTAGCTATGACTGGTCTGAGCTATGAGTAACTATTTTTTAAAAATGTTTTTTAAGGCATTTCTGATCCCAAACAGTCTTTGACTTCCATTAAACATAGCTGGTAAAGCAGGTTTAAAGCTCAGAGGGTTCTCACTTCACACACACCGTAGTAAACATGGTGGAACAAATACGGCAGCCTCCATATATGCACCACCCAGCAAGTAGATATAAATAACTCATTCTAAGAAAATAAACACATAACAGCTGTTCTAGTGCAGCGATTACACATCAACTGAAATAAAGTTTTGTATTATATATCACATTAATCTGCCATTGACCTTTGATTTTTTACATACTGTACCTTTAAATAAACTCAAACTTAATGTGACTGCAGGGCAGCTGCTGCTACAGACTGACTTGCTTTGAAGCTCCTTATAATAGATCTGGTTTTAAGTTAAGTTACAAAGTTGTCAGAAACATTATAATTAGCCACATGTTGGCTAATACCTGCTAGTATCTGATATCTGGCAGCCAGATGTCCAAAATGAACTCCTCTGGCTGAGTTAAGGATATTTTGGGATCTTTGCTCTTGGAGCAGAATATAGTTGTATCTCTCAAAATATTAGAGATACAACCTCACAGTTGTCTGCATATATATTGGGTGATATCTGGTATCGGAAATTAAGAGTTGGACAATATCAGACATCGGATATTGGTAAAAAAAAAAAAAAAAAAGCCAATATCAAACCTCTCAACTTGCTGAGTTTCTGGCCCTTTTCCACTAACACAGGTCAGCTCAACTCAACTAAACTTAGCTCAGTTCAACTTGGCTTGATAGCTTTTCAATTACAATCCATAAAAGCCCACCAACCGATGCGAGGTGAGGTGAGTAGAGCAGAAAAGTGATGTTGGAAAAAGGGCATAAGAGGGCCAACTGGTGACATCAGATCAAGGTGTCTGTGGGGTCTTAAAAGTATTAAAAGTTAATTAATCAAATTTAGTCAAATTAAGACCCTAAAAAAGTATTAAAAGTCTTAAAGCAACCCTTACCGATGTTGCATTCTTACACTATTTTTCTAACAGGGTAAAATGCTGTGAATGAGGTAATGGAACTCTAAAATACAAGACAGATCCACCATTAATCAAAATAAAATATTATTCCAATCTCTAAATATTCAATGAAAACTCCAACCAATCCTTGAAGTGGGGTGCACCTCTAGGATTGTCCAATGGACCTGCCTGTCAGACCTTTGATTCTGCATTGGGAGGTGGAGGGAATAAGGGGTGTGTCTTAGGAGTGAGGCGGGACTGTTTATATTCAAATAATCTTGCTGTGCTTTCTGAAATGCAAGATCGGTAAAGGTTGCTTTAATTGGAATCCAAGCACTGTTATGAATGTACGGTGGCTGTTAGTGGCCAAAATTCTCCCCAACATAAAGATGTTTTCATCTGTAAGTGGATCTAGTGGTCTCAGGTGTAGTTATGACTGTCCTATGAGAAACTATTTTTAATGTCTTTTAAGGCATTAAACAGAGCTCTAACTCCAATTAAACAAAGCTGCTACTGTAGTTTTAATGTTCAGAGAGTTCTCACTTCACAAACATTGTTTTGTCCATTCAGGGACACCGTAGTAAAAATGGTAGAACAAATATGGCAGCCTCCATATGTGCACCCCCAACAAGTAGATGACTTCTTCTAAGAAAATAAACACATAACAGTTAATATACAGTAGAGCAGCGTTTACACATAAATAGACACAGTTCTTAACTAATGTATCACATTTTTCTGCCATTGACCTTTGATTTTTTACACACTGTACCTTTAAATTTTGTTTGTATTCAAGCTGTGTCCAGATAGTTTGACAGAAAAAAATATCCATGATCAAGTTTTTGGAAAAGTCTTTAAAAAAAGTCTTGAAAAGGTACTGAAATTACCTTTAGGATTCCTGCATTTACTGTCAGATACTTAGAAGATGGGAAGTATGTCATTCATCCCAACAGGCCATGTGGACACGACCTCCGGGTGGGCAGTCATCCCCGTTTATAATCTATGAACTCATGAAAAAGACGTACATGTACAGTATTCCTCTAGGTCCAACTGACGCTGGATGCGTTGCAAACGTTCCGCTCTGCCTCCAAATACCTGAATCTCTAAAATACCGTAAGCACTTTGGTGTTACATGAAACAAAAGAGCAAAGTATTAAAGAACAGGAGGGGAGGAAATATTTTCAGTTTTTTATTTTTTATAGAAACAATCTCAATAACAGAATACTTTTGGTAAATTCCAAAAAAAAAGTCTTAAACCTAAACAATCCCATCAATTTATATTGTTACAGAATACATGAAATGAAGCAAATATTAGGGGTGAACAATAATCATTGGGCCGATAACTGGAAATTATTACATCGTTCCGATAAGTCCGATATTATGATGACTTGCCCCGATATCACATATACTATTTTTGTCAGCACAGCAGTGCTCCGGTCACATTGTGAGACCAGAATTATTGTTTAAAAATGCACTTTATTTACACAGACAAGTCTGACCTGTCAGTCATTATTATGGTTTATAAGTGATCTTTTTCAGATTGTGCCAATAGAATCTAAGCTCTAAAATCTAAGATCAGTCTAATTAAACAGATCATCCAATAAATGTTTGAATCTAACTCGTCAGCGCATCCTTTTCTTTTCTTTTTTTAACTTCTCGACTGCACTTTCAGTTTGTAATCCCATGTATTTGCATTTTATTTTTGAATCAGTAAGCAATGCACCTTATTTAAGTTGATGTGCATTTGAGCTACTGAATAGTTTTGTTTGATATCTTTTAGAAAATGTGTGAGAGGCTTGCTGATAGTTTTTCACTGGAAAATAATATTCAATGTGCACTAATATGTTTCTTTTTACCTCGGGCATGGAAGGAGAGCAGAGACGCGCGTTATTCCTTCCAGGCTTTTGATTTGCCGGTCCCTGTCACACCACTGCTAATTGATGAATTAATTAAAATAAAAGTTTTTTTTGTTTTTTTAAACTCAATCTCTATCTCTGCTTCGGGGAAGTTCTTCTTTCGCTCTCTCTCTCTCTTATCTCTGCTTGTGCCGTGACTGACAGGTAAGCCGGAGGCGTCAGTCTGAACCTCCTTTTATGGAGCTCATTGCTGATTAATGAGCGGAGATTTATGCAAACAACTGATTAGCGGGAGCGTGCTGTCAATTTATAATCGTTTAGCATTCATGATCTACACACGTGTCTACCACATAGACTGTATATAATTACTGGACGTAGCTTCCGGTCTCTTCTGAATAGAAAAATGTGAAGCCAGGTGGGCGTGTCTTACCGTCGCCATCTTGCCGTGTCACGTACGTCGTCACTCCAGGAAAATACTAAAATGGGCACAGCGCGGCCGCGGGGCAAATGATTGACAGCTGACGTACTGTGGGCTAAACGCTAACTGAGCTAACACGAAACTAAGAGGAGCTAACAAAGATAAGGCTCCTAAGCGGCATGGTTAAGGTAAGACATGCTTAGACTTGCAATTCACTGACTAAACACCGCCGTTGTGCGACTCTGTGACAAACTGAGACCTTATAGGGGATTATCACGCTTACCGGAAGTTCCCGGCTTTTGGACACTTCCTCTTCCGGGCCATGTTAACGACAGCCGTTCTTGCTCTGTTATACTGTTTAAATCGGATAAACTACAAACATACTTAAGTTTTCATTCCAGACCGAAGTGATGCTGGATCAAAGCGATCGATTCACCGCGGTGAATGGCCGAACTTTATAATAAAACACACGTTTGTTTGTCGCCGATGGGGCACAACACCGGCACTTCACAGCATGCTAGCATTAGCCAGCTAGCGTTTACTGACGCGCTTAACATTGTGCATCCTAAAACACACAAACATCTGAAAATCGGGTCTGTACTCCCCCCGTTTCCAGTGGAACAACTGGGGACTGCCAAGAAAGGAGACGCTTTCAGATGCTTGTGTGTTTTCAGCTGCACAACTTTAGCCACGTCATCAAGCTGGCTAATGCTTACAGGCTAACACGACTGTATAGTCTGCCGGCCACAAACAAACGTGTATCGTTTTATTATAAAGTTCGGTCCTCCACTGTGGCGAATCGGTCGTTTTGATCCACTTCTTCCTTAGCATCACTCAGTCTGGAATGAAAACTTGGCATTGGCGTTTATCCGATTTACAAAGTTTAACAGAGTAGTAGCTGGCGGACTATTGTTAGCAGGTTAGCATTAGCCAGCTTGATGACGTGCCTAACTTTGTGCGGCTGAAAACACACAAGCATCTGAAAGCGTCTCCTTTCTTGGCAGTCCCCAGTTGTTCCACTGGAAACGGGGGGGGGGTACAGACCCGATTTTCGGATGTATGTGTGTTTTAAGACGCACAAAGTTAAGCACGTCGGTAAACGCTAGCTGGCTAATGCTGGCATGCCGGTGTTGTGCCCCACCGGCTGCAAACAAACATGCTACGTTGTTTTATTATAAAGTTCGGCCCTTCACTCTGGAGAATCGCTTTGATCCACTTCCTCCTTAGTATCACTTCAGTCTGGAATCCGTGAAAATTTCAGTAGGGTTGGCGTTTATTCACGTTATCTACGAAGTAAAGCAGGGAAATTGAACTGAACCGGAAGTGAGCTGTCTAACTGTTTAAAACCGGAAGTTCGGAACACGGAAGCGTGATAATCCCCTATTAAGAGCAAAGAAGGAGCTAACTAGGAGCCTCCGGTCGGCAGGCGGAGCTTCCGGTCTGCCGCATGTCAATCATAAGGACACGCCCTTAATTATGTGTAATTTGAAGAATAAATCACATCTAAACGAATGAGTTATAAAAAAATTCCCCCCCCTCACAGTTGACATGAAGGTAAACTTGACCTAATAAACCTAAAATGATTTTTTTGAACCAGGCTGTAAACCTGTTTATTTTTGCTGTGAAGTTGGCGTTTTTAACATGGGAGTCTATGGGGATTTGCTCGCTCTTGGAGCCAGCCCCTAGTGGATGAAGGGAGGATTACACTATTTACAACAAGGAAGCGAGCTTCACTGTTCTGAGGCGGAGTTTGCCCCTTGGTATAGATCAAATTCGACGATCAGCATCAAGCAACAAACTCTGGTGGTGAAGAGTGAAACCTTCCAGAAGTGCTGAAAATTGCAGTTCACTGCTCATCCACTAGAGGCTGCAAAAGAGCTCTAATGCATTCCAGTTGTCTCGTAACCCGTTTTTCTGAGATACAAGCTCATAATTTACAGAGGACCCCGAGATTGTAGATTCAAAGACAACTGCTTCGAGTACCGTTGTTGTTTATTAAACTTCTTTATAAGATATTTTCTGTTTATAAAGTTCAGTGTAAACAGCACCGAGTTTTTGTTATTGACTTTTATGTTTTCACAGCAGTCTTTAAAAAAATGCTGCGTGAATATGTTGTTTAATTAAACACACAGTAAAATTGGCTGCTGTTGTCATGGTAACATTGTTATAACGTCTGCTATTTTTCTAGCTAGAACTTTGTTAATTTCTAGCTGTTCTAACTCATAAATTGGCTGTTGTGGTATTGTGGTTTGCAGCCTGGTTCAAAAGATCATTTTGTGCTTAACAGAAACTGAGAGTGGTCATGGTCACATTTTTTTGATGCTGTTTTAAAACCAAGTTCGTTTTCCTCTAGTTTTCATTTCCGTTTTCATTATTTCAGAGTGAAAGTGCTGCGTACTCTTCCTAGCAGCGACCTCCAGTATTGAGTGTTTTGACAATGTTTAGAGAGTGTTAAGTAATGTTGATATGTTTTCAATTCAGCTTTATTTGTATATTCACGACAACGTCATTTCAAGGCACTTCACAGACAGATCAATTCGAGCCAATTCAATAGCTGAGCAAACCGACAGATTGGATCAAATCTTGACTTGACCTGTCCCTGCCCCCCCAGCATGAAGTGCCACCCTGGCCGCCCCCACCCTGATTCAGACCCAGAACCTGAATGAATGATAAAACTCACTCGATTTCATCCAGTTCAGACTTCATGTCTGCAGCAGCTCTTCGAACATCTTTAGCTTGCTCTCTCAGAAGTTTGCTGGTTTCCGTCTCACAGTCATTTATATTATTGCAGTTGCTGATCAGCTCAGGGACTGTGAACAGAAGCCCGATGGCTCCTCCACCAACCTGAAAATGAACACGTATGATTCTTAGGATTGAAAAAAATACAATATGCTGTCAATTATTAGCATTAATTGACAGGGCGGCTGTAGCTCAGGTGGAAGAGCAGTCGTCTTTCAACCGGAGGGTTGTGGGATTGATTCCAGGCTTCCCCAGACTACATGCCAAAGTGTCCTTGGGCAAGACACTGAACCCCAAGTTGCCTCCCGATGTGCCTATCGAGGTATGAATGTGTGTGTGACTGGGTGAATGTGATATGTAGTGTAAAGCGCTTTGAGCGGTTAGTATGACTGGAAAAGCGCTATATAAGTACAGTCCATTTACCATTAATCATTATTATTTCTAACCATGCTAGAAATCTACAGCATGGTTTAATACAAGCGTATTTAACCATGCTATACATTAACTAAATCTGACTAAATCTGACCAGTGAAAGTTGGAGTTTATTTAGCATGAGAGTATCTTTTTAAATGTGTTTAGATTGTCGCGAAAAAGAAGTCACCACAGTTGTGTTTGTATTCTAAATCTGTCGAAATCTCCTCCACCAGCTTTGTAATATAATGTAACATATAAATGTTATCCCACAATATGTAGATGACTGGAATTATTTAGGCAACAATTTTATTGCAAAGAATAAGGAAAAACACCTTTATAGTCTATGACCTGAATATTTTTCTAACCATAAACACACAGCCATGGAAAAAATTAAGAGACCAACTTTGTCATCAGAAATAATGGTTATGCAATTGAGTATCTACTGTGGTGTAAATCACGTAACTAAAAAGAGAAAAGAAAATATAGAATGCCTGAATGCATTGTTTAGAAGTTCAATGCTATTGTTGTAATTGATGTAACTAAAATCACTTATCAAGAAAAGCATAGAAAATGGCTAGATATCAGTTCTTAAAGGTAGATTCTGAAGTTTCCCTCCTGATTTGCTCTTTATCTTTGTTTTGTTGTGGTCGGGACGTTTCTGGGTGGAGATTTCTGTCTGGGGGCTCCAGACTCCACCTTTAAATTAAACTCTTATGAGCTATTTTTGTTGTTATCATTATAATTGTCCAGACAAATGTACTTTTAGTAGTATCAGGCATTAAAATGACCAATTAATATGAGAAAACAAAGGTGGTCTCTTATTTTTTTCCATGGCTGTACATTTCTAACTCCAAAATAAAGTTGTTATTGCTAACTACAATTAGCCGTTTGCCCATTTTTCAGGTTGTTATGATTGAAATGTTGAGCTGGAATATAAAAATGTTGATAAATTAATTGTGTTTTAGAGGTTACCTTTTAAACTCTACAACACTGTAAATCTAAAACATAATTACTGTCTCTACTCACCTTTTTTAAGACTTTTGATGATCCCTTGACACCCAACGCAACTACTGCCTTGTGAGCACCTGATTTTAGCATTTTTGCCTGTGCTTTCTGCATTCCCACTTTGGCTAATTCTTTTACTGCCACCTCTGTTAGGAAATCTGACAGCAACCCAACCTTCAGCCCTGAACATTTGTTTTTTGAATCTGTTTCTGTCCTGAATATTTGACCTAGTGGTAATTCAGACAGCAAAGTGAGCAAGTTGTCTTTGTCTTTGAGTTTCAGCCCATTACGTTTGGCTATAACTCTCAGGATTTGTTCTATGATGTATTCTTCTACAGAATCACCTCTGTCCCGTTGTTGTTTGAGTTGTCTTTCCCTTGACAGTAGCTCTATTTCTTCTTTGATTTCCTTTGTAAGATCCTCAATCATGTCTGAGGTCTTTTTGCCTGACTCATGGCACTTTGTGATTTGGCAGCACTGAGAACTTCAGAGCCAACACAGGTAGCCAAACCAGACCCTGCTGCAACTGCTCCTGCTGTAGCTACAAAGGTAAAGCTAGTCCTCCGGTGAGGACTGTAACTATGCCTGCTGTTGTTATTGCAGCTGCACCACCCACTTCCAAAGAACTCCCTACAACTTTGGTGACATTAATGCTCTTCTTGTATTCCTCAAGCTCAGAGGCCAGTAAATCCAACTTGTCAGCACTTTCATTTAGTAGCTCCACCCAGGAGAAGATTTTATCTACCAGCTTTTCTGCAGTAGCCATGTCGTAATTAGACAAAGAGCTCAACAGGTCTGCAATGAAGAACAAACAGTAATCAGAAAAGTGAAAAGATCACACATAAAAAAACAGATATTTCATGATCATGTAGAATAATTCACCAATACCTATAAAACCCTCTAGTTGCACTACAGGATAAATATAAGAAATTGGTGTAGGACGGAGCAATCCCACGCCTGCCCGGATCAGACGTATTACCCTTTTAGACTCCTTAAACACTAGTGAGCAGCCATGAGCCCATGCCAGCCTCTGCTCCTATAACAGAGCAGTGCGTCCCCTTTATGGTAATTATAGGTAAATACCCCACATTTACTACAGGCTTATCCTCACGGACCCGTACAGTGAGGCTCCGCAGACCACTTTCTGTTTCACAGAGGGAAGCAGGTGCAATTACACCATTTTTAATCTTTCCAGCCACTTACTCGTTTGGAGATCTGGGAAGATCGAGCAGGACACTTCCGAGATTAAGGTCCCAGCCTCGCTCAGGCTCGCCCCGATGCCGTCCTGATCCGCTGAACAGGGTCCCCCAAATGATCCACAAAAAAGTGTCTTTCTAGACTCCTATTTCAGAGTCTATTGGCTTTATTTAGATTTTTGGGGGGTTAAAAGAAAAGGTTCACACAACCTGACTTTGTCCCAATCACAAGGACAGGGTACCAGCGTTGGGTTTTGCCAAAAAAGGAAAAAAATACAAATGAAGAACAAAGGATGTGAACACTTCAACCTAATACAAAGTTCTGCTAATTCTCTATGTAACCCTTGATTTTACCCCCCCAGTCAGTTCCTGGCTGCTTCGTCCTCCTTCCTTGGTGCTGCGTCGACTCCTTCAGGATGCCCAAATATGGTTTTGTGGCCCAATAAGTGAAAGCGTTGATCGTGTATCTATAACAATACAGTCCGATGGTTTCCTGTGTCGGGTTTTGCAAACCGTATGCCTTTATTCCCATTTCAGTGTGGTAGAGAATAAGTGCTGTCTGTGTTCTCATGACATCTTCTCGACCCCGTTTCCTGCCCTACAGTGTTTCCTGTAGAATGGAGCATCTTCTGCACACCTTGAGGCCTTCGGAGGGTTTCTAGCGAGGCAGCTGCGAAACCGCAGCCCTCGTACTCACTGTCACTCGTACTCGCTTTCCACCTCTTCAGCAGAATATAGGTGTGAAAACCCACAGGACATCTTACACTTGTTCATGACCAAAGGTGAAACTGATCTGGCTGTGACCGGGTTATAACCTTTTATCCTTCCCGTAAGGTGGCCAAAAGCAGAGCAGAACATTAACATCTGAGAGGTTTTATCAGTTTTACAAGAGAATACATCATCTAACACACTGAGATACATGAAAGTAACTTAAATGTAATACAAAGAAATGTAATAAAGAAACTGGAACACATGCAGGTGTCTTCTGTGTTGCTCTGCAAATTTCAATTCAACTTTATTTGTATAGCGTCCATTCATGACAGTGTCACCTCAGGGCGCTTAAACAGACAGAAAAGTTCAGGTCAGATTCATAATGGCCTGGTTAAGGAAACCAACAGATTGGATCTAATCTTGACTTGACCCGGTCCAATCCCCCATCCTGAGCAAGCACGGAGGGGTGGCGACAGTGGGAAGGAAAACACCCTTTTAACAGGGAGGAAAAACCTCCGGCAGAACCCGGCTCAGGTAGGGCGGCCATCTGCCTCGACCGGCTGGGGGGGAGAAGACAGAAAGAGAGACCAACAGATACTGCAACGTTATCCAGCCAGATCTGCTGAGAGAGGAGAACACAGTTAATGATGCAATACTGTCACATGTTTCTACATGGAGAAGCAGAGATGGTGGGAGAGAAAGAGCCCAGTGCATCATGGATGTCCCGCAGCAGTCTAAACCTATAGCAGCTTAACTAAGGGAAGGCTAGCCATCCCTAACTATAAGACTTATCAAAAAGGAAGGTTTTAAGCCTGATCTTAAAGGTAGAGAGGGTGTCTGCCTCCCGAACCTGAAGTGGTAACTGATTCCATAATAGGGGGGCTTGATAGCCAAACGCTCTGCCTCCCATTCTACTCTTAGAGACCCTTGAAACTACCAAAAGGCCTGCAGTCTGAGAGCGAAGTGCTCTGCTTGGAATATATGGAACTATGAGATCTCTAAAATATAATGGAGCTTGGTCATGGAGAGCTTTATATGTGAGAAGAAGAATTTTAAATTCTATCCTGGATTTAACAGGGAGCCAATGAAGAGAAGCTAGAACTGGAGAAATATGATCTCTCCTGCTGGTTCTAGTCAGAACCCTAGCTGCAGCATTCTGGATCAGCTGGAGACTTTTCAAGGCATATTTGGGGCAGCCCAATAATAAGGAATTACAGTAATCCAATCTGGTAGTAACAAAAGCATGGACTAGTTTTTCTGCATCGTCCTGAGAGAGGATGTTCCTAATTTTAGCAATATTACGTAGGTGAAAGAAGGCGGTTCTAGAAACCTCTTTTATATGGGAGTTGAAAGACAAATCCTGGTCAAAAATGACTCCAAGATTCTTCACTGTGCTGCTGGAAGCCAAATTAATGCATCCAGATCAACTATGAAGCTAGATAATTTAGTCCTGAGTTTTTCGGGTCCAAAGACTATAACCTCGGTCTTGTCTGAATTTAGAAGCAGAAAGTTCAGGGTCATCCAGGTCTTTATGTCACTAAGACATCTTTGTAATCTCACAAACTGACTGGTTTCATCAGGCTTCATAGATAAGTATATCTGAGTGTCGTCTGCATAACAATGAAAATTTATGCCATGTTGTCTGATGATATTACCCAAAGGAAGCATATATAATGTGAAGAGAATTGGTCCGAGCACAGAACCCTGGGGAACTCCATGAGTTACTCTGGTGTGTGATGAAGACGTGTTGTTGACATTTACAAAGAACAGGAAGCATTTAACCACCTACAGTTTCCATCACATGAAGATAAATGAACAATGTAGCATAACAGTATGGTTATACATGAAACTTATCTAACTTCTATGAAACTTATAAAAGAAGCATCTAAACTACAAAGGCACACATAGTAAAACAAGTCCTAGATACTCCCTTTCTGCAAGGCCTCTTGCGTTCGCAGCAAGCTGGAGATCCTAAGACAGGAGCTGAGCACAAAGGTTAATCATGAATGCATTTAGGGTTTCATATTTGTATCTGAGGTAGCCATGTTTTCATTACACCTCAGGTTCTCAACAATCAGATGGGAAAATACCCTCATGAATATAATATATTCTTTCATATATCAAATACAGAAGTACAGATGCGGATACAGACTAAACCATTTGTCACAGAATACATTTTAAGGAGTCATCACCCAGAGATGGCATCTTTCCTTGTTAAAAAAAAAAACAAAAAAACCATTGGTGTTGGACCTCATTGGAATCTTGCCGGATAATCTGGAGTTTGAAAGTGGCTGAGTTTTTCTGTTTGTGCTCTTTGTCGATAAATTTATTTAAAGACAATTTATGGGAGACTGGTGATGTGAAAAAAACAGGTGATGACTCCTTTAAATTCATGCAGCTCCAGTCCAGTAAATAGCTTTAACCAGAGGTGTCCAAATCTTTTACATTGGAGGGCTGAAAATGAGTCTGAATTTAGTTTGTGGACCAAAACTAAAGATTCAGGTTGTAGTGCAAGAAATTAAAGGAATAGTTCACCCTCAGAATGATTCAACTTTATTTTCCACTTACCCTGATGGTGAGCAAGACTCTGGAACACTTTTTTAATATGTCAAATGCAGCCGGAGATCAGGACGACTTCTCGCTTCCCCTCAATGGAGTTCGCCAGGGTCCGAGTCAAAAAGGTCCATAAAAATACACAAAAAAATTGCCAATATTCCTCCATACTGCTCATCCCATGTAATCCAAGTGTCCTGAGTGGGTAGCGTCCAGAATTTACTCCAAGCAACATCATTTACTATATTTTTAGAGCCTAAAAAGGAGTATTGTTTACTTTCGTGAAGCGCGCACATGCGCGGTCACGAAACTACGGAAGCCTCGGCGTACAGAGCCTACTCTGCCGATAATGCAAGCGTAGAAGAAGAAATTCACTGTTTACATTGTGCTAAGAGCGCCAGAGCTCTAGACAAACCGGGACAAACACAGGAGGGGTTGGATATTGATCTAAAAGAAAGAAAGAAAGAAAGAAAGAAAGAAAGAAAAAGAGAACGCACGATCTCGTCCACCGTGGCTTCCATTAGCGTGCTTGCTAGGAATGCCATGCAGTGTTGTTTAGACTCTAAAAATATACTAAAAGACGTTGTTTCAAGTAAATTCTGGACGCTACCCACTCAGGGCACTTGGACTACACGGGACGAGCAGTATGGAGGAATATTGACAATTTTTTGTGGACTTTTATGGACCTTTTTGGCTCAGACCCCGGCGAACTCCATTGGGGGGAAACAAGAAGGTCGTCCTGATCTCCGGCTGCATTTGACATATTAAAAAAGTGCTCCAGAGTCTTGCTCGCCATCACGGTAAGTGGAAAATAAAGTTAAATCATTCTGTGGGTGAACTATTCCTTTAACCATGCTTCGTCCATTTGTTTGTTCAAAATAAAACCTCATAAAAAGTAATGTGTTCATTAGCGTATTTGTTTTTTACATTACTTTGTGTGAGGATTTTTTTTGGGACCATGGACATCCAGGTTTGAGTGGATCAATGAACCACAGTGCCACCCTACCCACAATGTAATGCAATGTTAATTTGTGGTCAGAAAGGGAAGTGCAACAATGTGTAAATAACAAAAAAACTTTTCCCACTGGGCCCCAAATTGGACAGCCCTGGCTTAAACTGATAAAATTAATAAACAAGCGGGCTACAGAGACGGGGAAAGATAGGGGCTGTGTCTCAACCTGCGCACTTGAGCACTTTAAACACTCTTTTTGAGTGTGTAGTGCGTTCATGCTGTCATTTAAAGGAGCTGTATCAGCTTTTCATACGTTCCAAAAGTCAAATACAGGCATTTATAAGCTAAATATGTTCCCATTGCTACTATAGAAACTAATTTGGTGTTAAATATTAGTTTTTATATGCGTCTAATTTCCAACACAGAAGTAAGATGGCTGACTGTCCTGAACCGCGGAGCTCTCGACCAATTACAGCATGTTTTACGCCCATTTCATGACGTCGCCCCGGAAGAGACACTTATTCTAAAGGGTTACAGAATTGTCCTTAACACCGGCAGCACTCACATGGATGTTACTTGTAAACACTGATGGATAATCGGACTCCGATCGACGGGATAAAACAGACCAGCCTGTTATGGAGCTGTATGCGCTCGACCCAGAGTCTGATATGGAGTTTGAAGTACACGCAGTACCACAGAAGTACCACAGAAGTACCACAGAAGTACCACAGAGACCCCTGACGAGTAAGTAAATTAGCAAACAAATCATAGACAAACAGCTAGCATTGAGCTAAGAGATGTTTTTCACTCACCGGTGTCGCTGTCTGTCCATGCGTGTTTTTATAGTAGGAACTGCGTCAGGTTTCAGAAGTAATCCCCCGAAAAAAAACACTTTACTGGCCGAGATTTATGAAGTTGTCAGGAGTGAAGTTCACACACAAAGTTGAGTTTTTTTTTTTGTTTTTTTTCTGCTCCTGAAGTTATAATCAAGCCACTTCTGGCAAGCCGATTCGTCCAGTACAACAAATAATCTCCCACGCTGAACGCAACCACATTTTTCCCAACTTGCCGTCCTCTAGAGCTTAAAAAAAAAAAGAAAAAAAAAAATTCTCCTAAACTCTGGATCAAACATCTGTTAGCTGATGGCTGTTTGTCTCTGAGGAAATCTTCCTGCAGGCTGTTAGTTTCTTCCTCAGAGAGTGTGTATAGGTTAGGATTCTCTTGGAGTTTGTGTTTAACAAAGAGGGCGTTTTGCAACGATGCTGCGCATGCGTGTTTGTCGCTTCGTGATTGGTGCCACCTCGTTGCGTATACCGGTGTCAGTCAGTTATGTTAAGGAAGCTACAGCGTGGCCTGAATATTCATATAAATTATTCAAATATGCACAAATGAAGAAAAAAACGACTTAAATGAATTTTTTTTTCTGAGGAAATAACACAGTAACATGCTGAAAAGCTCTTAAAAGTCCATTTTTCATGATAGGGATCCTTTAAGTGAAAATTCAGTGCACTGAAAGTACCGGGATGTTGTCCTAATAATGGCCAAAAATGAAGTGCAAAACAAAGCATAGTACTCGCACTAAAAGGACGCCATCTTGCTGACGTAGTGGAAAAGGCGGGACTTTCAAACTGCTTTCAGAGCTGAATCCTGGTGGTGAACGAAGCGGTGACAACCCCTGCTGCATCGGAGGCGGTATTGTACTGATTTAACTAACATTTATCGAATGATTTAGACATAATTATTAATTACTTATGTATATTGTGGCATGCTACCAAGCTGTTCACTCCCTGATAACAGTTATGATCTGGTCATTTGTTTGAGGCCACATTATACCAGCTCAGTAGAGTTAGCTCACATTAGCGGGCAATGCTAGCCCGTCACTTCCTGTAAGCGCAGTGCTCTGTTTGGGTCAGCATTTAGCGACAATGGTGTGTACTCGGGCAAGTGTCATGGCTGTTGTTTCCCAAAACTGAAAAATAATGTAGGTATATTTCAGGATAACAAAAAGGACAGAAACTGGTTAATAATTTACGGCTATTTTGCAGCAATGGAGATTTATTAAGCCTTGAAAAGATGATTTTACCAATTCATAAAGTTGACTCAACTTTTTTTGTTTACTCACAACCTGTCTGTCTTCATACAAGCATTGGATACTGGTACATTGGATCATTATTTATATACATTTACATAGATATGGCCACAAAAATAAATAAATAAATTAATAAATAAATCTTGGTCTTCTTATGCTTCCACAGCCCAATAATATATTTGGCAAAACTTGTTATTTTCCAGGCTGGGGGGAAAAAAAAGGGGACATGTGATTTTAATAAATATCGCTATCAAAATGAGCTAGAAACGCATTTTTTTAAGGTCAGAAAGTTATACTGTATGCTACTTTAAGCAAACTTATTTGTTCTAAAAAAGATAGAAAAAAAAATCTATTTTACAGTTAACTGTGATGTAAAACCTTTTTGTGTTTTCCAAGTTGATTAGTTTCAAACAGAGATAATAGAACATCACTAAAGATATGCGAGGACAACTGGAGACAATATTTTCAGATAAAAAGAACTTAATCGTGACTGAACAAATAATCATTTTAGAGAAGAAATCACTGAGTTGTCCTCAGACTTACTTTGGGATAAATTGTCACAGCAGTCCGTTTGCGGTCACACTTACTTGTTTGTAGTTCAGATGAGAGAGAAATTGTCACATTAGGGCTACCGGCTTCATATAATAAAGGTCCAGGCTGAGATGGGTTCTGGTAAATTAATAAACAGATAACCTACTTTATTTCTCTTTCATTTCTCTTTTACTTCAAACAGAAAGTAAACTTTCACCTCTGCATAGGGGTGTGGTGCGTATTCACTGATATAAACATTGATAATACCCCCCAGTACAATAAAATTATAGATAATGTTAAGTTTAATTTGTGTTTTATCTAACTCTACTTTCAGTTCATTTCTTTATACATTAAGTGATTGGAATTAAAAAACTGACCATGTTCTTTTCAGGCCAACTGGAATTTGGGGGGGGGGGGGAAGGAGAGGGGAAGGGGGGGGGGGGGGGGAAAGGAAAAAAAAAAGAAAAAGGAGAAGAAAGGAAAAAAAAAAAGGAAAAAAAAAAGAAAAAAAAAAAAAAAAAAAAAAAAAAAAAAAAAAAAAAAAAAAAAAAAAAAAAAAAAAAAAAAAAAAAAAAAAAAAAAAAAAAAAAAAAAAAAAAAAAAAAAAAAAAAAAGAAAAAAAAAAAAAAAAAAAAAAAAAAAAAAAAAAAAAAAAAAAAAAAAAAAAAAAAAAAAAAAAAAAAGAAAAAAAAAAAAAAAAAAAAAAAAAAAAAAAAAAAAAAAAAAAAAAAAAAAAAAAAAAAAAAAAAAAAAAAAAAAAAAAAAAAAAAAAAAAAAAAAAAAAAAAAAAAAAAAAAAAAAAAAAAAAAAAAAAAAAAAAAAAAAAAAAAAAAAAAAAAAAAAAAAAAAAAAAAAAGAAAAAAAAAAAAAAAAAAAAAAAAAAAAAAAAAAAAAAAAAAAAAAAAAAAAAAAAAAAAAAAAAAAAAAAAAAAAAAAAAAAAAAAAAAAAAAAAAAAAAAAAAAAAAAAAAAAAAAAAAACTATAACACATTTTTAAACAATTATTTATTTCAGTGCTCTCTTAAACAATCAATTATACACAATAAAAAATGCATTTTTTTTATTTTTTTTTATCCAATCATTAGGTTAGGCCCTTTGGTTAATTTGATTGGATTATTTTAACAGAATTGGGTATTCTAAAAACAAACAAGCAAACAAAAAATACAATTGGTTATTTCTGTTGGGTGGTAAATTATTAGCTGTTGAATTGTAGCTGTAGTTAGGTTTTGTTGGGTTATTTTGGACCATCCAACACGTTGACTTCCGGGCATACGCAACCAAGCCCCACCCACACTAAACCCAGATTTTGTTTGAATATAAACTTTATACTGGAATTTATTTATCATTTCATGTTCAGTACAACAGTGTCTCATATCTCAGAATAATGTGAGTCACGTTAGCTAGCATGTCTGACTGTGTTCAACATTGGTGAATTCAAGTTGGTGTTTTTGAACAAATGGATTTAAAAGAAAACTTGTGCAGCAACACTGAGGGAGGTGACCACAACCTTGTCATTACCTGCAAGTTTGTTTATTTTCTAAATGCTGTCTTGTCTGATAAACATGGTTCACTGTCTGAAGTGCCCATGTTGCTAACAGATAGCCTCTAGCAAACTCTGACTGCTAGCTACCGGCTGGTTGACCTAAATAAAGTTAAATAAAGTTATAGCCAAATAAGGTTGTAGCCAATCAAATATTAATTCAACTTGGTCTCCAGGCAGACACCAAGTCATTACTGCACCTAACCCTTTTACCGGGGAGGGAAATCTGGCATGCCAAAACAATTTTATACAATTTCACAACAACCCAAATGTCGGATTAATTTACACAGCATGTATTCAGGCTCTAAATATATACTAAATGACGTTGTTTCCAGTAAATTCTGGACGCTACCCACTCAGGACACTTGGATTACATTGGACGAGCAGTATGGAGGAAGATTGACAAGTTTTTGTGGACTTTTACGGACCTTGTTGGCTCGGACCCAGCGAACTCCATTATATGAATTCAATTATATGAAAGTTGGGGGGAAAAGAGAAGCCTTCCTGATCTCCGGCTGCATTTGAGGTTTTAAAAAGTGCTCCAGAGTCTTGCTCACCATGAGGGTAAGTGGAAAATAAAGTTACATCATTCTGTGCGTGACCTATTTTAACTCAGATCGGAAGTGGGGTTATTTTATTCGTAATTAAAAGAGGAATAAAGAGATAAACATAAGCTAAGCTATGAAACCGTCAACTGATTGAGCACTACAAGTTGTTGGAAATAACAGATCAGCTCCTGTCTCCTCCATATCTCCAGTAAGCTGTGCAGGACGCAGTTCTCTGGGCACCTGCTCCTCTGCACCGGGGCATCAAACAGCCAGACCAATGCTGGGCAGGACTGCACAGGACAGACTTTCTCAGAGTGTAAGCAGCGTTTCCACCGCTGGTCTGTCACGGTCTTTCCTTACAGCAACCCGAAGCACTGCGGCTCGTGCACATGTTTGTGCACTGATGCGCTCCTGCTCTGTGGCAGTCTTTACCAGCTGGGTGATAAGATGCTCCGATAGTGTCGCTTTTAATTCTCATCACCTAAAATGTCCAATATTATCTGCCTACCGATATTATCGGATGATATTGGCATTAAAATGTGATATCAGAAAATATTGGTATCGGTATTTTTGGACTGATATTTTTAAAAGCGAAATCTCACGAGATTTCATTGTTCCATCACTGTTGGTCCAGCATTAATAAAAGTCCCTGTTATCCTGGAAGAACTTCATTTCCCAGCATTCCTTTCAGAGTCATGTGACTACAATACAGCTGCTGCTGCTACAGACTGACTTGCTTTGAAGCTGCTGATAATATGTCTGGTTTTAAGTTGTTGGTTAAATTACCAAGTTGTTAGAAACATTAGAATTAGCTACATGTTGGCTAATACCTGCCGTAGATATAAACACTAGATGCCGCCTTCAGACCCGTAGCGTACGTTGGCTCGGCCGCCATCTTGGGCAGGGGTTTCTAACAGCAGTTAGGTCCATATCTGTGGTTAGGTGTCGTTTCTTCGACTTCATGCTGAAAGATTGTTCAGCCGTCTGCAGCTGTCATTGATTTCAGACTTTTCTTGACGTTTTTGCAAAGTTTGTATCATGATCATTTCTCACATAATCAAAATATTTCAGTGCCACTAAAGGGTAAAAAAAAAAAAAACGGTTAGAAAGTTTTCCTTTCTGAATTCATCCTCATATAAACATTTAAAACCTAGTTTATTAGTGTCACATCCTTGATGTTAAAATGCAATATTCTGAGACATTTTTTAAACATCTCATGGGTGAGTTATTGATAAGTACCTGAATAATGTAGAATATTATTTATTTATCTAGACTTACCAGAAATACAAACCTGACAAAGGCCCTGCGAAAAACAACATTATTACACCTGGTAGCTAAAATCAGCTCACATTTACCTGAAGCAGTACTGGATGATGAGCATGAAGAGAATGAATAAATGAACATGGAATATTCTGTTTTTATGGTACATTCTACCTGATTTTTATATGTTCAATTTGTAGTTTTTACTGTTTACAGAAAATAAATAAATAAAGGTTTCATGTGTTTGGTTTTGGTGGTATTTATTACATTTTAAAAAAATTATTATGGCAATTTGTGAGTTTTGTTATTGTCTATGATTTGATATAACTTATTTCTTTATTCATTATATTTGTGCTCCACAACTATACATATATATATATATATATATATATATATATATATATATATATATATTTATATATATATTTTTATTTTTTAAATATAAAAAAAGCAGCCTGACCAACGCCATGTATGAGACAGGCAGCAAGTCTGACTTGCCGTTTGTCTCATACATGACGTTGGTCACGCTGGTGCACCAGGCTATAAAATCACTATGTATGCATGTGGGTGTGTGTCTAAGTGTATGTATATGTAAATGAAATAATCCATGACTTTGTCATAGATTATCAGATATTTATAATAAACCAAACGACTTGAAAATCGGTTGAATATTGAGTCAGTTATGGTGGATTTGATCGAAGATAGATCTCTGCCTACATTGATTAATGCAATGAGGAGACGCGGCATCCCCCTGCCTAAGATGGCGGCCGAGCTGACCTATCGCTCTGATGGACAGCAGCGTCGGAGGCGACATCTAGTGATATCTATGAATACTTGCTAGTATCTAATATATGGTAGTACCTAATACCTGCTAGTATCTGATATATGGTAGTATCTAATACCTGCTAGTATCTGATATATGGTAGTATCTAATACCTGCTAGTATCTGATATATGGTAGTATATAATACCTGCTAGTATCTGATATATGGTAGTATCTAATACCTGCTAGTATCTGATATATGGTAGTATCTAATACCTGCTAGTATCTGATATATGGTGGTATCTAATACCTGCTAGTATCTGATATATGGTAGTATCTAATACCTGCTAGTATCTGATATATGGTAGTATCTAATACCTGCTAGTATCTGATATATGGTAGTACCTAATACCTGCTAGTATCTGGTATATGGTAGTATCTAATACCTGCTAGTATCTGATATATGGTAGTACCTAATACCTGCTAGTATCTGATATATGGTAGTATCTAATACCTGCTAGTATCTGATATATGGTAGTATCTAATACCTGCTAGTATATGATATATGGTAGTATCTAATACCTGCTAGTATCTGATATATGGTAGTATCTAGTACCTGCTAGTATATGATATCTGGCAGCCAGATGTCCAACATGAACTCCTCCAGATGATTTGAGGATATTTTGGGATCTTTGCTCCCAGAGCAGATAATAGTTGTATCTTTCCAAATATGAGATACAACCTCACAGTTGTCTACATATATTATCGGTTGATATCGGAATTTAAGAGTTGGACAATATCAGATATCGATTTTTTTAAAAGCCATTATCGAACATCTCTACCTAAAATCGCAACATGTTAATGCCTTGAACATTGTAAATGAAGAAACAGTCCTAACAGATAAATTAAAAAACAAATCAGTTACAGCTATTTTTATTTAATTAATTTTGGGAATCCATTTTAACCTATTTTGTGCATGTGTGTGTGTGTGTGTGTGTGGGCGCGTTTTTGCAACATTGTGGGGACCTTGTTCCAGATTTTTACCATCACCGTGGGGACGTCTTGCCCTCGTGGGGACATTTTTCCGGTCCCCAAGGGTACGAACCCCATTTTGAGGGTCAAGATTAGGTTTTAGAGATTAAGCTACAATTGGGTTTTGGTTAGGGTTAGGACAAGGGTTAGGTTTAGGCAATCAGTTATGTGCGTTCGGTTTAGGGTAAGGGGCTAGGGCAGGGGTAGGCAACTCCAGTCCTCGAGAGCCGGTGTCCTGCAGGTGTTAGGACTTTTCCTGCTGCAACACACCTGACTTCAATCAGTGGGTAATTAGCAGACTTGTGCAGCCAAGCTCTGGAAATCAGGTGGTGTGTTGAAGCAGGGAAGCCCTGAAGACCTGCAGGATGCCGGCTCTCGAGGACCGGAGTTGCCTACCCCTGGGCTAGGGAATGCATTATGTCTATGGGTATACCCCACGGGGATATAAAAACAAGCGTGTGTGTGTGTGTATATACACATAAATATTTTGCAAATGGATTAGTTTTTGCTGAGTATGTGGCTGCATATGCTTAAATGATGGTTTGAGGTTTTTGTATGATAAATATTTCCAGGGTCTGCTGTGCTGCACCTCAAATCCACCCTGACTCAAACTTGCGTACTCGATCTCAGAGCTGTTGTGAGATTTGATGTTTTCATAAATTGGACCAATGTGCTAACAAACTAATTTGTTTTAATTGGATCAGAGTTGGCTTAAATTGATTGCATCTCTAATGTGCCTTGAGGTTGCTTGTTGTGAATTGGCACTATACAAATAAATCTGAAGAAAAGCTGAGAAAATTCAGATACATACAAGAGTCTTCTTAGAAACTCAAACATACAGACATGCCGACTACAAGGACACTATAAAATTGAAGAAAAAGAGAGGAAACAGACTGTATTGCTCTTTGATACATAACAATTAAAAAAAGACATTATTAAAATCATTATTATATCAGAGTGCGAGCATTAGACCTGGTCTTATAAAATCTGATTAAAAAAAAAAAATCCACAGAGAAAAACAATCAAATGATAAAAAGTGTCTAAACATTCAAGCTGTGATAAAGTCTGATTTCATCATGTTCAGGTTTCACATACATTTCTGTCAAATACTGTCATTTGCCTATAAACAACGTTATTTTAAGAAGAAAGTGAAATTTGTTTAATAAAAATACTCAGACATCCCAAAGTTAACAGTCTAGTGCTTTGTGTAAGGTTCCAGTACTGAGAGAGGTGTGCCATACTGGGAATGATGGGCTAGCGTTAGCTTCCCACTTCTTTGTCTGGGTGGTTAAAAACTGATTTTAACTCTAAATTTCAATAGAACCAGAGCAGTTTGGCAGTGTCTGATGTCACACTTCTCATTTCTTTGCTCTTTTCAGTGTTATTGGAGCATCAATGCCGCAGTGTGTCCAAAACATAATGTTAAACTGTGAGATGTCGAAGGCGTGAACATGGCTGTCGAACATGGTTTCTGCTCAGCTGTAAAGTCAAGAATATACTTGCTTGTGATGAAGCATTTATCATGGCTGCCCAGTGAAGCATCGTCTGTAAACATCCACGATTGCAAGCTGCAGTATGTGAATGACCACTAGGGGCAGCGCCGGGAGGAAACTGACCAGATGGAGGGTCACAATCATGGACCGTTATTAGAGACGAACGTAGTATCACGTCTGAATAGAGGAAAGTGAAGCCAGTTGGGCGTTTCCCACCGTCGCCATCTTGCCGTGCCACGTGTGCCGTCACACCCAGAAAATACCAAAATGGGCACAATGTACTCTGGGCTAACCACGCTAACTCGAAACTAACAGGAGCTAACGAAGATTAGCCTCCCGAGTGGCGGGACAAAGGTAAGACATGTTTGGACTTGCTGTTAGCTGCTAAAAACCACTTTTTTGCTCCTTTGCTGCAGACTGAGACCTTACTGAGAGCAAACAAGGAGTGAATAGTTAGCCACCGGCCGGCTTCCGGCCTGCCTGCCAACAGTTTTGTCAAACCCAGCACTAACTTTTTCTAGCACCACTATGTTTAATGTCTTGTTAAGAACCTACAAAGTCAGCAGGTCTGTCAGGTCTTAGTTTTCTAATGTGGCCTCTTGTGGAATCTTCTGCTAACAGAGTAGTACACAAGAAAGTATGCAGGCAATTCTGCTCACGATGGAGCCGGCTGCCTACACGAATAATGGGCTAAAAAGCAAGTATATTCTCAGCCAAAGGCTCATTTATGCTCAGTGTGAAATATGCCTACATACAACAGACGGAGTCGTCTTTCCCGAGCGTGATAAACGGATACGTACCACCGGAGATGATGGGCAGTACAGCTCATGTGCAGACAGAAGAATGAAGAAAAAAAAATGAAATGGCAAAACTTTTTGAAGAGATGCTGTGTTTGCTATTGCTACTGAAACTAATTTTGGCACTTGGAAATTAACTCTGCAATTCCCTACCAACCATGCCAACATTAAGCACACATGGGAGGTAATGTTTGGTAACGTTTGAAAGAAACGTATCATCCTCACATAAGTAAATGAGTCCGTAAGCCTCATCTATGCTCTACGTTATGCACACACAGAGTCTTCTGTTCATCTCTTACATCCTTTACATTTGTATTTCAGTCCATGTTGGGATAGTTTGTAGATAAGCAGAAATATCACTAGAAGCTATGAGAGCAGTGTTAGGCATCCGACCGTCAGCAGGAACACAGAGGAGGCGGAGATGTGTTTAATGACCACACGGACCACCGTCTACTACTCTGCCCCGTTTTACGTACAGTTGTGCTTGAAAGTTTACCCACCCTCCCATTAAAGAAAAGGTTCAATTCACAATAGTAATTCAAATGACAAGAAACTGAAAAAAGTAATAAGAAATGAAAATTTACTAAATTTGAATTTAGTCAAATAACATTTTTATTTTGAATTGTGGATTTTAAATAAAAATATAATAATAATAAAAACAAACTAAAGAAACTAATAATGAATAAAAATTCACAAAATTATATTTTGGTGAAATAATATATTGCTTTTGAATTGTGGATGGAAATAATAATTTAAAAAAAATTGTCCCAGACAAATCAGAGCACCTTGTTTATGAACAGTGGAGCAAAATACCTGTCAACAGGTGTAGAAATCTGATTGGATGTTACAGAAAACGCTCGATTGCAGTGATTGCCTCAAAGGAGCCCCATCATGCTTGTTTGTTTGCTTTATTTTTTTTATATTTCTGTAAAACCACAATTCAAAATCAATGTCAAGA
Organism: Atherinomorus stipes; assembly: GCA_023101725.1. Lineage (NCBI taxonomy): Eukaryota > Metazoa > Chordata > Actinopteri > Atheriniformes > Atherinidae > Atherinomorus > Atherinomorus stipes. Next base: position 31,055 of record JALJCO010004765.1, read on the forward strand.
TCTTCACAGAATTTTTATATATTACTTTTGTCCATTTCTACATCCTCAAAATTATTCACACCCTCAAATTAAAGAAGGAAAAAAATCAGCTGTCAGTGATATAAGGTTAAATTGACAAAAGTAAAAAAAAAATAAATTGTATAAAAATCATGACTGATTTTGAACTGTGGTTTGAAAGAAATATTAAAAACAAACACACACACACACACACACACACACAAAAACAAAACAAGTAAACAAGCATGATGGTGCTCCGAACATAAAATTTTGTTGAGCAACACGTTAAGGCAATCAGGTGTTGACAGGTATTTCGGTCCGAATCGGAAATGTGCTCTAATGTGTCCGAATGTGGATAATGTGGATGCTTTTCTTGCTTGGTCTTTTAAAATGATTATTTTTCACCACAATTCAAAAGCAATGTTTTATTTCACTTAATTATAATTTTGTAAATGTTCATTTATTTCTAGTTTCTTTAGTTTCTTGTTATCTGAATTACAATTGTGAATTTATCCTTTCTCTACTTGAAGGGGATGAATCATTTTAAGGACAACTGTAATTAACACTGATTTGTGTTTTTGTGGGGGGGGGGGTGTAAACTTTCAAGCACAACTGTGTCTTTCTGAGAATATTCACCATCATCATGATTAACTGATATCACCACCAAAACTAGCAGGTAAAACTCTGAACTCCATCTTCCACCAGTGGTACGCAAACTCCTTCAGCACAGTCGCTGTGTTAACCCTCGGTGTGGGGAGTGGATAATGGAGATTTGATGTGTGGGTCTTGGGCACTATCACAGACATCATAAATGAGAAGGATCAGGTGACTGAGAATATATATATATGTTTTTTTAAATGAAAAATCTTAATTTGGACATATCTTTGAGAGAAAACGCTAAATTCAAAAAGAAGATTCTGCTTCACGGGGGTGAGCTGGAGATGCACACAAACACTCTTTTGGGACGTTATCTAAGCCTCACAGTTGGAATTATAAAAATCAGAAGGAAAGTAATGGCTACTGATTTTTCAGCAGACCTGAAGTGGACCTCAGCTCTTCTGACGAAAAAAATGTATTATCCTTCTCATTTATCTCCCCCCAAAAGTGAAAAATGTATGTAGTGTAAACAAAGTAAAGTTTAGCACAAAGATACTATCATCACTACAGTGAAGAGGAGGGTGTGGTCCCACTTGTGAAGATGGTCGTCTCATATTCTCATATTAGGAGTAATCAGTTAATGAATGCCTCCTCTGTGAACGGTCCATAACTAATAGAGAAAGCCTTTGCTACTGTATGTTCAGGTTGGTCACGATGGCGGTACTTGGAGAGCTCGATGTTTTCTCAGGTGGTACACACTGTAAAGTATGAGAGGAACCACTGCTCTAACGGATGCATTGCCTAACAATCATGCCAACGTAAACTAAAATGTGCGCATGTGGACAGCGACATTTGACAACATTGGACCTGACGGGTCTTTTTGCATCCATAAATTGAGCATAAATGAGTTCTTAAGAGAAAATAGTGCAGCTCCCAGAACAGCTGAGCAGGAACTGAATACCACCAGATCTGTAATTACAGATAAAATAGGGAGGGATAAACAAGAAAAGACCAGTGACCTCCGACAGCCTTGGACATGTTGAAGGGCAGATTGTCTTCAGACGAGCTTAAATAACCTCTCTCTGTCCTGGAAGTACAGAAAATAACCTGATCAGTTTATCTTCTAATTCTCCACAACTCAGAGAATCAGTGCCTTGTATGACTAAAACATGTCAGTAATTTTGCTATAGGGTTGTGAGGGACTTATTACATTTTATAAGGTGACATTATGGGATGTTTTGCTGATTGGTTAATGTTACTGTATTATGTGATAGAGCGTGACATTATAAAGGACTTGGTGACCGTTATTCCAGGCATACAGCGCTCTGTCTCTGGGATTGTAATCCAGCATGGACAGGTGGCTGTATTTATTTGTCAGAGGAATATCAATGTATTCGTAGGTGGAGGAGTTGGTGGAGTAGGCGTAGTACACTTTGGTTCCACCTGAATAGCCGTTGGTGACATACAAAGTTCCACAGATCATGAAGGCCTCACCAGCACTGCGTTTGGGGTGGTTGGTGGTCCAGCTGCGGATGATCTGCAGAGTGTTTGGGTTTAACTGGCTCAGGACGATGTTACCGGCATTCTGATTGGTGGCGTATACCGCCCAGAGCCCGCCTTCGTCCACCATCAGGTCAATGTCGGAGTGCCCCCCCCAGGAGTAATGGTACATGTTGTTGTAACCGGCGAAATCGAGCTGCTGGGAGCGACTGATGACGGATGTGCTGAAGTCGAATTTGATGATGGTGTGACTCTGAAACTTGTTAAAGTACAGGGATCCATTATAAACCACTTGACCAGTTCCAGACCAGGGGTGAGGCAGACGGTGAGACGTGAAGTTGTCCGTCGTCATGAAGTCGTACATGGACTGGTACTCCCGAACAAAGCGGTTGTTATGGTAACCGTCCATGTACCACACCTGTACGGGAAGGAAGCAAATGAATTATTTTTATACTAGATGATCAGTTTTCTCTCCAGTACTCTGAAGTCCTCGTGCACGTAGACCCACTGTGTTACTTCGTTGTTTTACATCTACTCATGTGCAAAATACTTTGCTTCCATATCTTTAACAGAAGATGTTGAGCAGGACCGTCTTAACGTAAGCAGAGCATGAAAGAAAAACACAATAGTGTGCAGCAGTAGCAGGAAGTCGGACTATAAACGAAGCGAAACATTCGCCTGTAGACTATTTAGCAGCTTATAGCTTTCACATTAGCAGCTAGCTACACTGCCATGTACAACAAAGACCGGATGTTCTGCATACATATGTACAAAAAATGAACTGCAAAATGTAGATCGGGGTTTTTCCAAGATCAAATTTCAGAAGTGATCAGATTACAATTATCTGATTGTAATCCTAGATATTTGATTTAGATGGTCAAGCAAACAGAGTCGTTGTTTCTGATCAGTTTTACTGGGATTGTCTGGTGATGCTGCTCCCAACTTGGAACACAGCAGAGGTCCATAAAAGGTAAGTTCGTTTTTTTTTTTTAATCTGGACCTATTTTCTAGCATGAAATACATTCATTTACTCACCCAGACAGTTTTGGTGCAACTCAAATTCCTTCGGGAGATATTTAGATCCACTTCAGATCAGCGTACGTCCAATATAATGGAAGTGATGGGGTAATTGCACACAGCCACTAAATAAGGCATTATCTGCAGCAAACTTCCTTAATTTCACCAATGTTTTGTTCCGAAACATTAGTCGGACCCCCCTGTGAGCTCGAAGCAGCTTTTTTGTGGTGATCCGTCCTTATTTACAGACTTTTTTTTACTGCGGAGGTTTTGATGACGTCACTATTATGCAACACCATAGCAAGTAAATGTCTGTAAATGAGGACGAATCACCACAAAAAAGCCACTTCGAGCTCACAGGGGGGTCCAACTAATGTTTCGTAACAAAACATTGGTGAAATGAAGAAGTTTGTGGCAGATAATGCCTTATTTTGAGGCTGTGTGCAATTACCCCATCACCTCCATTATATTGGACATACTCTGATCTGGAGTGGATCTAAATATCTCCCGAAGGAATTCAAGTTACACCAAACTGTCTGGATGAGTAAATGAATGTATTTCATGCTAGAAAACAGGTCCAGATTGAAAAAAAACGAAACTTACCCTTTAAAGATAGTACAGAAGATCATCATCATGTCACAACGACGTAAAACAGATGTTGTCTGAACGTCGCTAACTGCTAGCAGAATGATTGCTAGCTACCTACTGTAAACATCAGACGAGAGAGCACCGCTTCCAACACGCTGTATTACTGTGACAGTGGGGGGTCCTGTCACCATGCCTCCTGTAGATCATACGCCCTGGCTGCTTGGCCTCAGAGATATCCCTTTGGCTGCATGGTAAGTGCACATGACTCTCACTTGGGAGTCCGCGGGATTGAATCCCGCCTGGGCCCTTGTTGTGTACCTTGCCACATTCCTTTTTCCAATCAATCAGTCTCACCTATTACTCGTCGAATTGACCGTCAATCACTCTTACTATGGCAGTAAAAGTGACTGGCGAGCCAATAGACAAATGGAAAATGTAAGGAATGCAGAGATGAGTGGCAGAGGTTTTTTTTAAGCCCCGTTACTTTCACAGCTGATGTATAATAATAATAATTTAGGGAGTGGGTATCCTAGTGGTAATGTTGTAGGCTTTGGTGCGGCAGACCCGGGTTCGAGCAAGGTCCTTAACCCTACCAACTGCTCTGCAGGCGCTGCAATGGGCTCTATAGGGGATTATCACGCTTACCGGAAGTTCCCGGTATTTGGGCACTTCCTCTTCTGGGCCATGTTAACAACAGCCGTTCCTGCTCTGTTACACTGTTTAAATCGTATAAACTCCAAACATACTTAAGTTTTCATTCCAGACTGAAGTGATACTGGATCAAAAGCTGGATCAAAGCGATCGATTTGCCGCGGTGAATGGCCGAACTTTAAAATAAAACACACGTTTGTTTGTCGCCGGTGGGGCACAACACCGGCACTTCACAGCATGCTAGCATTAGCCAGCTAGCGTTTACCGACGTGCTTAACATTGTGCGTCTTAAAACACACAAACATCTGAAAATCGGGTCTGTACCTCCCCGTTTCCAGTGGAACAACTGGGGACTGCCAAGAAAGGAGACGCTTTCAGATGCTTGTGTGTTTTCAGCCGCACAAAGTTAGGCACATCATCAAGCTGGCTAATGCTAACCTGCTAACACGACTGTGCAGACTGCCGGCTACAAACAAACGTGTGTCGTTTTATTATAAAGTTCGGTCCTTCACCGCGGCGAATCGGTCGTTTTGATCCACTTCTTCCTTAGCATCACTTCAGTCTGGAATGAAAACTTGGCATTGGCGTTTATCCGATTTACAAAGTTTAACAGAGTAGTAGCTGGAGGACTACTGTTAGCAGGCTAGCATTAGCCAGCTTGATGACGTGCCTAACTTTGTGCGGCTGAAAACACACAATCATCTGAAAGCGTCTCCTTTCTTGGCAGTCCCCAGTTGTTCCACTGGAAACGGGAGGGTACAGACCCAGTTTTCAGACGCTTGTATGTTTTCACAAGCGAAAAGTTGGTAACGTCAGCTAACGCGAGCTTGCTAACGCTAGCTGTAGTGTAGTCTGCATCATTGAAGTGCCGACTACAGACATACGTGCAACCTTGTTTTATTTTAAATTTCGGTCCTTCACTCCGACAAATCGCTTTCATCCACTTCTTCCTTAGTGTCTTTTCAGTCGGGAATCCATGAAAACTTAGGTACGGCTGACGTTGTTTATTAGATGTACACAATGGAACAGACAAGCAACATTGAGCCATTCCTGGCCCGGAAGAGGAAGCTTCAAATGTTTCAACTTCCGGAAACCAGAACGCGGAAGCGTGATAATTCCCTATTGGGCCCTATCTCTGTCTGGCCAGTTACTGAGATCAGACACACCTGGTTTAATCAGTTTGTCCAGTAATGAAAGACAGGAAACAAAGGAGCTACCTTAAGTTCAGGAAGTAGTGGAACTGTGCATAGAGCCCATTGGCTGCCCACTGCTCTCAGGTTCAATCTGAGATTAGTTAAATGCAGAGAACGAATTTCCTAATTGGCTCTCTAATTGGGATGGATAAAGTATATGTTATTATTATTAACTAAAGCTTTTAATTGATCATAGTGTATGGCAGGGGTGTCCAGCTCCAGTCCTCAAAGGCCACAATCCTGCAGGTTTTCCACATCTCACTTCTCCAACACACACCTGACTCAAATTCATCGGCTTATAGATTCATTTAATTTGAGTCAGCTGTGCTGGTGCAAGGAGGCATGGAAAACCGCTAGGACAGCGGCCCTTGAGGACTGACTTTGGACACCATTGGTGTATGGGGTAGTGAAGCCAATATCATTGAATATTGCAAAAATTGTTGAAAGAAACATCTTCTATGTTAACACCTTTAATGTCTCCACCTTCCAGTCCGTTCTTATCAGGGATACATTTTACAGGTGTGTTTTTCAGCTCAAAACTCAGATCCATGATCCTAACAGCCAGAACTCCAGTTTCTAACACGAACAAGCTTTATAAATCACTATTTCAAAAACACAATGTAACTTTTAGAACCTAAAAATCTGCGTTTCTGACTGGTCTTGATGGCGCACCAACACGCACATTTTCGAGCCGTCACTGCCCGAAGCTCAGAAACTGTACTACGTGACTTTTACGTCCAGGACGTGACTGTGACGTTGCTAGTCAGTTACTAGCAAACGGATATGAACCAGACATGAATACAGCGGGGGGTTTTGAACACGCATCAAGTTGGATTTGGCAAAGAAACGAAAGGAAACATCACCGGAGGAAGAGAGCAAAAGAAAGAGAGGAAACGGACAGAACAAGAGTCAAGATCAGACTGTCTATTACTGGCTGGAGGGAATCACAGTACAGGTACGATGAAGATGCTAGTTTAGCCGTCGATAGAGGAAACTGCTAAAAGTTCCATCGTGGGTCTTTGATGTCATTCTGATGATTGTCTGGTGCATTGCAGATGGTAGTGGTAACACTCACTCTGTGGTCTCCAGCTGGAGCCACTGGATCGGTCATCCATGAGCCAAATCTGGAACCAGAAGTCTTGATGGTGACTGGTTCAGAGATTCCAGTCAGCTTACCACAGGCTGAAAGAAACAGCAGAGTTTGGAGGCACAACATGAAGAAAAGATCAATCCTGTCACAGAATTTAAACCCAAACTGCAGCTGATGAGATAGAAAGATTTCATGACTGTTTAACCCCTTACTGCCTGAATTTATTTGCAATTATATAAAGACAAAATAAATACAGGGAAAAAAAAATCTAAATCTAAAAACTTAAACAAAAAAAGTACATTAACGGAACTAGATAAAGTAAAACTTAATATCAAATAAATTAATAACAATGAAGATAATGAATAAAAAATATCTTTTAAAAAAATAGATAAATATGAATGAATAAAAGTAAGTGAATGAATGCAGTAACTTAGTTGGATGAAAAGAAATAAAATGAACAAAGGCCAGAAGTGATTTGTCACAAACTTGCAACACCAGGCATCAAGGGGTTAATTTAAGCATCTGAACGTCCAGTGCAGGAGGTTCAGTCCTACACCAGCCTCGTCTCCCTATGCTGGGGTGGGTGGCGTCCTTTCAGTTTGGGCTGATTTCAGTTTACTTCAGTGTCAATATTTGTTTGGTTTTTTTAAACACTTCTGACAGACGTTGCAGGTCTGGATGGTTCAAACGAGAGCTGTTCCAACACCAGTATCTGAAATGTCTCCGATACTGCCGTAAATGCTGGTATCGCTGAGTACTTTGGTTCACGTACTGATACGATACCATGTAATTTATTGAAATAGGATTCTATTCCCTGATTGGCTCTGTTAGCTCCGACTCAGTTCTTCTTCGCTGCTCTTAAAACAGTTGTGCTGTTTAGAGGGTTATGGGAGAACTGGTCATAGTAGATCCCCACATCACCAGTATAGGAATCGTACTGGGAGGAAGATAATGGTATTGGAACATCTCTGTCCAATGCTCTGAAATGAAAAACTTTGATGTGGATTCTTTTCATATTTTCTAAATAAACTTCAGAGGTTTACCCACCGAGCTTCTGCATGCAGGCCCTGAGCCTCTCCTCCAGGTTCATCACCCGGCTGTGGAGCTCCTGGTAGTCCAGACCTCCCACCTGTTCCTGCAGCGACCCCAGCAGCGCCGTCACATTGGCTGCCTCCTCTTTAAACTTTCGAACCAACAGAGCATCCGCCTTGTAGGACTCCAGAACTGGGATTAGGGGGATTAACTGTGTCATCTTCTCCTTAATGGACTGAAAACAAACAAAATAAATAAATAAAAAAATCAAATCAGGTCTGTTATTGATCTGAGATTCAGATTTTTAATCATTTACATTTTACATTTATATTCTGAATGTCAATGAAACTGAAGAAATAAATACAAGTTCACGACCCTACGGAAGCCGTGGCAGACCAAACCAGACAAGAGCGTGCACTCTTTCTTTCTTTCTTTCTTTCTTTCTTTCTTTCTTTCTTTCTTTCTTTCTTTCTTTCTTTCTTTCTTTCTTTCTTTCTTTCTTTCTTCTTTCTTCTTTCTTTTTTTTTTTTTTTTTTTTCTTTCTTTCTTTCTTTCTCAGATTGTAGTCAGATTGTAGGGGTGGTTTTTGATCTCAGTATAACTGAAAACATTTAATCTTAAAAATGTTTCTCTGTCACAGATTATTACTGTATCAAACAGTTTCAACCCCCACATCATAAACCCCCGTTAACCTCTTGAAACAGGCATGTGGTTGGTTGGCTGGTGACATGAGATGGGATCTACCTTGTATTGCCGGGCAATGTTGCTCTCATGTCCATTCTCCACTTCTTTGAATTTGTCTTGCAGGCCTTTCACCTGGACCTCCATCTTCTCCACAAATTGCATATCGATCCGCGTCCGCCTCTCCAGAACCTCAATGGACTGGCTCATATTCTGTACCTGAACATCACATGATGGAGTATTAAACACCATTTTGCACAGCGAACGAAGCAGTTTGGTCTCCACCAGCTGTGGTGTTTCATACCTTCTCCAGCAGCTGCCGCAGCTGTTTGGTTCGAGCATCCCTGGAACAGACAGTCTGCTGAGGAGCCACCACGGTGCAAACACACCGGCCATCGGAGTCCTGAGCCGAGCTGTACACCTGCCAGCCCTCCTCAGGGGCCGATGGACCCACCTGTTACAGACGAAGGATGAAGATTAGGAACTACAGAGCTGGGCATGAAAAAGTTCCCCCTATCAGCCGCTGCCAGCCACTTACCCGCCACTTGTCTGCTAATTCAATCGCACAGAGAAACACCTGTGTGCCCAGGGGAAACGATTTCAGAGCATAAATAAACGCCCGGAACAAGGACGTTTCCACACGCCAAGTTTGGACACCGTGCATGATGACGTATTTGCGGGACAAATCGTTCAGCCAGTGATAGTGCAGTAATGGTGCACTATTACTGCACCACTTCTGGCAGAAAAAGGAGGAACTTTTTCATGCCCAGATCTGTAGGGATGCACAATATTGGAATTTTGGCTGATATCCGATTTGCCGATATTTCAAATCTCATAGTGGCTGATAACCAATATCGATGCTGATATTAAAGCTGAAAAAAAATAGTCATTTCAAAAAGCAGTTTTGTTATCTGTTTCAGACACTTTGATCAATAGGGGTGGGAAAAAATATCGATACACTGAAATATCGCAATATTTTCATATGCCGATATCAAATTGATATTTAAAAACGTGATATCGATCTATTTTACTGACAAAATCTCGCGAGATTTCATCATTCTGTTACAAAATCTCAGAATATTTCATGAATTCTCACTAGATTTCATAACAGAAAGATGAAATATCACAAGATTTTGTCAGTAAAATAGATTGATGCTGCTTTTAAATATCAATATGATATCAACATATGAAAATATTGCAAAACGTTTGTGAATTCTCAGAGATTTTGTAACATAGCGAGGAAATATCGCGAGATTTTGTCAGTAAAATAGATTGATGCTGCTTTTTTAAATGTCAATATGATATCAGCATATGAAAATATGGCAATATTTCAGTATATCGATATTTTTCCCACCCCTAGTCTTTAGAAGTTTTAAAGTCTGTAAAAAAAGACGTTTTTGAAGAAGCTTCTTTTTTTTTTTTTTTTAGACTTTAGAAACAGCGGCCTTATTGGTTAAATATCAATGGGGTGGCCGATGATATAGGAATATGTGTTGGGCCATTTTACCAGAGAAAAAGATTCAGACAGACTGCAAAGACTTTTACTGCAACCTGCAGGGAAAAACATTTTGACCTTCTTGTTCTTCTTCTTCTTCTTTTACAAAAACCTTGTTAGTGATTAAAATCAAGATTAGAGTGAAGACAGAGTCTGTTTTCTGCCCTCTGCTGGCTGAACCCCAGAATGCACCATGACCCATTTCAATGTGACTGAGGATAAAAAGATGGGAAAGGGAATTTTCTGTTTTTAAGGTTCTGGTGTGTCCAAAAAATGGCAAAAAATAAATACAGAATAGAATTAAATAAGTAAACAGGAAGATTTGAAGACTGTTTCTTCTCTTAATCGTTTTGTTTTTCTCTCCTTTGTCTGTTTTTTGACTCATCAGAACCAGAAACTGAAATATTCACAGAGAAAGGACTGAATAAGTGTTTAAATATGTGTGAATAATGAGGAAATCTTATAATGTGTGAAAGACGTGTTAATCTCACACCATGGTTTCAGTTTTTCACTCCGTCTGCACATATTTTTTTGATTCTAACACATTTAATGTTGGATGAAAATCTGTCGCATCTTAATCATTTCCAGAACATCCAGGAATCAGGATCTGTTTTCTGTTTGACTTCTTTCATTTCTTGTCACTTCTTTGTTGCTTGGAGAGTTTTTTTCCTCCTGTAGCCTCAGTAAACACTGGGTGGAGCATCACCTCCAACCAGCATGCTGTTTGCGTGTCCTGAACACAGCATGTCAGGGTGGAGTTCTGGTTTATTTCCACGGGATTCAGAAAATAATCATTTTTATTTAACGCCCTCAGAGTGAGATTTTAATAAGCCGCTGAATGTTCCTGCAGTTATATTCATTCTGCAGCATTTCTCACATCTGCAGTAGGTTCAGTGATGTCCGTGGCAGGTGAGCAGTCTCTGCTGCTCCATTATTGATCCCCATTTGATGTCAAAATTTGGTTAATAATCCAGATTACAGGCATGTAGCCTGTTTACTAGTGTGGGCTGCTGAAAACAAGCACCTAAGATTAATAATCTGCAGGTAAACTAGTACTGATTTCTGGGATTGATCATAGAAGAAAATATCAACAACCCCCCCCCCCCCCCCCCCTGCTGTGAATCACATTCAGCAAACAAAATCCCAGATTATCATCATTTAAACATCCAATTAATCCTCACAGATCCAGTTTTGGATTCTGATGTTTAAGTAGGAATAAATTGATGTCATTAGTAGTTAATTTTCTCATAAATATGACACATCTGCAGCACAGAAATGGACGGAGCCATCAGACGAGGTGTTACAGCATCAGAGGAGATGCCACGACGGGGATGAAACGTTACCAGAGTGAAGTGCGATCCGATCAGCAGCAGCAGCAGATAAGCACTCAGCAGATTCTCCTCAGACTCCATCTGGAAACAGACGTCTTCACTCAGCTCCTTTCAACCTGCTCTTCTGTCTCTGTGCTAACCAACCAGTTAGTTAACCTGTTAATCTGATTATTAATCTGCTGTTCTGCTCTTCCTCTCCTCTTTCTCTCTCCTCCTCCTCCTCCCTGTCGTTCCTCTTCTGTGACGCGACGCCAAATATCAGCCGAGTGGAAACAAGATCCTCCTGCTCGGAGTGTGTGTGTGTGTGTGTGTTTGAAATAGAGAGCGAGAGATGATGTCACAGCTCGGCTGGTGAAAAGATGTGTGAAGCAGCAGGAGGAGGAGGAGGGGGAGGAGGAGGAGGAGCTGTTCAGGGCTGAGTGTGTCACCATCCTCCGTATGTGTGTTTGCTGGAAGCCATTTCTCCTTAGGGAAGAAAATGTCGTCTCTCTCCAAAATATCTCTGAGACTGGGAAAATAAAGTTTTATGTCTCCATGATTTCTGAGATTTAGATGAATAAAATCAGGCTGAAGCTGCTTCAAATTCTATGGAAATTTAAGATTTTATTTTAGTCATTGATTCTTGATTTAGATCAGAATCCCACTGAGATTAAGATCTTTTTTGCTGGGGTGACCTGGCAGCATCATATGAATAAGAAGTGCAATTACAAAGTACATTAAACTGACAATAAATAATCAATAGTTTAGCATTTTCATACAGATCAACAGGTTTTAGATTGCAGCTGAGTTAAGCAGCAATTAAAAACACAGCTGGAAAGATTCCTGCGGTCTGGAAAGCAAAACAAACTGTATGAACTCTGACATCTTCAGCTCAGTTTTTAAGGTGATCTAGCAGTGAGGGCGAGAAAACTAGAAGCTTGTTTTCTTCAGTCGAGAGCAGAGGTAGAAAAACCTGGTCCAGAAAGTAAAAACGCTGTCCAGCAGTAGTTCCAACCAGTCACTAAACCAGTAAACCAGTAAGGAGGGGTCTTATAAAGTTCTTCGGGTTTGTTTGGTGCAGTAAATAGTAGAGAAGTAAACCCCATAGGTAATTTTTCCAGTTTGGTAACCAATAAAATCTTGAAATTGGCACTTTAAGGATTTCAAGGGGAAAACCCCTTTGCGCTTGAAAAAAAGAAAGAAAGAAAGAAAGATGGTCATACACACATTTTTGACCAATTTCTGCTGTTTTTGTCCAGAAATAGAGTCTAAATGTTATTAAATGTCAAAAATAACCATGCTGTTGAATTCCTGGGGTCAGAATTTTGTGGGAAAATGTATTAGTTTGTCTGTATGTTTTTCGTTTTTTGGTTAGGTACAATAAAAGGTTAAAAATCAAGGCTTTTGGACATAGTTTAATCTCGGTACCCAAAATAATCCCAATATAGACACCTAAATGATTAAGAAAAGGCTGGTGGTGAACAAAAATTCACTCTGTGTGGTTAAATAAATGAAAAATTAGGTGCTCATACTCACATTTTTGCTGTTTTTTTTTTTTGTTGTTGTTGTTTGTTTTTGTCCCAAAAATGGGTCTAAATGTTGCCAAATGTAAGAAATAACCATTCCATTGAATGGAAAAATGTATTAGTTTGTTTCTGTATGTTGTTTACTTCAAAAATGATGCCTATTTCCATCCACACACACACACACACACACACACGTTTTTTGGGTTATAGACAAAAAAGGTTTACAAATGAAGGCTTTTGGACATCATTGCAGCTGGGTACCTGGCAGATTCTGAAAGTAGACACTTTTAAGTGCTGATGACACGACCTTAACTTCAAGTAACTTTGCCATACAACAACACAGCGAGACAAAATAAGTAGTTCTGTGCAGTTAGAAGTTAATCAGATGTGTATTTACGTAAATATCTGATGTTTAGGAGGCTCAGCTAAATGCTAATAGCTTTTCAGTTGCGAAACGAGCCGCCATGTTGTGTCGTCAGCAACATACAGACTTGCGGTCCGCCCATTGAGTTACATGTATAATCTAAGCCGTGGAAAACATGAAAGATGCTGGATGGATCATCAGCCAGTTCACAAAAGTGTGATAATGCTGAGGAATTTGGGGAAATCACATTTTACAAGCTAGAACCGGAGTAGAACTGTAGTCAGCTCCCTAGAGTCTGTCTCCAGCATCAGGTCCACTGGTTTAACTAAAAGCCTGCAAGACCACACCGAGGGAACCAGAACTGTAAGAGCGACCCGGAACAACACAAGCAGACCAACAACTGATAAGGAGCTGCACCGGTTTGATAGAGCCAGGCGTGAGAGACACTCGTTCCCTGCGTTAGCTCGTGGCTAACAGCTAGCTGCGGAAAATGATTAGCCTTTAAAAAATGAGATAAGATAACAACTTTCATGTTTCCAGTGGAGTTTGAAATCGTTCCCATTTATAAGGACGAGGACGGAGGGAAGGATGCATGTTTGGAAGCAGCTGGAGGAGATTTGATGACTGGAGACGTCCTCATATAACCGAGCAGCAGCTGTATGACCGATGTGATGAAGCAACGCTGGTTGAAAAAAAAAAAATTGGGGGGGGCATGATCGCAGTTTCATTGTGTTAGAAGTCTCAACACGTTGGTGCCTGAAGCTCCAGTAAACAGATGCGATAGACAGGAGCAACAAGCAGACGCTCCTGCTGCTGCTACTGTTTCCCGGTAAGTCCGACTCCGACCTGCTTCTTTATCCTCTTCAAAATAAAATTCTAAATCTGTAGGAAACCTAAATAAACTAACGCTGCACTTATGAGCTTTTAACCATTACCTAGCAATATAATTTGAAGGCTGAGTCGTTGCTGTTTGTCTGTAAAACTGGAAAAGGAACTTAAAAACCGCAATGAAGCCACTTCAATGGTAAATAAGCAGCGAAGAAGAGGCTCTGGCAGACGTCACGTCCAGTTTCGGCTCACAGCGCCACAGTCTGGTCAGATGTGCTGAAAAGCAGCCATGTTTTCTAAAAACTCATCTATGCGTCGCAGCAAACGTGCTCCAAAGTTTGGTTGTGTTTCATGAAAAAATACATGTTAGTGCGAGTTACACGTATGGAACATTGATCACATCAGAGGGAGGAAATACCTCCAACATTTGGCCACACAGCAGTTAGTTTTTACAGAATGAGAGTGCCTAGAGAGAGAGAGAGAGAGTGGCATCAACTCTGTTCGCCGCAATGGTCAATTATTTCACAGCAATGGCGGCAGGCGGAGTCCGAAAAAATTTCCCGAAAGTTAGCACAAGCTAACTGCCGCTCTATATTCCAACGGCGCAGCTGGTCGGAGCAACACTTGTTCGAGGTAAAAAAAAACGTTTAAAGAATTAAATGTTCATATCAGCGGGGCATCTGAATTAAATCAAAACAAGTTATTCAGTACGTTAGCGGATTTTGCCCGTCTAGATTATGGGATTTAAAGATTATGAACGGCTAAAAGTTTAGGATAAGGATAGCAACGCGTGCAACATGCTGAAAAATGTCATTTCTGCTCGCTCAATATAACTTTATCCAACTCTGCCGATTTATAGTAGTGGCAAGGTTAGCATATAGGGAAGTGATTGCAGTTATAAATAGATGTAATATCATTGAGGCTGCGGTAAAGCTTATGATAAAACACTGATATCGATTACAACTGTGGCTTTGTAATATCTCTGATACCGCTGATAAACTGTCTTGCAAATAATAATAGAGGATGGTTGTTTTTAATATAAATACTGCTACTATAAATACTATGGTGTTTCTAAAATGCATAAATACTATGGGCAACTATTTTATTCTTCAAAGGCTGATTATACGATTATAGCTGGGCAAACAACCAAATTTAATTGGTGTGTCTACTGTTATTTTTTGTTGTAACGCATTGCTCGTTGTTTAATCCTTTAATATAAAACACAACCATTAAGAACCTGAGGCAACTTGACAAATGTGCTGCACATCAGTGGCTGATTATGCTGGACTTTAGTGACCATGAGACTTTTTTCTCTGCCTTGTATTTCCTGCATTGCCAGGGTGAGGAGGGGGCGGGGGTGCAGGGAGATGCTTCATGTGGGACTTCTGCTTATCTCTCTGCACTTGTCCAACAATGTCCTGAAGCCTCTTCAGCTGTTCTGAGGTCGCCAATGTTGTTTTACACTGTACTTGGTTTTTGCTTTTTTTTCTGTTCTTTCTTTCTTCATTTAATTAAAAGAATCTAAAAAATTTCCTCGTGGTGGTATTTTAAAGTTTGCAAAAGTGCAACTGTTTAAACATGATTACCTAACTTTTGTTGTTGCTGCAATCTTTGTTTGTGATAGATTAATTTTCTCTCGACTTCACCACCCAGGTCTTTCTTCTGTCCCTGTCTGTGGGGAAGACATACATTCGGACGCCTTTCTCTGAGCGGTTGGAGCACCCCCACCATGATGGGGACTATCAAGGACAACATTGGGAATGACACAAACAGCTTTACATGCCGATCTGTTTGACATCTGTAGATGAAGTCTTTAAGGAATGCATTGTCTTCAGTGTGTGGGGGGGGGGGGGGGGGGGGGGGGGGACTGATTTACTATGCATCAGTCAGTAGAGTAAGTTTGTGATAAGCAAGGACAGAACTCAATTTATTTGCAATGAATTAAAATATGCTGAATTTACAAATAATTTTAGTCACCCGTTAGCCTGCCCACTTACATCTGAAAGTAAAAAAAAAGAAAATATTGTGTTTCATTGCTGTGACGGGATGTTTAGTTAAAGTAACGAGTTCAAAGCCATTTATATTGCATAGATATTTATTTATTAAGAATGGGTAACAAATAGTTGTATAACTATATTTTTTTGTAATGAAAATTTAATTTATTTGACATTGGTTTCCAGATTTAAACAGTAATCATGATGTTGCAAGATCAGACATAATGCAATGTCAGTTAACAAAATCATTTAGTCGCCTGTCTGCTTCACTGAAGTCTGACAGTAAAAAGAGAAAATATTGTGGTTTATTGCTGTCGATGAGTGGTTTTGTAACAGTTTAAACACCATTAATATAAACATATTTGCAAGGAAGAATAGGTAATAAATAGTTGTAGAACTCGATTTATTTGCAATGAATTGAAAATAAATTTTAAGTGTTAAGTGGCGGACTCTCTAAGGCTGATGGAAACACCGAGACTCCGTCACTCATTAACTATGTTGGATTACTACAAGATCATAAATGAGTATTGATCATATTTTATGTCTGTACTTAAACATTACGAATGTCAATATAGTAAAATAAAGCTATTTTTTTACTATAAATATATTAGCGTCTACCACATAACGTTAGCATTTACTGACATTATTTAGCGATTGTTGTGGTTTTCCTAATGTTTAGAATGTCCCGCCAAGCACGTCCGGGAACTGTTTGAGGGTTACATGGACCAGTGAGCGGCCAGATTTTTGAACTTCCGTTGACGCCATTCTCTCTCTCTCTAGTCACTCTAGTCAGATTATAAAGCCTTTCGTACGTTGCTAAGCAACCGTGTTGGCGCTCGGTGAGGAGCCTCAGCATGTCTTTCGTCTGAAACGTCGCAGGTTACTTAAAACTCCTGTTGACTGTAATAATATTAGAGATTATTCATTAAGTTTTGTGATGTCATATTAACCTTTAGTCTTTAGTTTATTTTGAACATGTTGAAAAGGAAAGCAGCAGCATCGTCTGTGTCAGAGTGGAGTGTGTACTGCTGTGTACCTACTGCTGTGTACTGCTCTGTAAATTATAACAAAATATCTGACATATGAAATAAAACACACACACACACACACACAAACATATACACATACATATTTACACACACATAATAATAATTTAAATTCAACATGTTCAAAAGGAGTAAAAGGAAGTCTAACTTATTTAATCCGTTCCCTTTAAGTCCTAAAAGATCTTTTATCCTTCATCAAAAGGTAAACATGTTATTTTTTTCTGCACAAAAACTGTTACTGTACAAAAGTTGATCACTGCAGTTGTATTTTATGAATTATTTTTTATCTGAAATCAGCTTTAAGTTGAAGTTGAAGGCAGAAGGTTTATGCATATTTTGAATGAAAGAATAACTGCAACCAAAGCCGTTCATACGATATTTTATCATTTAATGAGAATCGATAAGAGAATCTAAGGAACCGAATTGAAAAGTGATATCGATAATGGAACCAGAATCACTAAATTTTTAATGATTCCCATCCCTAGTGTGACATCACCCCTCAGTTCCCACTTGGGCTCGACGATAATTCAATATCGATATAAATAGATCGATAAAGGTTTTTTTTTATATAAAAAAGAGGGTCAATAAAAGTTCGATATAGAAACACAGTTTTCTGCTGTAGCCTATCAGGTATCATGATACTACAGTCACTCCTTCCTCCAAACCAATCACAAACGCAGACCAGGTAAAGGCTGAATTGGAATTCAGTGTTAGTGTGATCTTTATTACTAGGGCTGGGAAAAAATATTGATACACTGAAATATCGCGATATTTTCTAATGCAGATTTCATATTGATATTTAATACGTGACATCGATCTATTTAACCAACAAAATATCGCAAGATTTCATTGTCCTCTTACAAAATCTTGCAAGATTTCACGAAAACCTGCAAGATTTCGTAACAGAATGACAAATTCTCGTGAGACTCATTGGTAAAATAGATTGTTACCGCGTTTTTAAATATCAATATGATATCAGCATGTAAAAATATTGCGATATTTCAGTGCATCTATACCTTTTCCAGCCCTATTTATTACTGTATAAGTAGGTCATTTAGCAAAGCTTAAATGGCCAGGGCTGCACCTGAAATGGCTCTTTTTCTTTTTTTCTCTTTTGGAAAAATATCGATATCGATTGATACACATTTTTTTTTATCGTTAATCTTTTTTTTCTATATCGTCCAGCCCCAGTTCCCACTTCCTAGTTGTAAGGTAAATGGAACGCAGCCTTAATTCCTGTCGTTCTTAGCATGTTTCATCCCTCCATCCCTGTTGTAATGGCGCTTGTAGAAGCGTTCGTGAAACAAGCGCTACACGCTCCATGAGAAGCAACAACTTTCTTCTTGTTCTTTTGGTCTCGTGGATGTGATTGAGGATGGTTTGCGACTTCTTCTCGACTCCTCGGCTGAGCAGAACTTTCTTCTCGGGGAGCTCCGAGAAGTATTGTGTGATTGGTCGGACTTTGAGGCGGGCGGGGTTAACACAGTTGTCACCACATTTCTGCAGATGCGACGTTGAACAGATAGTTTTAATAAAAAGCTGATCGAGGTGGTGAGAAAGTACAAAAATATAGCCAAAACAAAAAGGAGCAGGAACCAGCATCTGTTTACTTCCAGGTAGACGTAAGCAGACATAAATACGTCTCGTCCACCCCGTCCAATCAGAACCCTTCCCGAGGTCCAGATCTGAAGCAAAATTCTATAAACGTGTTTTCATGTAAACTTTAATTCAGAATTATTATTTCCATGTAAACACAAAGGAGAATAATTTAATCCCGAATTATTTAATTTGGGATAATTAATTCCGAATTAAACAACATCATGTAACCAGGGTCATTGAAAACAACACAAAACATCAAAATAGTCCCCGCAGTTCGTCTTAAAACTAACCAAAGTACACACACAAACACACTCTCTCTCATTTGGGCGCAGATTAAATGGACACAAGGAGAAGACCAGGTTTAATAAAAGAGTTCGTATAAATAATGCACCGAGAGAAGGGATGCATTAAAAGTTGCAGGATTGTGGCTGTCGAGAACTGAACTTGGCCACGTCTGGTATAGATGAGCAACATTGGTGTGTTTCTTCTCTGTGTGTGTTTTTTTTTTGTGAACTTAGACATTTTTAGGTAAATTGCAGCCCCTGAGAGGAGCCGATACTGACTACTGACTTTAAACGACTACTGTATCTTAAGAGCACCCAACTGTTTGTCTCCATGGAGACAGCTGGTTTAAAGTTCATGTTTCTGATCAGGATTTTTGGGCTCAAAGCTGTGATGAGTGTCAGATTGCCATCATGTCGATGGCTGCTGCCATCGTTGGAACGTCTCTCCTCCTGCGTCCACCTGGTAAAATCCAACAGTGAAGCCGAACTTCCAAACACCGGACTGTCCTACAACGATAATCTGATGATGTGGAGTCTTATTTGTTTATTCTGGCTCACATTCAAAAGCAACAACAGATGTGTTAGAAAAGTTAACTAAAAGAAACTTGTTCAGATCCTTTTCCAGAAAGGAGTCAGTGTTTCTTTAACTGTGATCAATGCCAGACTTTGGTTGATGTAAGAAGGATGTAGTCTAAAATGACCAGAATGTGAGAAATGAATGACGCTGCTTCACACTTTCTGTCAAAATTAGCGACGTTAAATTTGCCTGCAGAAAAATATTCCTGCTTTCCTCATCAGACGTCCGTCTCATTTGGCCCGGATCAGTGTTTCTGCGTACGAGTCCAGGTTTCACCCGCTGATGTGTTCATAACAGACTGAGATATAAAAAAACCAGGCAGCAGGAGAAGAAGAGATGGAGGAGAGAAGCTCTTTAAATTAATCATGTTCCACATTGGGTCGTCATGGAAACAACATCTCCATCTGCAGGCTCCGTGTGTGTGTGTGTGTATATGAGGATTCAGTGTGTGTCAGATGCTCCTCAGCAGGGCTCTGAACACCCCCCCCCCACCCCCCCACACACACACACACACACACACATCCTTGTACTTCTATCTTTGTGAGGACATTCATTGACATAATGTATTGCCTAGCCCCTAACCCTAACCCTTACCACCACAACTGATTGCCTAAACCTAACCCTAACCTAAACCTAATTGTAACCTAAACTCTAAAACCAAATCTTGACCCTCAAAAATGGATTTTACTTTGGGTTTTTTTAGTGAGGACCTGCCAAAATGTCCTCACTTTGCTTGTTAAACACGCAAAATGGTCCCCACAGTGTAGCAAGTACAGGAACACACACACACTCAGCGTGTTGGACTGAAACCAACATTTCTGGGAAAGAAGAAGGAAGGAATCATTCAGAGACTTGTAGTAAAATAAAACCAGAAAAACATTTATTTCTACATTTTAAGCATTTATGATGTTTCTGTGTATTCTGGGTTCAGAGGAGGAACGGTTCTAGGTAACGTTCTGGTGTTCCAGCTAAATAAAAAGCTGCTGTAATGTTAGATCCAGGTTATAATGATGACGTTCAGGAACAGTGAAAGTTCTCGTGTGAGCGTCCGGCCCAGTGACTGCAGAGGTTTTCCCTTCATGCCTGCAGGTGAGGCAGGATCGGGGGGGCAGGTGTGTCTGATGTGGCTGCTGAGGCACGACATGAGGAGGAGAGGAGCGATGTAAGCCCGTTACAGACACCAGAGGGAATTTAAATGGAGCCAGATTACAGAACCAAGCCATCTGTGATGGAAACGGCGCCATCAGACCAGGAGCCATGGAACCACAGGAGTCGTGGGCTGATTCAGGATTATCCCTTTGATGAGAGTACAAAGGAACGGAGCTCTTAGATCGGATTTTCATGTCTCCGCTCGCTGCTCATCCTCTTTGAACGGAGGATCTCCTCTATTCCAAAACTGAATTCTAAGTCCATTGATTTGGATTGCTAGCATAGCTCACAGTGGAAATCTTATTGTAATGGTGTGTAATGATGGATGGGGGTGGAGAGAGAGAGGGGGGTGCTGTTTATTCAATAGCGTCACTGCCTGACGATGGAGGGTGTGGGCCAGTCTGGTGGTTCTGGCACGGATGGACCGGTTCCTCTTCCCAGAGGGCAGCAGAGGAACAAGGGATGCAGGGTGATGCTGATCATGCAAGTTGTTCTGCACACGACGTAAACAGAACGAGGCGTAGGTGGTGAATATCTCCAGGAGACGGGACACGATGTTTTCACCGGCCTCTGGAGTTCCTGCTCCTCGCTGTAGTGCAGCTGGAAAAGCCCGATAACCCTCCGTCCATCCGCTCCGGTGCAGAGCAGAAATTGTTTTATTTGGGGGGCGTTAAGAGGGATTGCGACTTTGAAGGGGCTCCGGAGGTTATTGTAAAAGGAAGTTTTTTATTCTTTTGGCCCAAGAACCAAAAGGAAAAAATTTACCGGGGGGACCTACCCAACCACGGGAAACCAACCCACCATTATAAAAACGCAGATAAAAAGATGAAGACCAGACGCCACTTTTGCGTCTTCTTTTCCGATCGTCGCCATGTGAACGCAGCCTGAGTCAATGGCCCAATCCCAAACCAGCCCCTAAACACTACCCCCCTGTTTGCACGTTCCTGTGGAGGCTCCGCCATATTAACTCACTGGCTGCCAATCACGTGTTTCCACGTTAATTAAGGGTTTTAATCGGGGGAGCTGCTTTAATCTCTGGCGGAGCTTGTCAGGGAGAACCAAGGGCTCATGATCATTTTTTCGGTAGTTTTCATCTAATCCAGCAGATGGCGGTGTCAGAATAGCTTAAAAAAACTACCAGGAAGTGATGCGATTCTATGATGCTTCCTGTGTTACCTTGCTAACGACTGTTAGCCCAAGAAGTATGCTGGATTCTGCTGTGGGGGGGGGGGGGTGGAGAACATGGCGACCGGTCATAATCGAAGCAGTTTAGGAGGTGGATGAAGGAGGAAGGTTTGTGGAAAAAGTGATCGGTGACAGACAGACACGATCGATCGAAGACATGATGGAAATACAGCAGCGAAGTGCTGCAGCTGAAAGTGAAAGTAATTCTACAGCACGCGGTTGTTTCCCGCAGGGGGGGGTCATTCCACCTAAGCTGCGGTGGAAGGAGAGAGGGAGGGAGGGGTAGAGGAGACGTTTCTGCTCTATGTTTCTGCCAAATATTATGTTGTGAAACAGACTTGTTGTGGCTTATTCAGCTAGTAAATAATTATTTTGCCTCCAAAACTCTTTTCTCCGTGTTGTTTTTGTTGTTTCATAGAAGTAAACAGCTGTTCAGATGATGAAGGTGTTACTAAAGTAAAAAATATTGGCATCAAAGAGACTTTTCCACTTGAAGCTCACTGTAGCATTCAAAGCTAGTTTTCTCTGCTTTTTGGTCAGAAACAGGCATTTTCGCTGCAACAAAGCCATGTTCTACTGCAAATTACTAAAGAATGGAAAAAGCTACCATTTTTTTTTCTTCTGATAAAAGAAGAGAGTCTAAGCTTTCCTTTGGTACATTCAGTGTTTGTATTGGCATAGTACACAATATTCTGTGGATCTCCCAAAATCAGTGAAAATGCTTAAAAATCCTGGCAGTATGGAGCACTCTGCTCGGAAAAGGTCTGGCAGTCAATGAGTTAAGGGCCGTCCCAAACTGTGTAGGGTGGAGGGCGAGTGGACTGTTCAGCCCTTAATTTGAATTTTTCAACGGGTGCAACGACTAAATGGATAATGATAATTAGCAATAATAATTAGTTGGTCTGTTAGTAGTAATAATGATAATTGTATCATTTATTTAATTGTTTCGGATCATTATCGTTATTATTTCTTTAAAATAAAACATTGTTCTTCACACATAAGAGTGAGTTAGTATTTCCACACAGATTTATTTGACCGAGCGTATTTGTGTTGATACGGCGATGACTGCTTCCCTTTTCCAGTGGAGGGAAGAGGGCGTCTCATTCTCATTAACACCCTCCACCTGCAATCAAAGCCCCTCCACAGCTGTGAGTGTGTTAAAGGAATAGTTCACCCTCAGAATGATTTAACTTTATTTTCCACTTACCCTGATGGTGAGCAAGACCCTGGACCACTTTTTTAATATGTCAAATGCAGCCGGAGATCAGGACGACTTCTCGTTTCCCCCCAATGGAGTTCGCCGGGGTCCGAGCCAAAAAGATTCATAAAAGTCCACAAAAACTTGTCAATATTCCTCCATACTGCTCGTCCAATGTAATCCAAGTGTCCTGAGTGGGTAGCGTCCAGAATTTACTTGAAACTACGCCATTTAGTATATTTTTAGAGTCTAAACATTACTACATCGCATGCCCAGCAAGCACGCCGATGCACGCCGATGCACGTTCACGAAACTATGGAAGCTACGGCAGACGAGATCGCGTGTTCTCTTTTTCTTTCTTTCTTTCTTTTAGATCAATATCAACCCCTCTTGTGTTTGTCCCGGTTTGTATAGAGCTCTCGCACTCTTAGCACAATGTAAACAGTGAATTTCTTCTTCTACACTTACATTATCGGCAGAGTAGGATCTGAACGCCGAGGCCTCCGTAGTTTTGTGACCGCGCATGTGCGCGCATCACAGAAGTAAACAATACTCCTTTTTAGACTCTAAAAATATAGTAAATGACGTCGTTTCGAGTAAATTCTGGACGCTACCCACTCAGGACACTTGGATTACATGGGACGAGCAGTATGGAGGAATATTGACAATTTTTTGTGTACTTTTATGGACCTTTTTGGCTCGGACCCTGGCGAACTCCATTGGGGGGAAACGAGAAGTCGTCCTAATCTCCGGCTGCATTTGATATATTAAAAAAGTGCTCCAGAGTCTTGCTCACCATCAGGGTAAGTGGAAAATAAAGTTAAATCATTCTGCGGGTGAACTATTCCTTTAAGGGGTAGTGTGTAGGGGGCGGTTTGGGATTGGGCCAATGAGAAGCAGTCCACCACTCCGCTGGTGCTCCGCTCCGGCACGTCCACTCAGGCCCATTGGCCTCTGCAAAAAGTACGGATCACCTCTATTTTCTGGTCCGCTCCGGTCAGTCCGACTTCGTTTGGAGGAAGTTGCAAAGCTCAGTAAGTGTAAACATCCTGTTTATAAAAAGTTTTTTTAAATTTTTTTTTTTTATTTTTACATATACTAAAGAAATAATTGATTGATGTGTATAAAATTCATTGTTCATATTGTAGCATTTCAATAAAGGCCGTTGTATGAAATAATCTTGCACTTTGTGTGACTTGGGAATTTCGGGCAAATTGGGCAAAATGTGGAGACCTTGTGTTCAATGTACCATATACTGCACTTCATACACCCTACAAAGGAAGCTACTTCACCGTAGATACTCTTCAGATCCTGTCAAAACCTCAACAAACATCATCAGATAATACAGACAAAGAAACAATGTATTCACCCATAATTGTCGACAAACATAACGACGCAATGTTTCATTCGAGGTTGCAATGAATGAAAAGTTTGTTGCTGCCGCTCTTTTACCTCTGGCTGAACGGAGAGGGGCTGGCGGACTCATGAGGAAGACCCCCGCAGTCAGACTGCTGCGGCGGTAGAACTTCACTCCTCAGTTTCCTCAGTGTTGTTGGGCTTTTCCAACGGTTGAGGGGATGTGACCCAGAACGGATCCGTTTGTGACCCTTTCACTCCCAATGGTTAGTGGTGTTATGATGGATCGTGCTATGTTACAGAAATCTATACTGTAATTTGCATTTTGGCATTTAAAAAAAAAAAAAACTTATATACTTGTATAGTTTTTTTTGTCCTAATGTATTATTTTATTTTAAACTATCAACTTTCTGGTATGTTGGTGTTATAAATTACAATTCTTAACCCTCATAGCTCCATAAGAAAAAGTTACGTTAAGCTTTTAAGGGCACAGACTGGCCAATGTCAGTTAATGGCCTGTAAATATCATCTAAAAATGAAAAGTTGCCATTTCTTTCATGGCTGTCATCACAGACTTTTGGCCTAACCATCAAAAGCAAAAAGTGAATGAGTTTTAAAATTTTAACCCGTTAAATTCCACTTTGCATACATGGTGTTCCAACTTCCAAAAACTGAAAATGGGGTTAAACTAAATGTGATCAATGCAAAATATATACACTGCCCGGCCAAAAAAAAAAAGTCGCCAACAAAAAAAGGTCACACATTTAACATTTGGTTGGAGCCTTTAGCTTTGATTGCGGCAGCATTCGCTGTGTTTCCAGAAGCTTCTGCAATGTCACCAGATTTATTTGCATCCTGTTGCATCAATTTTTCACCAAGATCTTGATGATGATTGTAGAGTCTGACCACAGCACATCCCAAAGATTCTCAATGGGGTTCAGGTCTGGACTCTGTGGGGGCCAATCCATGTGTGAAAATGATGTCTGATGATCCCTGAACCATCTTTCACAATCTGAGCCCGATAAATTCTGGCATTGTCATCTTGGAATATGGCCGTGCCATCAGGAAAGAAACATCCATTGATGGAATAACCTGCTCATTCAGTATATTCAGGTATCAGCTGACCTCATTATCTGAGCTCATACTGTTGCTGAACCTGGACCTGAGCAACTGCAGCAACCCCACATCATAACACCGCCCCCACAGGCTCATACAGTAGCACTAGGCATGATGCTGCATCACTTCATCTGCCTTTCCGGCCACATTTCTTCCTGGAAGACGATGGTCCACTATCCTTCCAGTTTTTCATAATGCGTTGGACTGTTCTGAACCCAGTTTTAGTAGTTTCTGCATCTCCTTAGATGTTTTCACCTCTTGATGCCAATGATTTGACTCTTCTCAGACAGACTAACCTCTTTTCCAAGACCACGGATGTGTCTTTCCACATGGTTGTTTAGGAAATGAGAAGCAAGTCGTTGCACCAGTTGGGGTTAAATAACTTGTTGCCAGCTGAAAGATAATCGCCCATGCAGTAATTGTCCAATAGGAGGCTCCTACCTATTTGCTTAGTTAAATCCAGGTGGTGACTTTTTTTTTTTGGCCAGGCAGTGTATATATATATATATATATATATATATTTGTACAGGATTATCAGAGCCATGGAGTGTTTAAAAAAGGTATAAAAATGTTTTTTGATGCATCTTTACTTTTTGTGTTACAGTGGGGTTTTTTTGTGTTTTTTTTAAAGTTACATTACATTAAGTTACATTTAGGGCACGGACTGGCCAATAGCCTGTAAATATTATCTAAAAATTAAAAGTTGCATTTTTTTTCATGGCTGTCATCACTAACTTCTGGCCTAACCATCAATACCAAAAAATCAATGAGTTTAAAAATTTTAACCCTTTAAATTCCAGTTTGTACACACAATGATCCCACTGCCTAAAACTGAATAACTGGTTAAAATGAGTAAAAAAAAAAAAAAAAAAAGCCTGTGGGTGGTAGGCCATTATAAGGTATACAGAGCAGACCTAAGCGTAGATTATAGCAACCACAATAAAAAAAGCTCAATGAAGTTTTTTCAAGATAAAATGCAAAAAAATGTGGGAAAAATTCCAGTTTGAACTGGAATGGCAGCATTACAGAGAGGGAACTAAATTCCCTGCAAAAGACTGACCTAAATAATTAGCATGTGATCTGACTAGGGATGTATATCGTTATGATTTTATCGATACCGATACCAATATCGATACTCCTTATCGATACCGGTATTTATCGATTCTCTTATTGATACTATAACATAATTTAGAGTAAATAATAAAGACATTACAAGATGTTACAAGATCCCGTGGTGGAGAATATTTGTTCAGATGATGTTGAAGAAGCCTGGACATAAAAGTGGGTGAAGGACAGCTGGGAGAATAAGGGAATTGTGTCTGTCTTAGTCCATCATTGTGATTATTTGACTGCGTAATGATAACTTGATGGGTAGGTATGTGCAAAAAGTATCAATAAGAGTATTGTTAGTCCAGAATCTTAACGGTACCCTGGTATCGTTAAGATTAGGAACCGGTACCAAACGATACCGGTACTCGGTATACATCCCTGGATCTGACTGATCAAAATGCTTGAAAAAAAAAAAAAACCAAACACCAAAATTACAAATTTCAGATCCTTTCACGCTCAAATAACCTCACATGAAAGAAGAAAAAAGATTGTTTACTTCATTAGATGTGTTCAGCATTTTTGAGTTTTTGAATGACACTTGTTTGCTGAAATAACATTGAAGTCTCTGGGTTTTTTTCATTTCTAAGATAAAAAGTGGGGCCCCTTTTGAGTAAATGGTCTTACGTCATGGAAAATGGTTCAAACTACATCATTGAAGTGTAGCGCAAGTGTGTGAGGCGAAAAAATTTTATCCTAAAAATTTATTATGAAATGGCATTTGATTATAGAAACGTCCTTTTCAATGCAAGTCAATGTGGCACGGATTGGCTCTAAGGAGTAAATAAGGTGTATTTTTGTTAGAGACCTTAGAAAAAGAGTTAAACAACCCATCTTCTAGAATATCACGAGTCCTGGACCAAGTTTTATGCTATTTGCATTCGTAGAAAAAAAGTAACAACATAAAAGGTCGTTCCCTTCAGAAAGCTTAAGAAGCTATGATTAAACACATAAGGCCCATTCATTCTCACTTACGTGCGTAAATGGCAACTTCCGTTTCATGCGTTGCCCTGCGTGGCTGCCTTCATATTTCTGTGTGTCCTCTGCGTTCCCATGGTTCATAAATCCGTTTGTCCGCTAGGCAGCAGTGCTGCTTGTCTCTGGTGTGATTGTGGCAGATATGAATGTATTTTTGGACACACTCGCATAGCTTTTCCTTAAAAGCTCCAGCCACGTCTAGAGATGCTCTCTGTTTTTTTGGCGTCTTCTTTCTCTAGTGCTTTTATCGGGCTCTTTGGCACCTGTGGTTTTTTTTGTTGTTTATGTTCCAGTTCCTGTTCTTCTTCTCTGGTTTGTTCCTTTCCCTGGCTGCGTATCAGCTACACGGCTCAACACTGACCCAACAGTTTCTGGTAGATTTGCTCCGTCTTCTGCGTTGAGTGACGGACCAACAAGCCCCTCGAAAGCAAACCAAATTATGTGTGTAACTGATGCAGATGATGGCCAAAATTGTCCGTCATCTACGTATCCGTCTTCTGTGTCGAACTTCCACAATGACTCTCAAAAACATTGACTACACTGTAAAAGAAAATCTGTTTAATTTGCGGTGAAAAATCTGCACTTGTGTTTGCCGTTTTTTCACTGTAAAATTTTCAGTGAGAATGTAGAGGGTACAACTGTATGCTGTTTTTGCAACTGTAAATTTAACAGTACATTACTGTTATTTATTTACAGTATTTTCTTGCAATAATAACAGTTTAAACAGTACAAAAATGTTGTTGTTTTTACAAAAAAATATTCATAAAATTTACATTGAGAATGTAGAGGGTACAACTGTATGCTGTTTTTGCAACCGTAAATTTAACAGTACACAACTGTTATTTATTTACAGTATTTTCTTGCAATAATAACAGTTTAAACAGTACAAAAATGTTGTTGTTTTTACAAAAAATATTCATAAAATTTACATTGAGAATGTAGAGGATATAACTGTATGCTATTTTTGAAACTGTAAATTTAGCAGTACACAACTGTTATTTATTTACAATATTTTCTTGCAATGATAACAGTTAAACAGTACAAAAATATTTTCACAAAAAATATTTTTAAAATCTACAGTGAAAACTGACAGCTTATCACTCTATAAATTATGGTGGCAATGTATAAATTATTATGCTATGCTGTTTTGGTAACCGTAACTTTAGCAGTACACAACTGTTATTTATTCATGGTAGTTTACTGCAAAAACAACAGTTAAATGCTGAAAACTGGCAGCTGTAGTTGACACCTTTTAACCATAATTTGGCAGCTGCAGTTGCAAAACAGTGAATAATAAAGAGCCGAATAATATAAATTATTTAAAAAATATGCATGATAACAAATGTAGGTTTTAGCTGTCTTTCATTGGAATAAAACAATATCCAACCCCTCTTGGACCCTCTTGTGTTTGTCCCGGTTTGTCTGCAGCTCCGGCGCTCTTAGCACAATGAAAACAACGAATTTCTTCTTCTACGCTTGCATTATCTGCAGAGTAGAAGAAGAAATTCGCTCTGAACGCCGAGGCTTCCGTAGTTTCATAAACGCGCATATGCTTGCTTCGTGAAAGTGAGATGTAGAACTGTTTTCGCTCTAAAAATCTACTAAATGATGTCGTTTCCAGTAAATTCTGGACGCTACCCACTAAGGACACTTGGATTACATTGGACGAGCAGTATGGAGGAATATTGACAAGTTTTTGTGGACTTTTAGGGACCTTTTTGGCTCTGACCCCGGCAAAAACTCTATTATATGAAAGTTGGGGGAAAACGAGAAGCCTTCCTGATCGCCGGCTGCATTTGAGATATTAAAAAAGTGCTGCAGAGTCTTGCTCACCATGAGGGGAAGTGGAAAATAAAGTTACATCATTCTGTGGGTGAACTATTCCTTTAAGAACTGCCCGTTAATGATGATTGGATGGGTTTTTTTCAGTCCTGTCCATACTGGTGACTGAATTTTAAAAATTTTCGTATCAGAGCATCTAGTTATTTGGCCGCAATCAAGGCGTGAAGAAGATTTTAAGCCATGACCTTGCCATGACTCATGACCTTGGCCCTCATCCTGCAGGTCTTCCACTTGTCCTTGCTCCTACACGCCTGATTCAAATCAATGAGTCTCTGTGCAGAACTGGATTGGCTGGTAGAGCCATTTGATTTAAATCAGGTGTGCTGAAGTGGGGAGAAATGGAAAGCCTGAAGGGACACCAGCCCTTGAGGACCAGGGTTCCCCACCGCTGCAATATAAGCAATATAACTCATAGTTTTAATTTCAACATTTTGCAGTGTACAATCATTTCTTTGGTCTTTTGGTAAATTATTACTAATTTCTTGAGGTGTACCGGTTTTGCTCCAGATGGCTCTGACTTTTTAGTAAGTCAGAATTTTGACACTGAGTCAAAATGGTCAGTGGTGTATTTATTTAAAGTGGAGGTGTCAGACTCATTTTCATTCAGGGACCACATACAACACAGTTTGATCTCAAGTGAGTAAAACTAGGAAAGAACAGCATGATAACCTGTATATAGAGAAAAACAACACTAAATCCCTTTGATTTAGTGCAAAGATGTACAAATACTACACCCATATATTTTTATTTTATTCTTTTAGAAAACATACCATGAATAATATGAATTTTCTTTAAAAAAAATAGTATAGTTTCAACAATTTTTGTGTTAATCACATATTTACATAATAATTTGTTTTATCTTGTATGTTTTATACTGTATAAAACATGTAAATATAAATCTATAAATGTTATATGAAAAACTATTATTATTTATTATTATTATTATACATTTTAAGATTTAATTATTTTATTTATTTATTTCATATGTAGAAATATTTAAGAGAAACTTCTCAAGATCTAGAGGTTATTTTAAAAGCACGTGTGTGTATTTCCACATGTACAGTGAAATTATTGATACCCTTCAATTGAAAAAAAGGGGAAAAAATCAGTTGTTAGTGAAATAAGCTGAAATTGACAAAAGTAACAATAAATAAAAATTCTATGAAAATCATAACACTGAATTTGAATCGTGGTTCAAAAGAAATATTAAAAACAAACACACACACAAAAAAAGCCAAAAAGGGTGGTGAGGCTCTGAAGCTGAATTTTGCTGAGACGATCACTGCAATCAGGTGTTTTCTGTAACGTTCAAACAGACTTTTACACCTGCTGGCGGGAGTTTCGGTCCACATTTCACAGGAAAGCTGCTCTAATCCGTCTGGGACGGTTTTGTTTGTTTGTTTGTTTTATTATTATTATTTCCAATCACAATTCAGAAGCAATATTTTATTTTGCTAAATAATAATTTTGTAAATTTTTGTTTGTTATTAGTTTCTTTAGTTTCTTGTTATTGAAATTATTATTTTGAATTTAGCCCTTTTTTTTTTTTTTTAAATCTGAGGGTATGAACAGTTTTGAAATCGACTTTATGTGGTAATCCTGACCCCCTGAACTTACTCACCTCATTATAAATATTAGTGGTGTGGACAAATTGTGAATTACAGTTAAATTGCAGTTATTCTTTTCTGTCATTATCACATTCACCAAATCCATCCCATGGGCCTGATTGGACCCTCTAGCAGGCCAACTTTGGCCCCAGGGCCAGATGTTTAACAACCCTGATTTAAAGTGTTTTCTGCATTTAACTGTAAAATAAAGTAATCAAACAAAACAAAAAAGAGAGAAACAAATGGTTACCAGACATCAAGAGCCTCTGGTTGCGTCTTTCTCCAGCACCTGAAGGCTCGTTACAGCCTGACATGTGAATGAGGGAATTAGCCACTTGACTCAGGTGTGGTGGAGAGGGTATGTTCTAAAAATCGCAGGACTGTAACTCTCAAGAACTTGTAATAAGTCATTTTGGAGGTTATTTGTTTGTTTGTTTGTTCGTCCTGTGAAACATCTGTCCTTCCTGGCCAGTAATCAAGGTTTTATGGGCACAGAAAAGGAAGTCATGAAATTTATCCAGTTATTCAGTGCTTCACGGGCTGCACGGTGGCGTGGTGGTTAGCACTGTAGCCTCACAGTAAGAAGGTCACTAGTTCAAGTCCCAGCTTGGGAGGGGGGTTGAACAATTCCTAAGTCCTTTCTGTGAGGAGTTTGCATGTTCTCCCCATACATGTTCTCCCCATGTATGCATGGGTTCTTCTGGCTTCCTCCCACCATCCAAAGACATGCATGTTGGGTTAATTGATCACTCTAAATTGCCCCTAGGAATGAATGTGAGTGTGAATGGCTGTCTGTCTCTCTGTGTTGGTCCTGCGACAGACTGGCGACCTGTCCAGGTGAACCTGCCTCTCATCTGATAATAACTGGATAAGCGGTACAGAAAATGACTGACAGTTATTCTCATTTTATAGGAAGAAATTGCATTGCATGTTTTCAAACACAAGTCTGTGAGCTGGCCCTATAGTTATTTTTAAAATACTGAATAAATTGGCATTGGCAGAATTTTTTTTTTTTTTTTTTTTAATCACAAGCAAAAAATAAAAAAAAATCTTGGTCACTCTTCAAATAAATAAAGTTTTTTTTTTGTTGCTTGTAATAAGAAAAAAAAAATTGCCAATAGAACAAGCAAATTTTTCTTGATAAGATTTATTCAAATAAGATGCATTGCCTTAAAACAAGATCTTATATTTCACTGAAATGTTTCTCTTTAGGTAATTTTGTCTTATTTTGAGTGTGAAGAGATATTTTGACTAAAGATTAGAAAAATATACTTGGTAAAATTTGTTTTTGCAGTGTTTTGTGTTTAACCCAGAGGAAACTGCTTTGCATCTCAGAAGGGCTACATCCAAATCTGCTTAAGGATCAATTGCATTTTAAACACAAAGTTCATTAAAGTCTGCTGCTTCTTGTTTGACAAGTCATATTTACTTAAAATTATTATTATTATTAATAATAATACATTTATTTATCTATTTTTAAGGGAACTCTATCAGAACTGTTGTTCCTTCCCCCTTTAGTTTCTCTTTGTTGGTGAGTTTGGCTTCTCACTGGAAGCCTGACATGCCTCTGAAGCAGGGCTGCCACCTGCTGGTTGAAGTGCAGTATTACACCAACCTAGTATCACACGAGCCAACCACAACCTGGTAGACAGTTTTTTAAGGATAAGGGTTCTGAATTAACTTCAGATCTGAAAGTGAAAAGTGCAGAACTTAAAGGAGGATGCATTATCTCCTCAGATTCACATTAACTTCAGGAAACTCCTAGCTGTGACCGGTCTGGTCAGGTTCAGGTAGCCTGCTGGACCAGCTGAGGAGTTAAAGTGAGACTCATCTCTTCAGAACAGAAACTGTCTTTGTAAATCTGTTGGACCAAACTTTTCAAAATATTTTGTGAATAAAATCTTATCTTCTTCCTATTCTTTTAAAAAAATATATACAGTCACCCTCAAAATTATTTACACCCTCCAATTAAAGAAAAGGCTAAATTCACAATAGTAATTCAAGTAACAAGAAATTAAAGAAACTAAAAATAAAACAGAATTTACAAAATTATTATTTAGTGAAATAAGATGTTGCTTTTGAATTGTGGTTGAAACAAATAATTAAAAACAAACAAACAAACAAACAAAACTGTCACAGACACATTAGAGCATCTTTCCCATGAACAGTGAGCCAACACACCTGTCAACAGGTGCAGAAATCTTTTCTAACGTTACAGAAAACTCCTGATTGCAGTGATTGCCTCAAAGTTTTGCTCAACAAAATTTTAGCTTTAGAGCACCATCATGCTTATTTAAGTGTTTGTGTGTGTGTTTGTTTGTTTAATATTGCTTTTAAACCACAATTCATAACCAATGTCATGATTTTCATAGAATCTCTATTTACTATTACTTTTGTCAATTTCAACTTATTTCACTGACAGATGATTCTTTTTTTCATTCTTTAATTTCAGGGTATAAATGATTTTTGAGGACAACTGCATATATATATATATATATATATGTGTGTGTGTGTGTGTGTGTGTGTGTGTGTGTGTGTGTGTGTGTGTGTGTGTGTGTGTGTGTGTACATAAAGGACTATCAGAAAATTAGAATATTGTGATCTGGATTCATTACAAATCAACTGAAATATTGCAAGCCTTTTATTGTTTCCATATTGCTGATTATGGCATACAGCTTAAGAAAACTCAAATATCCTATCTCAAAATATTAGAATATCATGAATTCTAATTTTCTGAGACAGTCCTGTATATTAGGATGCAAATAACCAGTTTTTAAAACCGATACCGATAACCAATAAATTTCAGCTCCCAAGGCCGACACCTAAGGCCGAAAATTCCAACTGTGTGGGGAAGTTTCAGGTACTGTTTTAAAATGGTTTTACTCCTACCTCACAGATCAACAGTTTTTTGTAAGTATGGATACATGCTCCTCAGGAATCCATGAGATAAAATGTGGGGTTCCCCAAGGATCAATTTTTGCCCAGTACTTCTTAATCTTTATATGTTGCCACTTGGGGACGTCATCAGGAGACACGGCATTGACTTTCACAGCTATGCTGATGATACCCAGCTTTACATCGCCGTGTCTCCTGATGACCTGGAGCCAGTTAACACCCTTTTAAACTGTGTTTTAGATTTAAAGTCATGGATGGCAGAGAACTTCTTACAGCTCAACCAGGAGAAGACGGAAGTTTTAATCATTGGTCCTGAAGACAAGAGAGAGAACATTTTACCAAAATGACAGAATTTTAATCCTTCTCAGTGTGTGAGGAAACCTGGCTGTTCTTTTTGACTCTGAGCTGAATTTTATTCCACACATCAGAAATGTCACAAAGACAGGTTTTTATCATCTTAAAAACATCACCAGAGTCCGCCCATTTCTCTCTCTCTTGCCAGCACGGAGGTGCTGATGCTTTTATTTCCAGTAGAATAGACTACTGTAATGCCCTGCTCTCTGGTCTTCCTAAAAAGTCTGTTTCTAGCTCACAGTTACTGCAGAACTCGGCAGCACGAGTTTTGACGAGGACCAGAAGGCGGGAACACAACACCAGTTTTAAAATCACTGCATTGGCTCCCCGTGCGTTTCAGGATTGATTTTAAGGTTCTTTTAATGGTTTATAAATGTCTTAATGGTCTTGAGCCTTCTTATTTATGGGAATTGCTTTTAAACTATGAAGGCTTGCAGACCCTGAGGTCTTCTGGTACCGGCCTTTTAGTTGTTCCCAAAGTGAGAACAAAAATCCACGGCGAGGCCTCATTCCACCGTTATGGTCCTCGTCTGTGGAACAGCCTGCCAGAGAACCTCAGGGCTGCAGAGACTGTTGATGTTTTTAAAAGAGGCTCAAGACCTTTTTAACTCAGCTTTTAATTGAATTTTATCTCATTTTTATATGATCTTTTTTTAAAATTTGGTTTTGCAATATTTAAATTAATTTTATATGGATTTTATTTGTATTAATTTCTTTTATTTGTATTTTATTATCTAGCTTTTTTTTATTTTGGTTTAACCTTAAACAATTTTTTTTACCCCCAGTAATTCCTCATGGGGATCCTTCACTCTGGGAGCTTTGCCTGCTCGGTCTGGGGTGTATATACATATATATATATATATATATATATATATATATATGTATATGCAGTAATGTTTTGGGTTCTTTGACGGTCAGCAGGCAGGAATGTTTTTAAACTCTAAAGCGCTTTGAGTCACAACTTGCTTGAAAAGCACTTCATAAAGATTGATTGGCAGATCGTATTTGATCAGCTGATCACTGACGTGTCTGAAAGCGGGCGTAATGCCGAGGTTGTTTGTGACGTCATGATTCATCCAGTTCTCCGTTTATTCAGGAAAAACTAGAACAACATGAAGAAAAACAAAAATACAGAGATTTCAGCAGCTGAAAGAATAAATGTGAGCGGTGAAAGAAGACCCAGTTGTCTCGGTTGGAGACTGAGACCGAGCCGGTGTCAGGGTTTGGATCAGGCTGGAGTTCCAGTTCTGGTTCAGGTCTGGTGCCAGAGTCGGTTCTAAGGTGGTTCCAGCCAAGAACCTGAAAGCTCAGTTCGTTGCTCAGGTTGAACTCAGAATGAACTGGATCTTTGAACATGGTGGTCTTAATGGTCAGCTGGTCTGGCGGTCTCCTGAACCGTGCCTCCAGACCCTGATGTAAGCGCCACAGGTTCTGGCCCCAAACCAGAACTGGAACCAGTCTGGTCCCCCAGTTGCTGCTGGTGCATGAAGACGAGAAACCGCGCTGCTCGTTTCAGCATCTGCTCCTGTTCTTTAATTGTTGCTCTCGTGGCGGTCGCTGCTCTGGTTTCCCTGGCGACACAAATGATGGAGCTGAACTTTTTTATGATAGGTTGCCGTGGAAACCGTCACTCTGCTCCTATCCATGGCTGTGTTGAACCCGTCGTCCCGATACATCCCACCCTGCATCACCGCCTCCGAAAACCTGTGACTTACACCTCTAAACTCAGTCTGAAACACACACACACACAGGTGTCCGTTGTCATGGCGATAGCAGTGTTAAAACAGTAGCTTAATAATTTTGTGCTGATCAGAAAAGTTAAAGCAGGCCACAGACGACAGAAATGTTAATGATTACTTATTATTTTTCTGAAGTAGATTTAGTTCTGGTCTCACCGGCATGTCATGAACTGATGGTTTCCTGCTGCCGTACGTCTGGTTTGATGTTCGATACAGAGGATGGCTCTTTCTGGAGCTGAAACACAAACACAGGACATTAAAGCAACCTTTACCGATCTTGCATTTCAGAAAGCACAGCAAGATTATTTGAATATAAACAGTCCCGCCTCACTCCTAAGACACACCCCTTCATTCCCTCCACCTCCCAATGCAGAATCAAAGGTCTGACAGGCAGGTCTGTTGGACAATCCTAGAGGTGCACCCCTTCAAGGATTGGTTGGAGTTTTCATTGAATATTTAGAGATTGGAATAATATTTTATTTTGATTAATGGTGGGTCTGTCTTGTATTTCAGAGTTCCATCACCTCTTATAGCATTTTACTCTGTTAGAAAAATAGTGTAAGAATGCAACATCGGTAAAGGTTGCTTTAATTAGCACAGTTATAATCTAGTTCCAACAGTAGCCTCGTACAGATCAACTAGGGCTGTGCAATTCATCCAAATTCAATTTCAAATTTATTTCAATTTTAATGTCAAACAATCTCCAAACTCGTATAATCGAATTTAAACAATTTATTTGCCATTTTTCCTTACATAATTTCTGAAAGTTATTCTTAAAGGGACTTGAGGCAGGAATTTAAAAAAAAAAAAAAAAAAATCCTTTTTTTAATAATAAGGGGGGAGGAGGGGAAAAAAACAAAAAAAAACTTTCCCCCCGAATCTTTCCCTCGGTGCGATGAGGAGGGGGTGTGCAGAAAAAGGTGCGGAGGTGGGGTATGAAATTCCGGCGCGGTGCTGGGAGGTGACAGAAGATGAGACACAGCGCGATGTGAGGGAGGAAGAGGGGGGGGGAGGAAAATCAAAGAAAGGGAGAGGTAGGTATTTATTCTTCGGCAGGAACGAACGATACAAAAAAAGAAAATAAAAAAAAAAAGTAAGAAGAAAGAAAAAAGTTAAAAAAAAAAAACATAGATTAGTCTGTGGTGCTGGGATGGTGGGGGTGGGGGCAGCAGAAGAGAGGGACGGCAGTGCAGGGAGGCGTGTGGTTTCTTTTCCTCCCTCCCCTTAAGTTAAAATAAAATTTAGTGGCTTCTAACTTGTGCATTTGTTGGGTGTCATTAACAAAAATGATTTGGAATGTTGCAGCACTGCACGCACTGAAGCTTAAAGTTTAGTTGTTTTTTTTTATTTTATATAAGAATAAGTATATTCATTTTATTCTGTTTATTCGTTGTAAAACAGCTGTAAGGTGCATATTTGTAGCCTACTTTTTTTTTTTTTTCATTTCAACGTTTTGCGTAACTGGTCAAGTGTTTTTTTTATCAAGAGGGAAATGTTAAATAAATGCAACGCGTAACTTAAAAATAATCATTTGAAAAATCTTTGTTTCAATATTAACCAAAATAACCGTGATAATGACTTTTTCCATAATCGAGAAGCCCCAGGATCAACCCTGAACAGGTCTGTCAGGGTTGCTGGGCAGATTTTCTATTCCTGGCTAATGATGTGAGGTTTCAACAATGTGATGATGTATACGAGTTTTAGGCCCTATCGGGTATATTTGGTACCATTTCAATAAAAATGTACAGTTTCTGACAAAAACAAATTCATATATCCTGCTGCTTGGTCCATTTAAGAGTTGTGGGGATGTTATGCAGGGTAGGCTAGACCCTGGAGCCAGTCCATCAGGGCCAACATGGAGACAAACACTTAACGCTCACTGTCACTTCTAGGGATCAACTACAAACCCAGCATGCATGTGTTTGTACTGCGGGAGGAAGCTGGAGTACTCGGAGAGAACCCACATGCAAGGGGAGAACATGCAAACAGACTGTTGGAAAGTCGGGGAGTCAGACTCATTTTAGTTCAGGGACCACAAACAACGCCGTTTCATCTCAAGTGGGCAGAAGCAGGAAAGAACAGCATGGCAGCCTGTAAATGGGGGGAAAAAACTTTCCCTTTGATTTAGTGCAAGAAGTACAAATACTTTATCTCAATATATTTGATTCTTTTAGAAAACTGATCATGAACAATACATTTCTTCAGAAAAATAAGTAGGCACATAGTTTCAACAATTTTCACCTCATTACACGATTCACATATTAATTTCTTATTTATGTTTTAAATACAAAACATTTATATTTTACCTTTAAATATAAATTATATGAAAATATGATTATTATGGATGTCCGATAATATTGGTACCTATACTGATATTGGCATTAAAATGTGATATTGGAAAATATCTGTATCTTTTTTTTTGTTGTTTTTTTGGACCGATGATTTTAAAATGAAATCTCGCGAGATTTTGTTTTGGAAAAACTTCAATCTTGTGAGATCTTGTTCGATTAGCAGCAGTCCAGCATGAATAAAAGTCCCTGTTATTGTGGAAGAACTTCATATCCCAGCATTCCTTTCAGAGTCATGTGACTACGGTGCAGCTGCTGCTGCTACAGACTGACTTGCTTTGAAGCTGCTGATATGTTAAGTTGCTGGTTAAGTTACCAAGTTGTCAGAAACATTAGAATTAGACACATGTTGATAATACCTGCTAGTATCTGATATATGGTAGTATCTAATACCTGCTAGTATCTGATATCTGGTAGTATCTAATACCTGCTAGTATCTGATATATGGTAGTATCTAATACCTGAATGTATCTGATAAATGGTAGTATCTAATACCTGCTAGTATCTGATACTCAGTAAAAGATGGAAAAAAGAAGAGTACTTTTTTCTCTGGGGATAATAAAATATTAAAAAAAAAAAAAAATAGTAGTATCTAATACCTGAATGTATCTGATATATGGTAGTATCTAATACCTGAATGTATCTGATATTTGGTAGTATCTAATACCTGCTAGTATCTGATATATGGTAGTATCTAATACCTGCTAGTATCTGATATATGGTAGTATCTAATACCTGAATGTATCTGATATTTGGTAGTATCTAATACCTGAATGTATCTGATAAATGGTAGTATCTAATACCTGAATGTATCTGAGAAATGGTAGTATCTAATACCTGCTAGTATCTGATATATGGTAGTATCTAATACCTGCTAGTATCTGATATCTGGTAGTATCTAATACCTGAATGTATCTGATATATGGTAGTATCTAATACCTGAATGTATCTGATGGTAGTATCTAATACCTGCTAGTATCTGATATCTAGTAGTATCTAATACCTGAATGTATCTGAGATATGGTAGTATCTAATACCTGCTAGTATCTGATATCTGGTAGTATCTAATACCTGCTAGTATCTGATATTTGGTAGTATCTAATACCTGCTAGTATCTGATATGTGGTAGTATCTAATACCTGCTAGTATCTGATATATGGTAGTATCTAATATCTGCGAGTATCTGATATCTGGTAGTATCTAATATCTGCTAGTATCTGATACATGGTAGTATCTAATACCTGCTAGTATCTGATATCTGGTAGTATCTAATACCTGCTAGTATCTGATACATGGTAGTATCTAACATTGCTATTCTAATATCTGCTAGTATCTGATATCTGGCAGCCAGATGTCCAAAATGAACTCCTCTGGCTGAGTTAAAGATATTTTGGGATCTTTGATCTCAGAGAAGAATATAGTTTCTCAAATACGAGCGATACAACCCGTACAGTTCTTTGCATATCATATCGGTTGTTATCGGATATTGGAATTCAAGATTTGAACAATATCGGTTATCGGATATCAGTGAAAAAGCCAATATCGAACATGCCCAATAATTATACATTTTTGAATTCATAAATTTTCTTAATTTATTTTATTTCATATATATAATTTTTTCAGAGAAACATCTAAAGATCTAAAAAAAAGGAAAAAAAATGTAGTAATCTTGACCACCGAACGGTTAATTTAAAAAGTACAGTTTTTACAGGATTTCCTCCCCTCCCCCCCTCCCCCCCCTCCTAGCCCATGACCTTAGGTGGAGGGCCCCCGGGCCGTACGTTTGACACTCCTCGTTCAAGTTCCTGTCAGAAATACCAGCCGAGGCTCAAACCTGAAACATTTTCCTGTGAAACACCACCGAGCAACCTTTAAAAACCCCAAAACTTTAAAATCCTGCAAAACCGGTTACTGGATTTATAGCTCATCCTACATTTTTCAAATGAATTCAGGGTTTTAATTCAGGCTTTATGCTATTTTTGGGGTCCGTGGATCAAAAAGTTTGGGACCAGTTCCTGTAACACAGTGTAGCTTACCATTATCACGTATGAATTACGGGACTATGATTAATAAATCCAACATGAGCGCATAGCGGAAAAGCGCGATATGAATCTAATACATCATAATTATTACTGACGAATTAATATTATTATTATTAAAATTGACAACTGCCCCCCCCCCCCCCCAGATCTCAAACTGAAGACTAAGATCTAACGGATAAACCAACTTTAACTATCGCGTAACTGGACTTTCGTGTTACTGTACCCGTAACCATGGAAACTGTCCGGATTGTTGAACCTGTACGGCAGGTTTGGATCCGTCTTATAAAAGTCGCAGGTCTGATCTTTCCTATCCTCCATGTCTGACTGACGAGAAGACAGCGGTTACTAACAACAGATCGGTTACCATGGAGATCGCTGCCTCCTCCTCGTGTGTGTTTAACAGACACGAACACGCAAAGCAGGAAGTTTACAGGGAAAAACTATTATAGCGGTTTCCCCCCGACGACAAACGCTTCTGATCCTTTTTTAATCATTATATATGATTTGTTTCTATAAGATGAATTCATTTTATTTATTTTTCTTATTTACTATATTTACAGTACAAGTCAAAAGTTTGGACACGTTTTTCCATCTAATTTAACTGTAGAGTGTCCACATTGTTGTCTGGTAGTGTATGTGTGGAAATATTTATTTTCTACAGTTTTATTATTATTATTTATTTGAATTTATTTGTTGTCATTAATTTAGGCTATTTATTTAATATTGCATTTGGTTAATTTTCTTTTTCTCTTTGTCATATTTTTACTTTTTACTGTATTCAGTTATTTATTTGTGGATTACAAATATTTGAGAATAAAAATCTTCAGATTCTGATATCAGTCTAACATTTATATTTCTCCAGAAGTTCAGCCAGTGCATTTCCACACTCTGTTTTCCACAGCGTTCATGGGGGGCGGATCCTGGTCCAACTGGTAACCAGGTTAACGTTGGGGTACATCTGGACTGGAGATGCACTGGTCCAGGTTTTTCCGATCCAATCCGATACCAATACCTGAGCTGAGTGTACTGGCCGATACCCAATACCGATCCGACCATGTTGAATAAATACCTTGCCATGTGAGTGAAGGCATCAGGCTTGACATAAATATTTAACAAATAAACACAGATATAATTGTACTTAATATTTATTAACAAATAAAGTGTACAAAAACAGCAAAAATAGATAACACTTCTCTGCTCTGAGTAACCAGGTGCGAAAGCAACATTGAATCCAATCTTGAAGTAACAAATACAAGGAGTTTCCCACATCATACGCAGGTGATGGGGTCCAGAAAACCTGTTTTATGCGTGAATCAAAGATATGTCCTGACCCAAACTAACTTTGATGCAGGTGTCAAAACAGAAAATTGGCTTTAGTAAGAAGTCAAAGGCCTAACTCTGAACTTTATTCGGACTTGTACCTGTTCCTGTTGAAGGTTGTGGCTAAAAAGCTGTGGTCAGTCTGAACTACTGAGGGACCAAGCTGACTACTCCTTAGCTAATATCATCAGAAACATCTCATGTAGGGACAATAACAAAATCATCATAATCATCATTGAATAAGAGTCAGAAAGTTTTTTTCGCAACTACAAACAGCAAACGAATAAAGTGTTCACTGCTTGGATACAGAACTAAACCAACAGCTCTTGTACTGGACTGTAACCGGAAGGTTCATTCCAGGTAATATTGAAGTCCCCCATCAAAATAATTTCTTTAGAGCTTCCTAATGAAGATAGAGTAGCAATAATATTCTTTACAGATTCTATTTTAGGAGCTGAAGGTGGTCTATAGATATTTCCAATAATTAACTGTAAATATGTCCTCAAAGTCTATGGGTTTCCCACTCGGAACAGTTACTTGAGAATTAAATGTGAAGAAATATACAGTAGGTAGCAAAACACCGTCTCTTCTGGAACCTCTGTCCTGTCTGAAGAAGATATAATTGTCAAGTTTAATGTCATTGTCTGCTATTTTTCCATTAAAGCAACCTTTACCGATCTTGCATTTCAGAAAGCACAGAAGATTATTTGAATATAAACAGTCCCGCCTCACTTCTAAGACACACCCCCTTATTCCCTCTGCCTCCCAATGCAGAAGCAAAGGTCTGGCTGGCAGGTCCGTTGGACAACCCTAGAGGTGCACCCCACTTAAGGGATGGGTGGGAGTTTTAATTAAATATTGAGAGATTGGAATAATTTTTTTTGATTAATGGTGGGTCTGTCTTGTATTTCAGAGTTCCATTACCTCATTCATAGCATTTTACCCTGTTAGAAAAATAGTGTAAGAATGCAACATCGGTAAGGGTTGCTTTAAGCCATGTTTCAGATAAGTGAGACAGGCTCTCAGGAAATCAATTTTTGGTAATAAACCTTTAATAATATGAATTGCCTCAAGACCTTTACCCATTCAAAATTTGAAAAGAAATGGTTGCATAAAATAAATCGAGGGTGGCCGGTAGGAGAGTTCCCAACATTCCAAGACATAAACACATACACACACACATACACACACTCACAACCAAAAAAAAACAAACAAAAATAAAATAGCCATTTTAAGAAAAACATAATAATAACAAAACAAATCTCAGTCTGCAATTTACAGAAAATGTATATGAAATCCAACATATATTGGCGTGAATCATAACCAAAACATTATAGCAAATTTCCCAAGTATACCCAGCTGCAGCTGCAGACCCAGAGGGGTGTCGTGAAACTGGACGTGGTTTGTAGTGAAAATGGGTGTAGTTTGTAGTGATGTAGGCAGGTGGTAGTTAGGGTTAGGGTTAGGTTCCACTCATTCCTATGGTAGGCATGGCTGTATGGGGCGTGGTTCGTAGGGGGCATGGTTGCAGGGCTGTGGTTTGTAGTGGCTCCGGCTGCAGGTAGGTGCTACTCAAATTTCACGACGGCCTCAAAATTTTACAGCAAGCGCCATGACGTCAACGTAAGAAAAGGCAGGATTTTATCCCCAGACTCTCAGGTGAGAGTCATGCGTGCTTACCAACCAGCCAAAGGGACATCTCCGTGGCCCCCACACTGTCACATCTCTCCCCTTCTTCCCACAAGCACGTCCTCGTGCTCCACGCAGGGTGCCACCAATTTCAAATCCATGGACCGTTTACCAGCATTGCACGTGGATCCTGCTGACAATGCCAGAATGTCATCTCATGAATGTTGGACATTTAACTGGAATCATGATGTGGTCATTCCTCCATCTCAAACAATTTATAGGAGTCATCACCCGGAAATCCCACTTTTTCATGTTAAATCATGTGTATTGGAACAGGACCTCAGTAAAAACGTGCCAGAAACTCCGGAGTGTAAAAATGGCTCGTTGAACACGATGATAATGACACTGTTTAGAAATAAGATGTAATTAAACCAGAACATTTAGAGGTCAGTTCAGACACTACTTTTTTTTTTTTTTTTTTGTAATAAATAATAAACCACTGAACAATAAAAAGTTTAGAGAAAGTCTAACTCAGTTCACCTGGAAAGGTTGTTGTGGATTTTAGGTTCATTCTGACATCATAGGCTACAAAAAGCCAAATATCCCTAACTTTTTGTTAGTGTATATTTTGCTCTCTGTGTTTTGTTTT
Organism: Atherinomorus stipes; assembly: GCA_023101725.1. Lineage (NCBI taxonomy): Eukaryota > Metazoa > Chordata > Actinopteri > Atheriniformes > Atherinidae > Atherinomorus > Atherinomorus stipes. The sequence goes on from JALJCO010004765.1 coordinate 74,938, forward strand.
GATTTTTAGAACCTGACTGATTCTGGATTTTTTTAGGCTGATTCTGATAAAAGGAAGTAAAAAAAAAAAAAACAACCTTAGATACTCATACATTGGTCGATACTCTTTACAGATAGGCTGTACAAATGACAGAACTTATATTACAGAACTTACAATGTATACATAAATAGATTTTTGCCATACCTTGTTCATCTGATAAATGTGCTTTGAATGCAGATATTTTGTAGACGTGAATTGAATCAAATGCCTGCTACTGATGATGCAATAAAACATCCACCAGTTAAAAAAGTAATTAGTACTTTGAGTAGTTTTTGAGAAGAGTACTTTGTAATTTTTCTTGAGTATTTTTTTCAACATCAGTACTTGTGAGTACAATTTAATAAATGTAACAGTACTTGTACTACAAATTTTCAGTACTCTTTCCACCTGTGGCCAATGCAAACACCGAATCTACCAAAGGAAAGCTTAGCCTCTGTTCTTTCATCAGAAAAAAACATTTGTTTCTAGCTTTTTCCGTTCTTTAGTAATCTGCAGTAGAACATGGGGCAGTTGCAGCAAAAATGCTGCTTTTCACTAAAAAGCTGAGAAAGCAAAATGGAAAAGTGACTTTGATGCAAATATTTATTACTTGAGTGACACCTCCAACATCTGAACAGCTGTTTACTTCTATGAAACAACAGAAACAACTCTGAGAAAAGAGTTTTGGTGGCTAAATAATTATTCACTAGCTGTAAAAGCCACAACAAGTTTGTTTCACAACGTAATGTTTTACAGAAACGTCTGTTCTTCTATCCCTCCCTCGTTCCTTCTATCCATCAACATCTGCTTTGCTTGCCCCCCCCCCCCCAATCCTCCATCTGCCGTCACTCAGATCGCTGCTTGACCTTATTCCCTTTCAGCTGGTGCACATTGCCGTTGTAGTTCAATCCATTGATCATGTCTTTGATCGATCGCATCACTGTTACCGACAGTTTTTACACAAACTTTCCTCATACGTCCGACGCCTAAACTGCTTGGATTATGAGTGCTTCACCATTTTCTCTCTCCTGCGAGAGCATCAACCACGTTTTGTCAGCATGTCTGACACTGCCACCTACTGGATCGGGTGAAAATGACAGAAATAAAGACGATTGGATAGAAATCAACTTAATTCTCTCCGACAAGCTCTGTCAGAGTGTCCTGCAGCTCCCCCCCGATTAAAACCCGCAATTAACATCTATAGATGTGAGTGAGTTACTTATCGAGAAAATTTAACTTGTTCTACAGGCAGAATTTTTTGCTCATTACAAATTTAAAAAAAAAAATCTTGGGCACTCTTACAATAAGTTTAAATCATATATATAAATATATATATATTCACTGCCCGGCCAAAAAAAAAAGTTGCCAACAAAAAAAATGGTCAAACATTTAACATTTGGTTGGACCGCCTTTAGCTTTGATTGCGGCAGCATTCGCTGTGTTTCCAGAAGCTTCTGCAATGTCACCAGATTTATTTGCATCCTGTTGCATCAATTTTTCACCAAGATCTTGATGATGATTGTAGAGTCTGACCACAGCACATCCCAAAGATTCTCAATGGGGTTCAGGTCTGGACTCTGTGGTGGCCAATCCATGTGTGAAAATGATGTCTGATGATCCCTGAACCATCTTTCACAATCTGAGCCCGATAAATTCTGGCACGGTCATCTTGGAATATGGCCGTGCCATCAGGAAAGAAACATTCATTGATGGAATAACCTGCTCATTCAGTATATTCAGGTATAAGCTGACCTCATTATCTGAGCTCATACTGTTGCTGAACCTGGACCTGAGCAACTGCAGCAACCCCAGATCATCACACTGCCCCCACAGGCTCATACAGTAGCACTAGGCATGATGCTGCATCACTTCATCTGCCTTTCCGGCCACATTTCTTCCTGGAAGACGATGGTCCACTATCCTTCCAGTTTTTCAGAATGCGTTGGACTGTTCTGAACCCAGTTTTAGTAGTTTCTGCATCTCCTTAGATGTTTTCACCTCTTGATGCCAATGATTTGACCCTTCTCAGACAGACTAACATCTTTTCCACGACCACGGATGTGTCTTTCCACATGATTGTTTAGGAAATGAGAAGCAAGTCATTGCACCAGTTGGGGTTAAATAACTTGTTGCCAGCTGAAACATAAACGCCCATGCAGTAATTATCCAATAGGAGGCTCGTACCTATTTGCTTAGTTAAATCCAGGTGGCGACTTTTTGTTTTGGCCAGGCAGTGTGTGTGTGTGTGTGTATATATGTATATATATATATATATATATATATATATATATATATGTTTTTTTGGTTTTTTTTTTTGCCTGTAATAAGAAAAAAAATTCTGCCAGCACAAAGATAGTCAAGTAAAAAATATTTGCATCAAAGTCACTTCTCCACTTGAAGCTCATTGCTGCATAAAAAACTTTTCTCAACTTTTTAGTGAAAAGCAGCCATTTTTGCTGCAACTACAGAACCATGTTCTACTGCAGACTACAAAAGAACGGAAAAAGCTCGAAACAAATGTTTTTTTTTCAGATGAAAGAGCAGAGGCTAAGCTATCCTTTGGTAGATGTTTGTATAGGCACAGTCCACAATATTCTGTGGCTCTCCAAAAATCAGTGAAAATACTTAAAAAAAAACCCTGGCAATATGGAGCGTTCTGCCCTGAAAACATCTGGCACATGGTTTTCTTTTGTTGATTTAGTCTTATTTTGAGTGTGATGAGATATTTTGACTAGAAATTAGAAAAATATACGTGGTTAGATTTGAGTTTCTGCAGTGTAGTAGCAATGAGGCCTGTGGTTTATATGAAACCAAAGAATCACAGCAACCATAAGAGGTAAAATACGACTCTTCTTCTGTCCACCAGCTGACTAACTGCTTATTTACAGAAGATGAGACCATGAAGTGATGCTGTCCTTCCTGGAGCTGCTCAGTCCTCGCAACCTGCAGAGAGAAACCACAACTGTTTGCTCCAAATTCCCCCCCCCCCCGATAGCCTCCAATTACATGGAATTTTTTTATCCTGAATGGGAAGAAAAATGTTTGACACGCTCAACTCAAAGTGGACTTTATTTTCAAATCTAACATACAGGAAGTTGAAAAGAGCATGATCAGCAGTTTCACATCTCAATCTTAAAAAAAAAAAAACTCAATTAGAAGCTGATCAATAGCTTACCAATACATCAGAAAAGTTTCACATTTCACACAATCAATCAATAACATGATCGCTGATCAACAAGCAGGAAATGGGTGGAACCTACACGGCTGGTTACTCTGAGGGCGCGGCTAACGCCAACAGGTTTACAGGGCTAATCTTTGCAGCTACAGTTTATATTTACACGCAGTTGGTTTAAGGTGGCCACGCCCACAGTGATGTCACAGTTCCATGACATAACTGCGGTGAGGCAGCAGACGTCACTTTTAACTTATTTAAAAAGATTCATGTGTAATTACATGTTGGATCTCAGGTCAGTTTGCTAATAAATCTTATCAATAAAGTTTAAAAGTTAGTAAAGTTTTTTTTGTTAAAGAAAGCTGAAAAGATCAAAGAGGACTGGGATTTGGTTCTTCCTTTGAAATCTTAGTGGAAACATTCATTATAGATCTGATCAGAGATCAATAGGACCGACCTCTGACCTCTGATTGGTCTCCGATCTGTAAGTTTTCGTCTGTCACATATCAAAAGCCATCTGGCTGCTGATTGGTCGACATGTATGAGGAGCACATTTGTCCAATGAAAAGCTGTCACCAGACCTCCTCTGAGCTCTTTACATCACTTCCTGTGGCGAGATGTCCTCATTGGTCGACTAATGTGCTAGACTAGCCGACTACTCTGCACAAAGCCTAAAAAACAGACAGACAGACAGACAGACAGATGTTAGAGCAGGAAGAGGTCAGGAGGTCAGACGACACCCGGATCAAATGTTCACATCGTGAACGGGAAGAAAGCCTGATTTTAACTCATGAAGAAGAGCGGAAGCTGTCCGGGCAGATGGTTAATCAGCTGGAACATCATGAAGACTCAGTTTCTGACGTTTTACGGACAAATGGGTTAACTTAGAAACTGGTCAGGATAGAATCAGCACATGATTAGTCAGCAGAGTTTTAGATGTTTGTTTAGGAAGATAAAATGAAAAAATTATTTTTAACTGTTTCTGAATCAGTGTCATCTTTGACTTTCAAAGACGCTCTACAGAACTTTACTACAGCTCTGATTCCACTGAGCAGTACGGTACGGGTTGGTGGTGTGTTTCCAATATAAAATGGGTCCATATAACAAAACCGAACCATCGATAGACTCTCTTCGGGTGGGGGTCCATTAACATTATGGTTATAGTGTGGCTACATGCATCACATTAGCAGACAGAAAAGCTTCAGCATCACGCTGTGCAGTTAAACGCAGGTGGATGATGTTTTCCAGGAGCATTTTTTACCATGTTGCTTAAAGGAATAGTTCACCCACAGAATGATGTAACTTTATTTTCCACTTCCCCTCATGGTGAGCAAGACTCTGGAGCACTTTTATAATATCTCAAATGCAGCCAGCGATCAGGAAGGCTTCTTTTCCCCAACTTTTATATAATGGAGTTCGACTGTGCCCGAGCCAAAAAGGTCCATAAAAGTCCACAAAAACTTGTCAATATTCCTCCATGCTGCTCGTCCAATGTAATCCAAGTGTCCTGAGTGGGTAGCATCCAGAATTTACTTGAAACATCATTCACTATATTTTTAGAGCCTAAACAGTAGAACATCTTACTTTCACAAAGCGCGCATATGTGCATTCACGAAACTACGGAACCCTTCAGAGCCTACTCTGCCGATAATACAAGCATAGAAGAAGAAATTCGCGACAGAGCTGCAGACAAACTGGGACAAACACAAGAGGGTCCATGAGGGGTTGGATATTGATTTAAAACAAAGAAAGAAAGAAAAAGAGAACGCGCGATCTCGTCTGCCGTGGCTTCCGTAGTTTCATAAACGCGCATCGACGTGCTTGCAGGAGATGCGATGTAGGACTGTTTAGGCTCTAAAAATATACTAAATGGCGTAGTTTCGAGTAAATTATGGACACTTCCCACTTAGGACACTTGGATTACATTGGACGAGCAGTATGGAGGAATATTGACAGGTTTTTGTGGACTTTTATGGACCTTTTTGGCTCGGACCCCGGTAATCTCCATTATATGAAATTTGGGGGAAAACGAGAAGCCTTCCTGATCGCCGGCTGCATTTAAGATATTAAAAAAAAGTGCTCCAGAGTCTTGCTCACCATGAAGGGAAGTGGAAAATAAAGTTACATCATTCTGTGGATGAACTATTCCTTTAAAATTTCATGCACACCTCAATGCTCTAACACAAAAATGAAAAAAATTTAGTCACCTGTGGAACGGACAGGACTGAAAAAAACCCAATCCAATGAAATTGGAACAGCCCATGAATTATTGATTAAATGATGATATGTCTATCAAACTCAAAGGCCGTTTGCCCCCTCTGCTACAAACTGAGACCTTACTGAGACCAAAGAAGAAGCTAACTAGGAGCCACCAGTCGGCAGGCCGGTTACCAGTCTGCCGCATGTCAATCAAAAGGACACGCCCTTAATTATGTATAATTTAAAGATTAAATGACATCTAAACGGATGAGTAGTAAAAAAATTCACCCCCCGCACAGTTGACATGAAGGTAAACTTGACCTATTAAACCTTGCGGTGACGTTTGTAGCGTGGACTTTTTACACCACAGAAGGAGTTGGAGGTGAGTGGATTAAAGCTTTTAGAAACGTGGTTTGTCAGCTGTTTACTATCAAGCTAACGAGCTATCCGCTCTGCTGTTATCGTTAACCTGCTCGTGAAACATCGGTGCACACATCCCTGCGCTCTGAAGGCGTGGTTTCTGGTTGTGTGCTTTTTTAAAATGTAGCTTGTTTGAACTGTTTTTCCAACATTGCCAACCTTAGCTTTAAGTTCTTCATGTGCTAGTAACGACTGGCCAGCAGGTATTTATGTTGTTTCCACACATTTGTAACACATGTTCACGACTCGGTTATCTCGTTCCCCTGTGAATTATTTTTGCCACAATTTAATAATGCGTGGCAACGGGATTACATCTTATGGCCGTGCCTTAGTAACGCGTCGCCACGAGTCCTAGCAAGTGACATGGCTACGGTGGGAATTTGGTTTCACCCAGGAGTGTCAAACGTACGGCCCGGGGGCCAAAACTGGCCGTTGGAAGGTCCAATCAGGCCCGTGGGATGAATTTGGTAAATAACAAAGAAAACATTCACTGCAATTTTAAAAAAGAAGAAAAAAAGTAACTGTAATAACTAATTTGTCATCACCATGAATAAGTATTATGAGGTGATTCAGTTCTGGTGGTCAGGATTACACATGTGGAAATATACATGTACATGTATTTACTTTTAAAATAACCTTTAGATCTTGAAGTGTTTCTCTGAAATAGTTCTACTTATGAAATAAATCAAATTAGTACAATTTATGAAATCTAAAAATGTATAATTTTCATATAAGATTTATAACTTTATATTTACATGTAAAATATGAATGTTTGATATTTAAAACATATGAAATAAAATAAATAAAAATGTAAATATGAAACTAAGGCAAAAATTGTTGACACTAGACTTATTTTTTCAAGAAATGACATATTATTCTTGGTCAGTTTTCTAAAAGGATAAAATACAAATATATAGCTATAATATTTGTACTTCTACCGGACCGGACCATACAGCTCAGTGAAAACGGGGCTCAAGATGCACCCCCCATCAACAGCTAATCCAGCGTCCATCTTGCATCCCACCTGTACTGAGAGCTCTCTCCAACCAGTAAAAGTCTTATCTGGACTTTTGTCTGATCTCTTGTTCTTTCCTCTCTTCCTACGTTAATGTCTTTGTGTTTATTTGCTTTATCTGCCACATTGTGTTTATATCTGAAACTTAGCTGCATCATCACGCAGCATCCTGGAAGAAAAGATTGGACGGTGCGGTTGCTCAGCCTCGCACATCATAGATGCCACTGAGCCATCAGACGAGTCGGGAACGCTGACTTTTAAGGTGGGAAAGTTAAGTATTGCGTCATTAACTGGTTTCATTTCTTACTGAAGTGATTCGGTCTCTTTCTGACCTCAGTGATTTGAATTCATCTCTGAATCTGCATCGGTTTCATCTCTCTCTGGATCAGTTTGACTCTAAATCAGTTTTACAAATGTTTAATACACCATTTGCTGACTGAGTTGAGTCTCAGCTTAAAGCATGAAATCAACATTTACATGACAAAAACCACATACGTGTCGCTGGTTACATGTTTAACATTGCATGGTTGACAGAAGAAAAAATCCTGCATCCCACAATGCACTGCACACTAGTGACCAAACAGTCAGTTGATCCTGATCAGGCATTAAAATTTCTGTGAAGCTGATCAGGAGCAGCTGAACGCATCATCAGCGGCGTCGTGGACACCTGCCCTGTAGCTGGACAGGTGTCTCAGAGGTGATGGGCTTAAAGCAGCAGCAGAAAAAACAGCAAGTTGAGGTGTTACCATGGTAACTAATGTGGTGACATTCACAGGTCAAAAGTCACAGAGGTTATATGTAGGTCATGGCACCTTTGGCGCTGCTGTCCAGGAAGACTTTGATGTAGGACGTGGGAACGTATCCCTCCTCCTCTAGGTTCCTCCGAACTCTGGTCCAACCATCACCTTTGTCCTCCTCCACCACAGAAAGAAGTTCTCCCTCCAACATCGACAGGGTGCCTTCATTTTGACCTGCAAGACACCCGAAGCAGATGCTCAGACCACTGGACCAGAACAGAACCGCATCAGAGACACCGGGCCGCACACAGATCTAGACCGGGTACACAGGAGGGCGAAGGGCAGTAAGTAACTGTGAAAAAATAGACTTGGGCTGTCACAATTGATTATTTTGATAATCAATTTGGCACTGATTATTTTGTCCATTAGTCGACCAATCGGATCATGCGAAAATTGCAGCATTTTTACAGAACCAGTCAAAAGTTTGGACACTTTGCAATGAATCTGATGGGAAACCGTGTCCAAACTTTTGACTGTTAGTGTGTGTTTATTTATGCTAATAAAATATTCATGAAAAGCTGACCAGACAGAAATTCAGACGAGGCAGTGAGGGTACAGCGGCAATTCTGAGAGGAAACGCAAAGCTTATAAACAATAAACGATTAGTCGATTATGAAATTAGTCACCGACTTTTTTGACAGTGGACGATTAATCGACTAATCAACTAATCGTGGCAGCCCTGAAACAGACTGCTTCATAATTTCAAATGTTCCCAATAAGGCCACATTTGCAGGCTGCATTTGAGGCGCCTTCTGATCTGGACAGCCTTGGTCGCATCGCTGTGACGTAAGCGGTCTTCAAATCCGGCCTCGTAAGGACGTAGCCCTCAGATTTGGACACAGCCGAGGTTGAAGTAGTTACCTGTAGTGCAGTTATCTCACTGGATCCACTCATAGATGAACGCATGTTCATGTCTGGCAGAATTTTGGCCACTGATGGCCACCATCCACTCACAACTGTACTTAACATCCGAGTTCAGGTCAATGCCCATCTTAACTGCTCGATGTATTTCTAACATACTGTACCTTAAAATGAAGTTTCTTACTGATTTTAGAGTGAATCTTGGCCAGCTGCTGAAATCTTTAACCCTTTATTGATCTTTTAAAAGGAATAGTTCACCCACAGAATGATGTTCCTTCATTTTCCACTCACCCTCATGCTGAGCAAAACTCTGGAGCACTTTTTTAATATCTTAAATGCAGCCGGAGATAACGAAACGATAACGGCAGATAACGAAAATCCGTTTTTTTTTCCCATTATCTTGCAACTGTCATATAATAGAGTTGACCAGCGCTCAACACAAAAAGGTCCATAATATTCCTCCATACTGCTCGTCCAATGTAATCCAAGTGTCCTGAGTGGGTAGCGTCCAGAATATACTGGAAACGACATCGTTTAGTATATTTTTATAGCCTAAACAGAAGAACATCGCACTTCCCCGATGCGCGTCCATGTGAGTTCACGACAGTACAAATGCCGTGGCGTTCAGCGCCTACTCTGCTGATGATGCAGGCGTAGAAGAAGAAATTCACTGTTTACATTGTGCTAAGAGCGAACGAGTTGCGGACAAACACAAGAGGGGTTGGCTATTGATTTATGGTTTTTCTCAATTGCTAAAACACTATTTTTTAAATGTCCCCTCACTTTTTCACAACTTTAAAGTTGTACTTCCGTGGTGATGTCATTAATATTTCTGTGTTCTCCATTATTATTGAATGCATTCTGCATCGTTTCTGTTTAAAAAAACCTTCTGGTATCTTTGTATCCAGCTGTATTTGTATACTAGAAGAGAGGCTTGTGGTCCAACGGCAGGCTTTTCCGGGTCCTTCTCATGAATTTCCGTCTGATTGGCTGCCTCCCATCGGTGTATGAAGGAAGCTCCGCCCTCCGCTCTTATTTTGTTACAGACAGGAAATAGAGCCGACAAACAAGTTTGTTCCACCATGCTAACAAACAGTTAGCTAATTAGCTTCTCAACTCCGAAGCTACATTCGTGCTGTCTTTACTTCTAGTGTGTAGTGGAGGGTTACCTGCCTTCCAATGGACAGATAGAAACCCCACGTGGGATACGCTATTTGCAATGTGACGTAGAAGTGCAAGGCTGTTCCCGATTCGCTCGTTTCTTCGTATTGTTTCTGTGATGAGGAAGCACAGCCGACTGGGGGGAACGCAACGCTAGCAAGTCAGCATGTGTAAGTAAACAAGGGGAAACCCTCCGTATTTCAGAAGGAGCAAGTTAAACGGGTTTTCAGTGGAAGGAGGCCTTTAAACATAAATCCCATAACTCAAACTACTTTCCCAAAACCTCTGCTTCTTGCTGCAAAAGGAAGTTATTGACTCAAAACAGCATCAGGCCTTAAAAAGCGACACTATTGTCAAATCATGTCCCAAGCACATAAAATGTAGAACACTACAGAGCAACCAGGAAACACTGGAAGGAAGAATTATTTACATCAGGCCAAATGCATCATGTCACAACACAAAGAACTAATAAACTGCTAGAAGAGCAGTCGGAGAGCGCAGACCTCCGCCAAGCAGATCTCACAATGATACAGAATCCTTCAAAACATTCCTGGATCCAGAAGGTGATCCGGATCACCACCAACATTTACTAATGGGTTCGTTCTTGGGCTGAAGCTCATGACTGGTGAAAATTTCAAGTCAATCGGTCCAGAACTTTTTCCTTAAAGTTGCTGACAGACAAACGGATAAACCAACACTAAAAAACCTCCTTGGTGGGGGTAACACTGTAACGTGGTTGATCACAGTTGCACGGATTTTACCTGAAACGAAGGCTCTGCGTCAGACCTGATTTTGCCCCCTTATGTCCCCATCCTCGACCACCTCTGTGACCACCTCATATGCGTACTCTTCCTCTCTGATTTCCTCTATCCATCACAAAATCTTGACCTCCCACAGCTTCCTCCACTGGTTTATGTTGGTTCCCTCATCATCAGCCAAAGGTGAAATCAATTTTGAGTCACCGTGTTTACCTGTAGACACCTGTGTCTTTGTTGTGATCAAAGTGTGCAGCATGTGTTCACCATTTTGCACAGCAAGTGCATCACAATGCAAATGTGTTTGCAAGCAGTCTAATGATGTGAAACCTGCTTTAGGTTTTGATCACAAGGGGACTGATTTGATGCCCTAGTTTAGACTTCTGAAAAATTAGCTTTGAGAATGAGATTTAGTGTTTTAGCAATTGAGAAAAACTGTGAAAGAAAGAAAGAAAGAAAGAAAGAAAGAAAGAAAGAAAGAAAGAAAGAAAGTGTGCTCTCTCATCTGGTTTGGTCTCCCGTGGCTTCCGTAGAGTCATGAACTTGCATGGACGAGCATCGGGGAAGTACCATGTTCCTGTTTAGGCTCTAAAAATCTACTAAACGATGTCGTTTCCAGTAAATTCTGGACGCTACCCACTCAGGACACTTGGACGAGCAGAATGGAGGAATACTGACAAGTTCTTGTGAACTTTTATGGACCTTTTCCGTTTTGAGCACCGGTCACCTCCGTTATATGAAAGTCGGCGGATAACGAAACCCCCCTCGGATTTTTGTTATCCGCCGTTTTCGTTTCGTTTTCTCCAGCTGCATCTGAGATATTAAAAAGTGCTCCAGAGTCTTGCTCAGCAGGAGGGTGAGTAGAAAACATCATTCTGTGGGTGATCTATTCCTTTACGGTGATGATTAATCCAACCTCAGATGTTGCTCTACTGGTAGCAGACGCTACGACACCGACGGCAGAAAATCAGCAGTACCTTGAAATGGATACAGGGATTTACAGGTGCCAATACTCGGTAACGGTTCTTCATCCTCAAAATCATCATCAAATTCTGAACTTCGGGACTTAAAGTGGAGCTCTGCGCTGTGGTCTTCGGTGTAGCTCCCATCAGGACTGAGGACAGACAGAAGGACGTGAGTCTGGGAGCATGAAGTCTGGTGTGAATAAAGAACGACTGGGTCATGTCGGCACCTCTCTCTGCTGGCTGGACTGCGGTTGTCCAGCTGTTTCACGCTGCTGCTGCCTGGCGTCGTTGCCTGAGAGTTCAGCCCACTCTGCCTCCTGCTGCAGGGATCAGCCATCCTGCTGTCCGCCTCTGACAGCCACACCTGCAGCCACACAAAAGCACACAACCAGGCGCACACATTAGTACACGCAAGCAGAAACTGCGGCTTTTGTGTTTACACTTAGCAGCCACTGTGTCAGGTCCACTTTGCTGGTACCATGTTGGACCCCTAACTCCCTCAGATGAAGGGTCCAGCACGGTACAGTTCATCAGAACCACCTTCATTCTTGGTATCATAGATTCAAAAAGGTGTTTAAAACAAGGTTATAATAGTTTCGGATTTTTAATTAGTTTCCGTTTTTATTTAGTTTTGACTTTTTGTTTTTCAATTCACTTAGTTTTTATTAGTTTCAGTGTTAGTTTCAGTTTTTTTTCTCTTTTTTTGTAATTATACATATTTGTATGGTGTGACATTCAAAATCATTAGAAAGTCACTCGGAGTAAAACTGGTAGAGCAAAGTAAATAGATTAAATAGAAATAAATTTCATAACAACCCCAAAGGCTTAAAACAAATTTAACAAGACTAAAACTAAGGATGTTTTTGCAATAATTTTAGTTAGTTTTGTAAAGACACAATACAGTTTCACTTATTGTTTTTTAAATAACTGTAATTTTTATTTTTATTTCAGTTAAAAAACGTTTTTTCAACTTTAGTTTTAATTTTTTCCTTATTTTTGTTAACTGTAATAACTTTGGTTTGAAACAATCCTCAGATTTTACAGGAAAGCATCACACAGTTGCTGCATCCATGATGAGAATCTCCTGTTTCATCACATCCTGAAGCTGCTCTGCTGTGAGATCTGCTGACTGTGGAGAATGTTGGAGTCCAGCGAACTCATCGTCATGTTCCAGAAAGCAGGTGGAGATGATGTACGTTTGTGACATGGTGCATCATCCTGCTGGAAGCAGCATCAGATGCTACACTGTAGTCATAAAGGGACGGACGTGGACAGCAACAATACTCAGGTAGGCCATTCCACCAGCGGGGGCTGAAGCCGTGATCCAAGGCAGGATGGATCCATGCTTTCATGATGTTTCCAGCAGATTCTGAGAACTAGCATCTGAATGTGGAGCTGAAATGGAGACGTTCCTCCATCTTCTATTGTCCAATGTTGGTGAGTCTGTGTGAATTGTAGCCTCAGTTTCCTGTTCTTAGCTGACAGGAGTGGCACCTGGTCTGGTCTTCTGCTGCTGTAGCCCATCTGTTTCAAGGTCGGACGTGTTGTTTGTTTTAAGAGATGCATAGCTTGGTTGTAACCAGTAGTTATTTTCGTTCCTGCAGCTTATCTACAGTATCATCTCCAACCAGTCTGCCCATTCTCCTCTGACATCAACCAGACATTCAGGTCCAGAAAACTGCTCCCTGGATTTTTCCTCTTCTTCAGACTAGGCATGTAACAATTACCGATAAAACGATTAACCGTGATAAAATTCCCAACGATTAGTAATACCGTTTCAAATATGAATTATCATTAAAACCGTGATTGATTACTGCACTTTGAAAAACTTCCCAGTGATGCTGCTCATTGGCTGGAAAAGTAGCAGCAGTTGCAGTTTGCAATGTTTCATGTATGAAAACATGGCAGAAGTCAACGAGGGCACCAAGGTGAAGAGTGCTAAAATATCGGTCTGAAAAAAACTATTATATCACATTCTAATGCCAACATTGGCCGATAATATCGCACATCTCTAGTTGTGTATGAAAGTCCCGGTAGATCAGCAGCTCCTGAAATCATTCTGACGCTGAGTTTGAACTTCAGCGAGTCTTTTTGACCACGTCTACGTGACTGAGTTGCTGCCATGTGATTGGCTGTTGGTGTTATTGAGCAGATTGGACCTGATAGAGTGGACGGTGCGTGTGAACATGCAGTATGTTGTCAGAGTGCAGAACGACGAACTGTGTCAGCACCTGGTTCCTCCTCAGCTCCTCCTCCAGTCTCTGCAGATTCTGCTTCACTTCCTCCAGTCGTGGATCCAAACTGCCGGCGTCGCCCATCTGAGGACTTCGCTCGTAAACCTCCCTCATCTTCAGCAGCGCGTCTCTGCACACAACAGTCATACAGGCAACAGCTGGATTATCACACACAGCAGCTAAAGTGGAGATGTTTGATTTATTTACATTTTATTTGTTTATTCATGGGCATTTATTTGTTACTCTGAATGAAACCGTAGTCTATGTAACTTCAGCATCTGAAGCTAAAACATTCAAGAACTATGAATGCTTATAAAATGTGGAGGGATGCTGTAATGGGAAGGTTATTGGTTCAATCTCGAGTTTTTTCCACGAAGCCTCTGGTGGATTTGGATGTAGTTGTAATAAAAATGAAATCAGATCCAGGAAATTTCTCATGACGACATCTTTGGAGAAACTAACTGATGTCTTTTTATGGGCCTTTTCCACTGCACATGTTCGTAACCCCCCCCCCCCCACACACACACGGCACGGCACGCTTTATTTGTGTTTCCCCTGGGAAAACCTGTTATGAGCCGTTGCGATTTTCTGCACCCGTTCCAGAGCTAGCTCTAACCATGCTGAACCTACACAAAGCGTGACGTACCTGACGGCTCTCCACTGATTGGACAAAGGAAGTTGTCGTCATACGTGTTTCGCCTCGTCTAAAAATATCTGGCTCTGTTTTCGGTGACTACAAGCCACAGAGAAAACAACAACCCCCATTGCCTCCATCGTTGTTTTTACTTTACTGACCACCGTGTGGCACGGCAGTGACGTCACTCCGCCCACTTCCAGGTAGTAGACTTCTACTATTCCTGTGTGGAAACAAAAAGCCTCCTGGTCGTCTTTAGTGTGTGCTGCTGTACTGTGCCGTACCGTGCTCTGTGCAGCTGCAATGGAAAAGGCCCACTAGATTAACTTCTGCATGAATCTGCAGAAGCATCAAGCAGAGAAAACATCTAAGGAGATGCAGAAACTAAAACTGGGTTCAGAACTGTCCAACGCATAATTAAACCTGGAAGGACAGTGGGGACCATTGTCTTCCAGGAAGAAATGTGGCCGGAAAAATATCCTAAATGATCGTAATCAGCGATCACTTAAACGTTTGGTAAGATCAAATTGAAGAAAAACAACAGTAGAACTCAGGGCTATGTTCACTAGTGAAAGTAAGAGCATTTCCACACGCACAGTGCAAAGGGAACAGCTGTGTAGCCTTAAAGGAATATTACGCCTACAGAATGATGTGCCTTAATTTTCTACTCACCCACATGCTGACCAAGACTCTGGAGCAGTTTTTTAATTTTTCAAATGTAGTGGTGATCCGATGGGGGGGGGGGTTTTCCCCCAACCTTCATATAATGGAGTTCACCAGTGCTTGAAACACAAAAGGGGGGGGGGTTGGGGGGTGGGGGTTGCCGCCGGGGGACAGGGGGGGGGGGGGGGGAGAGAGGGGGGGTATGTGAGAATAATGAATGAGAGTGGAAAGAGGAAAGGGGGGGGGGAGGAGAAGGGGGAGAGGGAGGGGGGGGGGGAGGGGTGGGGGGGGGGGGGGAGGGGGGAGGGGGGGGAGGGGGGGGGGGGGGGGGGGGGGGGAGGGGGGGGGGGGGGGGGGGGGGGGGGGGGGGGGTGGGTGGAGGGGGGGGGGGGGGGGGGGGGGAGGGGGGGGGGGGGGGGGGGAGGGGGGGGGGGGGGGGGGGGGGGGGGGGGGGGGGGGGGGGTTGGGGGGAGTGGGGGGGGGGGGGGGGGGGGGGGGGGGGGGGGGGGGGGGGGGGGGGGGGGGGGGGGGGGGGGGGGGGGGGGGGGGGGGGGGGGGGGGGGGGGGGGGGGGGTGGGTATGTAAGGTGGGAGGGAGTGGGTGGGTGTATGTGTGTGCGGGGGGGGGGTAATGGAGGTGTTGGGGTAGGTGTGTGGGGGGGTATGTGTGAGCGTGGTGGCGGGGTAGACCGCGGGGGCTCCGGCTGGGGCCGCTTTGCCGCCCTTCGGGGATGCATGTCCGTTTTTGGGGGGGGGGGGGTAGCTGGGATCTGGGCCTCTGGGTGGCTGCTGGGGGCCTGGGTCATGAGCCTTGCGGGCTTCCTCCTCCTTGCAGAGACGAGGCTGCATCTGCATGACTGTATCACCACGGAGACCCTTTATTATGCATGTTGATGCTGTGATACTGCTTCCCATTGCGCTGACTAGGTTGTACCTCTTCTCTACTTCCCATTGCGCTGACTAGGTTGTACCTCTCTCTACTTCCCATTGCGCTGACTAGGTTGTCCTCTTCTCTACTTCCCATTGCGATGACTAGGTTGTACCTCTTCTCTACTTCCCATTGCGAGGACTAGGTTGTACCTCTTCTCTGCGTAGTTCTGCGTGTGTTTGTGTGTGTTTGTATGATCTGAGGATATTTAAGCCACCTGCAGGTCCTCCTGTAGGGGATTGCCTGTTTTGTTTTCCAACAGAAAAGCAAAACAAAATAAAGCAATCAGATTTTCATTCTGCTTGCTTCGATGCTGGACAGGACAAGTAAAAGAAAAAAAAAAAGAAAAACAAAAAAAGAGAAAACAAAAGGTCCATAAAAGTCCACAAAAACTTGTCAGTAGTCCTCCATACTGCTCGCCCACTGTAATCCAAGTGTCCTGAGTGGGTAGCGTCCAGAATTTACTGGAAACCACATCTAGTATATTTTTATAGCTTAAACAGTACATGTAGCTACAGCGAAGCATGTCGTTGCATGGACATGACCAAGTTCACAAACACTACGGATGCTGCAACAGACGCAATTGCACGTTCTCTTCTTCTTTCTTTACTTGGTTTAAATCAATATCCATCCCCTCTTGTGTTTGTCCGCAGCTCGTTCGCTCTAAGCACAATGGAAACAGCAAATTTCTTCTTCTACACTTGCATTATCGGCAGAGTAGGCGTGGCTTCTGTAGTGTTGTGAACTTGCACAAACGCGGATTTAGGAAGTACGATGTTCTACTGTTTAGGCTATAAAAATCTACTAAATGATGTTGTTACGAGTAAATTATAGACGCTACCCACTCAGGACACTTGGATCACATTGGACGAGCAGTATGGAGGAATATTGACAAGTTTTTGTGGACTTTTATGGACCGTTTTGGTTCAGTCACCGGTGAACTCCATTATATGAAAGTTGGAGGAAAAAGAAAACCTGTCCGATCTCCGGCTGCATTTGTGATATTAAAGTTCTCCAGAGTCTTGCTCAGCATGAGTGTGAGTAGAAGATGAGTGCATCATTCCGTGGGTGAACTATTCCTTCAAAAAAACCACTAATCAGTGAGGCTAACCGGGAAAAAAGGCTTAATTTTGCTGGGGAGCATAGAGATTGGACTCTGGAGCAATGGAAGAAGTTCATGTGGTCTGATGAGTCCAGATTTACGCTGTTCCAGAGTGATGGAGCATCAGGGTAAGAAGGGAGGCAGGTGAAGTGATGCAGCAGCGGTCAGACTACCATCATCATCAAGATCTTGGAGAAAAAAATGCAACACTGGATGGAAATAAATCTGCTGACATTGCAGCTTCTGGAAACAATGACACAGCGAAAGCTGCTGTAATCAAAGATAAAGGTGCTCCAACAAAATATTAGAGTGCATGACCTTTTTATTGGTGGCAACTCTTTTTGGCCCGGCAGTGTATAAAATGCTTAATTACAAAAATCTTTAACAGCACCAACAATCATTTTTGCAGCACAAACAAATAGCGGTGTTTTTATTAGTTTTGGCTAAACTGGAGGAGGTTTCACACAGGTGCCAAATACAGCTTTGACCAGTCTGCTTGTTTTTGCACATGGACGCCTCCAAAATAGACATTTAAATGATTTGATCATTTGTGTGTGTGTGCGAGTGTGTGTGAGACCTCTGCTCTCTTTCCTTCTGTATTTCCTGGTTGATGTTGTTGATTCTGGTTTGAAGCTTCTTGCGCCGCTGCTCAGGTTGAAGGTGGCTGCAGTCTGCAGGACTGGACCCCTGCAACAGGAACAGAACCAGTTTACACCATACAATGCAATACACCTGGAGGAAACCCACGGGTTAGATACTCACCAGTTTTAGAGACAGCTGTCCAATCAGAGAGGAGGGCACCGAGCAAGAGGGGAGGACAAAGAAAAAACAAAACCCATCAAAACCTCTCACACGCAGCTCTGAGATGGTGGACATGTATGCAGAGGTGGACATCCCTGGTCCAGAAGTAAAAATCCTGTCCAGCCGGTCTTCCATCCAATCACTAAAACAGCTGAATTTAATCAGCTCCTCAGCAGGCAGATGAGCTCGTTAGTGGGAAAACCTGCTCTGCATGTGTAGGCAGATCCAGAAACAGGGCAGGACCTTTACTCTGCACGCATGCATGTGAACGTTTGTTACAACTGAGCAGCTGTCTGACGTGTTGTATGTTCCTCATGTTCTGCCACGCAGACTCTGACCCACTGAGTCCTGGACCCAGCTGGTGTGGGATCTGGACCACAGCAGCAGAGTTTTGGAGGCTCAGTCAGACATAACTGTTTAAGATTTCTGACGAGGCTCTCCCAGTCGTCCTCCTACATGTTTTTTTTATACCATATTAATCCCAGTTGGGAAATTTGGTCTCTGCATTGGTTAGGATTAGGACAAGGGTTAGGTTTAGGCAATCAGCTATGGGCGTTAGGTTTAGGGTTAGGGGCTAGGGAATGCTTTATATCAATGGATGTACCCCACGGGGATATAAAAGCAAACGCGTGTGTGTGCATGCATGTGCGTGTGTGTGTGTGTGTGTGTGTGTGTGTGTGTGTGTGTACCCCTCTCTTGAGGCTACGGAGACACTGCTTCCTGGTTCTTGAGCCAGAGCTCATGAGGTCATTGAGCCGTTGTGTGATTGGCTCTCTGGAGGCAGGAGGTGGTGACTGGGGGCTGTTAACCACACCCCCAGGTGAAGGTGAGGTTGGCGGTGGAGGTGGAGGCTGCCGTGGGGAGGACAGGAGGGTCAACAACTGGATGAAGAGAAAGAAAGAGACACAAAGGGTGTGTGACGGGTGATTCCTCAGGTGTTACTGCATATGTGTGTGTGTTTCTTTACCTTATTTTTTCGTAAGAAGGGCCACAGCCTCCTGCTATGTCGCCGCCCCTCGGCCCGGTTGTCAAGGTAACTAGATTCAGAGATGCTCCGCCTCATGGTGGCGCTGTAATCTTCAAACTCGATGTCGCCCGGAGGATCGAAGCCAGATTTATACACCTCCACCACCTGACGGGTGTCCTGCAGACACAAGCAGCTCAGCATCAGGGCTTTGCGTTGCTCCTCAGTCAGGCTGCAGGACCCCAACAACAAGTCTGTCTGGCATTTTTGAAATGTCCAGGTCCTCTGCTTTAGAACATTTTTATGTCCGCAGACGCTGGAGCTGTAATAAACCTGGTCTTCTGCAGGTGAGACATTGCAATTATTTGATTTCACCATTGAATCATTAAAAGCTGTGATTAATTAATCATAAAGATCCCTCAGTACTGTCACTTCCCATAAAAGATTACGTCTAACCCATCACTGCAGATTAGCGCACAGATCGAAACAAAGTCACACAACATTCGCATGTTACCTCTTGTCTTTTTGATAAAGATGAAAACAACTTTTTTGTCCATTAAATTATACATAAAATGGAAATTTGCCTTTGGCACACCGGCAGGATACAACAATGAAACAATACAAAAAGTAAAGCAAGCAATAAACTATCGAAGACCATAAAAAGTGCATCTCCAGATGAGGAACAGTGATCATGGGCTGTGGTGGTGAAGCTATTTGATCATTCTCTTAAGTAAGATATCCACTACAGATGGCACAAAGTCTTGTTACCCTACTTTTTTACGAGTGGAGATCTAAGCCTCCTGCTCGGTGGTAAGAGATCAAATTCAGAGCAAAGAAGGTGGGTAGGATCATTGTAAATCTGAACTGTCTGTTTTTGCTAAAAGTGTGAAACTTATAGAGCATGGTCAGGATGTGTTAACTGTCACTGAATCTCAGTTTCCTGAAAACATCGAGCCGCTGCCTTGGAATTGGGAGAATTAAGCCCGGCATACACTGTGCGATTTTTGACAGTTTTTGAGCTGATTTTCCAGTCGTGGGACAAGTTTGGCGATCGGGCCGACTTTTGGCCAAATCGTGTGTCGTGCGTCGTGCAGTATACTAGGGGGTCGCGAGAGGAGATTGGCACCTCAAGACAAGCTCCCAATCAGAAATCGTGAGTCACAATCAAACCTGTTTGATATTCTGGTCGTGGCTCGTGAGTGAATCGCATGTTGAAGCGGCGCCACGACCGGACTGAGAACTCTTTCCTCGGAGAGTTTCACATTTCGCATGTGCAAAACAAAAACTAAAATAAACCAGAGGCAGCATGGCGACCCGGCTTGTCATTTGGACGGAGTTCTCGTTGTAAAACCGACAGATCGTACAGCCCACGCCTGGTCAGCCAATTCCTCGTCCACACACGACGTCGTCACCTTTTATTTTTGGGGAATTCTTCACAAAGAAAGAACGCAAATCGCAAAGGCAGCACATTTTTTTGGTGATAGCATAATGTTTCTGCTGCTGCTGTTGTTGTTATTGTTGTCTTCTTCTTCTTCTTCTACTACTTCTAGCTGTATTTATTGCGTTGCATGTTGGGATTGTTCAAGACCCTAACGTGTTTTTGAGAAAGTACAGTGTGAGTGTAGATCGATAGAGCGCAGTTCCTACAGTATGAGGACAGACATCGAAGGGAATTGACTCTGCGACTGATTCGCACAATTTAAGTTGGAGCTGCGAGCAACAATTGAAAAAAATCCCAGGCTTTAGGGAGAATAAGAGGGAAGATAAAACACATCCCTGTGGAACACCAGTGTTCAAGACAAGACAATCAGAAAACATGTTATTAATGCAAACTGGGGTGACCAGACGTCCTGCTTTGTCAATTACTTTTCACACGTCCTGCAAACTAAGACGCTGTCCCGCATTGCTCCCGTTTTGTGTTAAAGTCTGTGATCACACAGCCCATCTGGCTGATCTGAATGACATGAATTTCAATCAGTCTAGGAGGTGGGACTTTAATGCATGCAGGTGCGTAAGTTTGCAGTAAGTTTTCCATGTTGCACAGTGGGGAGCGTGACATGAAACAGCATGAAAAATCCCAGAGTGAAAAATCATTTTGCTCAAAGGAAGACTTCTCAGTCAGTGCAGGTTCCTGCTGAAGCCCAAAAGAATCTAATATAGACAAGATACCAGCTGATGAAGCGTGTTTACCAACCACACTGTGCAAACTCCCATTCATACAGGCCAGGAGATTGTGGAAATCAGGGTTCCCACTGTTTTTTTGAAGTAATTTCCCAGGACGTTTTCAGGACATTTTCAGGACTTTGTCAGCTGCTACAGTACGGGTCAAGTTATCACAACATAGACTAATAAATTCCACCCCAAGGTTTTGGAGAAGAGTTCTACAATTTTAGCTTATATCTTTTTTACAGCTATGAAGTAGCAACGTAGTAGCGACGAAGCAGCGACAAAGCCTAGACTAAGTAGGGACAAAGCAGCGTCAAAGCAGCGTCAAAGCATCGATGAAGCCGGGACAAAGCAGGGACAGAGCAGCGACGAAGCAGTGACAAAGCAGGGACAAAGCTGAGATGAACAGAGACGAAGCAGAAACAAAGAAGCAACAAAGTAGCGAGGAGCCCGAGACAAAGCAACGACGAAGCAGCGTCAAAGCAGCAATGAAGCAGAGACAAAGCAGGGACGAAGCTGAGATGAAGCCGAGACAAACTGAGACAAAGCCGAGGGAGGAAAAATGATTTTCCTGGACAACTCAAGCTTTTCCAGGACATTTTGCTCTTTTTCTCATTTTCCATGTGTTTTCCATGACTGGAAAAATGTTCAATCATTTTTCCAAATGATTGAAAAATGTTCAATCATTTTTCCAGGTTTTCCAGGACGCGTGGGAACCTTGGGAAATAATGTCAGTAAGGTATGAAATAAGGTAGCATCGGTCATGTTTCCACACTCTGAGATAGCAAAGTGGTTGCAGACAGAACAATTGAGGCCTTGACTGCTGATTCTGTTTGACTACACACAGTTAAAGTTTGGTAACTTGAGAGAGACTGTGAAGTTAGTGAGTACTAGAGTTCAGGCACCGACTGATACAACGTCATTCATCAAAATAAGAATCTATTTACTAATTAGCTCTGACTTCTGACACGGTTCTTCTTTGCTGCTCTTAAAACAATTGCGCTGTGATGCAGTCTGCGTCCTTGTATGCATCATGGCACCCATGCGTTCCCAATTTACCTACGGCACATAGGTCACATGCGTTGATGCGAGGTAACATGACGTGCACATGGTGCAATATTGACTTGAACACTAGAGGTGCTCATGCGCAAGAATACATGAACATGAAGTCAGAACTTGTTTAGAAGAGCGGCGCTTGGATGTTGTTTGCAACCACTGCATTTAAATGATGTTTCCTCCTGCTGCACAGTGGCAAACTGCCGTGTATTTACAACTGGCGACAGATTGGAAATGTTTTGGGCGATGATGCAAATACAGCTGACCTTGCAAAACTGCATAAATGGCTTCAATTTGCTGTATTTATTCATGTTTTACATGCAAGGTTTAACCTGAGCCAGGCCTTACCACCATGACAATCATATCACAGCCATGCAGGTGTAAAATGATATTTATTCATAACATAATGGTATCGGTACTCTGTATCGGTCAATACCCACAGCACAAGTATCAGGATCAGTATCAGGAGGGAAAAAAAATAGTATCGGAACATCTGTACACACAACCCACCGATGCTGGAGCCAGTGACTAACTATGAGACAGCATCCTCACCACTGCACCACCAGGCAGCCTGGCTGAGGCGTGAAAGGTGACGACACATTTTTCAAATCAAAGACAAAAACATAAAAATTTGACTGAATATAGCACATCCAAAGTTTTTCCAGTAATGAGAGGCTTCAGGCTTCGACAGATTGACCCGATCTGGTCATACAACCCGGGTCCGTGCACGTGGGGTGTATGGTGGGCAGTGTAAATGGGAGGAACAGGTCACCTGGTGCTTCATGCGTCAGTCAGACATCCACAGAGCTCAGACTCACCTTCCTGGGCTGGATGCTCTCAGCAGCGTTCATCATGGCATCCAGGCAGCGACTCACTACAGGAAGAACTTTTCTCTCAGCCTCCGCTGACAAACGCATGGCTTCACCCACTCTCTCAATGCGGCGCTCCTCCATGTCCTGAATACGCTGCCAAACAAAAGAACACGTCTTCATGCGTTGTGCTGCAGCCATGTTTGTAGCAGGTGCACCACAGGACTTGCTTTACAGATACAGCAGCTTAAAGTTATCCAGAAGATCTACCTAAAATCCCTGTTCTCCAGACAATTAGCTGTGAGTTTATTTAGATGTAAACAACTCCAGTTTGTAGAAAAAATCAAATATTGAAGTGGGACATGTTAATATTTACTGAAAAATATGAGCTCATCTTAAATTTAATGGCAGCAACATGACTCAGAAAGTTTTGACAGGGCAAAAAGTCTGGATGCCCTGGCCTCCTGCAGTAGTTGAAAACACCACTGATCAACCTTCAGACTCACCAGGAGGTTTTATTCATCAGATCCATCACTCACTCCATCATCACTGAATCTTAAAGGAATAGTTCACCCACAGAATGATGTAACTTTATTTTCCACTTACCCTCATGGTGAGCAAGACTCTGGAGCACTTTTTTAATATCCCAAATGCAGCCGGCGATCAGGAAGGCTTCTCTTTTTCCCCCAACTTTCATATAATGGAGTTCACTGGGGTCCGAGCCAAAAAGATCCATAAAAGTTCACAAAAACTTGTCAGTATTCCAGTACATCTTACTTTTACGAAGCATATGCGCGTTCACGAAACTACGAAAGCTTTGGCGTTCAGAGCCTACTCTGCCGATAATACAAGCGTAGAAGAAGGAATTCGCCGTTTACATTGTGGTAAGAGCGACAGAGCTGCAGACAAACCGGGACAAACACAAGAGGGTCCAAGAGGGGTTTGATTTAAAACAAAGAAAGACAGAAAAAGAGAACGCGCGATCTCGTCTGCCGTGGCTTCCATAGTTACATGAACCCGCATCGGCGTGCGCGCAGGAGATGCGATGTAGTACTGTTTAGCTCTAAAAATATACTAAATGGCGTAGTTTCGAGTAAATTCTAGATGCTACCCACTCAGGACACTTGGATTACATTGGACGAGCAGTATGGGGGAATATTGACAAGTTTTTGTGGACTTTAATGGATCTTTTTGGCTCGGGCCCCGGTGAACTCCATTATATTAAAGTTGGGGGAAAACGAGAAGTCGTCCTGATCTCCGGCTGCGTTTGAGATATAAAAAAAAAGTGCTCCAGAGTCTTGCTCACTATGAGAGGAAGTGGAAAATAAAGTTACATCATTCTGTGGGTGAACTATTCCTTTAAACATACAAAGAGATTGTTAATCACCAGTCTAAGAGGAAAGATGCAAGCAATTTTTCAGTCTATGAATAAGTTTTCTTAATAGACTTGAGAACAACTTGAAGGCGATTTGTAAGAAGATATTGGTGATTGAGACTCTGATCCTGAATGTAATACTGTGAAAACTTGTCGACCATCTACAGATTCAGAGAATCTGCAGAAATCTCTGAACATGAGTTTTGGTATGTGGATGGTCCTCGGGCGGCAGATCACTGCATGGAGTCCCTTCTGTGATTTGTGAACACATGAAATCCACATGAACCTACATCATGAACTCACAGTTTTACTTCTGCTGTTTCAGGTTTGGAGGAGAGGTTCTGAAACAGGACTTTGGCTGGAAGGACAGAAGTTCTGGTGCCGTGCGTTAATGAAAGTCATGGGCCAAATTTGTGTTGTTTGTTTGGTTTGTTTTTTATACTCTCTAAAATTTCCCACTTGACCGTGTGGTGACATCACACCAAATAATCCAGATTGTTGGTAACTTTGGTAATTCCCTCTTCCATCACAGCGCACTGGACCAGTTACTGACGGATAAATGCCAAGACATCACACATGAAGCTGGTATCAGTGGTTTACCTGGTATATAACTGGGACCAGTGTGTGGTAGTGCTGGTGCTGGTCTTGGTTAAACTGGTTTAAACTGGCCACATAGTCTTTCCTGGACTCCTCAGCAGCTTGTTGTTTCTGCTGAGCTGTTTGTCGAGCCTGAAAGCAGCAGCAGAGTTTTAAACCGACCAATGTGGACGGGGTAATCCGTGAAATGCTGAGTGCCAGCGGGATCTCACCTTCAGCGAGCAGCGCTGAAACACAGACGGGGTTCAGATCAGTCAAATATGACCACAGGGACGATTAAAAACTACCAGCAGACTCTGAGATGTTCAGGAAAGCGTACCTTCTCTCCATCCGTCTTGTTGTCCAGGTCGATCCGGTCAGAGACGTGTTGCGCCCGCTCTGCCTCCTTACAGTCCCGCTCAAACCGACGTTTACTCTAAACAACATCAGAAACCAGTGAAGCAACATCGCTGGAACATCGGGCTTGTTACTGTCAGGGTGGTGTCGGATGGTCACTTACAGACTCCAGCTGTTTCCAGGAACTCTCGATGTGCTGCTGAGCGCGTCGGCCATCTTGGAAATGCTACAACAGATGCACAAACTGGTCAGACTGGTCAGGTGACCACAGAATCAATCCATACTGCAGGGACTTTCTCATCTAAATGACACTGGATGTTTTATCTGAGGTGGAACCGGTCTAGAAGTCCAGGTAGAGTCTGTTGGTTTGCTTTGGATTTTATCTTTCGGTTTTTGGGATTTATGTTTTTTATTGATGTCTGAGGGACTGAATTAGATTTTAGCTCATGTCTTGGTTTCCTTAGCAAAGTATCTTTTAATTAATAACAATTAAACTTTTACTTTATTGATTCAAAAAGGAAAATTCGGTCCTGAAATTGATTCATCTCTAGACAGACTAGAGAGCAGTGGGCTGTCACAACATGGCGCCCAGGGTGGGGGTTAAGAAACTTACTCAAAGGCCCACAACGGACCCCAAACCCTACTTTCCTAGACCAAAGCCAACCTCTGTAACCACTACACTGCCACTGGAATGAAATGGGATCATATGTGCACGTCTATAAAGAGCTGGAGTGATTGATGGGATTATAATCGGATTCTAAGATTTGGACAAAATTTGATTTTATCTTAAAAGGTGCAGTGTGTTAGAATTACTGAGATCCAAAGATGGGCATAGAAATGACTGCAAAGGTCAAGCACCGTTGTGATTTAATGGTGGCTTTCAGTGGCCAAAATTCTTCCAGACAAAAACAGGTTTTTCATCTGTGACTGGATCTGGTGCAGCAATGACTGGTCTACATGTACAGTCGTGCTCAAGATTATTGACACCCTCCGATGAAGGAATGAAAAAATCAGTTGTCAGTGAAAAGTTGAAACTGACAAAAGTAAAAATAAATAAAAATTCTATGAAAATCATAACACTGAATTTGAATTGTGGTTCAAAAGAAATAATAAAAACGAACACACAAAAAATAAAACAAGCCAACAAGCATGGTGGGGCTCTGAAGCTAAAGTTTTATTGAGCAACATTCTGAGGCAATCAGGTGTTTTCTGTAATGTTCAAAAAGACTTTTACACCTGTTGGCAGGTGTTTTGGTCCACATTTCACAGGAATGGTGCTCTAATGTGTCTAGGACAGTTTTGTTTGTTTGTTTTTTTTAAATTATTATTTCCCACCACAATTCAAAAGCAATATTTTATTCCACCAAATTATAATTTTGCTAATTTTTATATATTATTAGTTTCTTTCATTTCTTATTTGAATTATTGAATTTAGCCTTGTCTTTTCTTCAATTTCTTTAATTAGCTCTTTAAAGTTGTACTTCCGTGGTCATTTCATTAATATTTCTGTGTTCTCCATTATTATTGAATGCATTCTGCATCGTTTCTGTTTAAAAAAACCTTCTGGTATCTTTGTATCCAGCTGTATTTGTATACTAGAAGAGAGGCTTGTGGTCCAACGTCAGGCTTTTCCGGGTCCTTCTCATGAATTTCCGTCTGATTGGCTGCCTCCCATCAGTGTATGAAGGAAGCTCCGCCCTCCGCTCTTATTTTGTTACAGACAGGAAATAGAGCCGACAAACAAGTTTGTTCCGCCATGCTAACAAACAGTTAGCTAATTAGCTTCTCAACTCCGAAGCTACAGTCGTGCTGTCTTCACTTCTAGTGTGTAGTGGAGGGTTACCTGCCTTCCAATGGACAGATAGAAACCCCACGTGGGATACGCTATTTGTAATGTGACGTAGAAGTGCAAGGCTGTTCCCGATTCGCTCTCTTCTTCGTATTGTTTCTGTGATGAGAAAGAACAGCCGACTGGGGGGAACGCAACGCTAGCAAGTCAGCATGTGTAAGTAAACAAGGGAAAACCCTCCGTATTTCAGAAGGAGCAAGTTAAACGGGTTTTCAGTGGAAGGAGGCCTTTAATTTAGCTGATTTCATGGACAATGGCAAATGAAAGACTGTAATATTAACTTGTACACTTAATAAAATCATATCATAAATAAAATGAAAATGTCTCTTAAATTTAGACACCTCTGCTGTAGGATGTCCCATTTAGCCCGCAATGCTTCTTGGGATAGGTTTAGCCATTAAAGATACATCAGACCATCCTTAATATCTGGGGAAAATAAGGCCAAATTTGTTGGCTGCATTTGAAGGAGCCTGTGAATCTGTACAGCCTTGGTCGCATTGCTATGATGTAAGCGGTCTTCAAATCTGGCCTTAGAAGGACATAGCCCCCAAATTTGGACACAGCGCTTGTGTATGTGTGTACTCTCTTCTTCTATGGTTCTTTTAAGTTGTTACTTATCCCAAATGGTGCTCTGGCTCCTATCAAACACATCAAACTAGTTTCAAAGCTTGCAGGGTTACACAGAGTTTGTCCATTCCGAGACACCGTAGTAAAAATGGTGGCACAAATGTGGCAGCTGCCATGTATGCAGACCCTTCAAGTAGATATAAAAGGTTTGGTCTAAGAAAATAAAAACTTAACAGCTATTATAGTTAAGTAATTAGATAGTATTAGAAACATAGTTAATCATATTAAATTTTTCTGTCATTGACCCTTGTCTTAGCTACACGCTGCACCTTTAATGTGCTTTGAGATGATACAGAATGGCTGAGAAGATAAATTCATGATAGTTGATAGTACGGTTACTGTTATTGTTGAATTTTGTCCCACTACAGGCCAAAAATGTGGACACACTCAATGTGTTTCCTTTATTTTCATGGACAGCAGTGTGAAGGCAAAAGGGCCAACAAGTGCTAAGCATCTCTGGGAACTCCTTCAAGACTGTTGGAAAACCATTTCAGGTGAATACCTCTTGAAGCTCATCAAGAGAATGCCAAGAGTGTGCAAAGCAGTCATCAGAGCTACTGGCCACTTCGAAGAAACTAGAATATAAGACCTTTTCAGTTATTTCACACTTTTCTGTTAAGTACATAATACCACATGTGTCAATTCATAGTTTTGATGACTTCAGTGAGAATCTACAATGAAAATACTCATGAAAATAAAGGAAACACATTGAATGAGAAGGTGTGTCCAAACTTTTGGTCTGTACTGTACTCATACAACAGAGAGCAGCCATCTGAGCTTTACTCCTAAAAAGCTGATCATCTTGTAGACATGAACAGTTTCAGTGGGAGCAACACTAGACAATGTTGCACCGCTGAAGAAGGTAACCAGTCAGAAGAGGTCCCTCGCTTTAATTCACGGCTGCAGACTTTCAAACACACCTCAAGAAGATTAGAAAGAAAACGGCGTTTATCAGATCTAGAAGATGGTCCTGGACTTGTGACCTGTCCGTGCTGTACCCTGCCTCTCCCCTAGTTTAATAATAAATCCCTTCATGAAGCTGGAACTGCTGATTACTGATCATTGAAAGAGAAGAAGAACAATCCCAGGTTTCGTATCAACTCTGTAGCAGGGCTGACCAGAGCTCCATTATGGTCTGGTGCTTTTAGGAATTATCGGCCTAGTCAGACGAGTGTTTTCATAGTCAGTCAGCTCTAACAAGGTAGGGGTTAATCTCAAATGCCTATGGCATCATACTAGAGCGATAACAACAAACGTGACACAACGAACAGTGATGCCATAGTGAGATATGTCTCTAGTTCCAGAGCCAACCAGACCCTAATGATGTTTGCTGACATCTTTTTCTGATTATCTTTTCAACGCTGAGTGAACAGTATATATATAATGTGACAACAGTAGTTCCACCCTAACCATATCAAACTATTTCCCTGTGGACCTACAGCTGAGGGGGCTTAGAAATGGTACGGTCAAGGCCCAAAAATAGTGGTCAAAATGGTTAACATATACAAATGCTAAAGTGAAATGATAACCCGTTGCTACATTAATGTCTGTGTGTGTGTGTACATGTGTATGTGTGTATATGTGTATGCATATATGAATGTATATAGATATAGATTTTTTTTCCCTCTCTTTTCCCTCTCACTCTGTAATCCACTATTGTCTCCTCCTTCCGGTGACCTACTTGTTCTGTTCCATTTAGTCATGTTTGTCTTTTTGCAAGATTAAAAAAAACTTCAATAAAAATAAAGTTTAAAAAAAAAAAGAAATGGTACGTCAGTCCAGTTTTGTTGACCCCTTTTTATAATGGAAACACATAAAACATATCAACCCAAACGGTACCACACAGTGTAGACAGGGCAAAAAAGTCATTGCCGTGCAATAACCTGTTTCTTTTAAAATCCATAATATCCCTCCCACTACTGATTATATCTCATCTACAGCAGCTTTAGAGATGTCTGTAGAACTGGATTTATCTTTGGACCACTTCGGTCCAACAGTTAAACAGAGTATAAGCTTCATCTTAACCTTAAACTTGTATTGTAGACCTCATCCTAACCAGACTCTTAAAGGAAATCTTTCCCCTCTTGAATATATCTGCATTGGATTTGATCAACATATCTCCATTGACAGAATATCTCAATCATTTAAGATTGCTGTGATCCGTTCTTTATTTAAAAACAAAATAATCTCTTGACCCAGGAGTGTTAGCTAATCATAGACATACCCTATATCCAACCTCCCTTTACGCCTAAAATTCTTGAAAAATTGTTTGAACTCAACTATGTGACCATTTGAGCAGAAATAATTGGTTTGAGGAGTTAAAGTCTGGATTTAGAGCTCATCATCGCACAGAGACAGCACTGGTGAAGGTTACAAACCATCTCAAGGCTTGCTGTACTTATCTTGTTACATCTGAGTGCTGCATTCAACGCCATGGACGACAACATTCTGTTACAGAGGCTTGAAAATGTTATTGGTAATAAAGGAACCGCATAAGGGTGGTTTAAGTGATATTTATCTGATAAATTCCAGTTTCTAACACAACAATGAGTCTTTCCTACACACCAGAGTAAAACCTTCGGGTACTGTACTTGGACTTATACTTTTCACATCTTACATTCCTCCTTTAGATAACATTATTGGACGGCATGGTGAAAATGTTCATTGCTATGCAGATGATACTCAGATTTATTATCAATGAAGCCTGATGAAACCAATCAGTTGATCAGATTACAAAAATGTCTTAAAGACATAAAGTCCTTGATGTCTCTGAATTTTCTTCTTCAACATTCAGACCAGACTGTGATTGTTGTCTTTGGAACTGAAAACTCAGGAAGACATTGTGGCGCTATAATCACTCTGGTTGACATTACATTGGTCAGTATCACACTGAGGAACCTTGGAGTTATTTTGGACCAGGATTTGACCTTAGGCTCACATATAAAACCAATTTCTAGTACCTCCCAGTGCAGTTAAACTCTACTGAGCTCAGATATTTAACCTTTTATAGTCTGGTGGCCTCTCAAACAGTAGCTTATTCTTCAGAAATTCACAATCTAGAAACAGCAGACATCCACCAACCTACGTACAGTATAAACTGTTAAGTTGGAACCCACCCCACTCAAAGTTTAGAATATTTTTTATATACATACATATATAAAAACCAGAGGCAGGGAAAGCTAATGAACGAGTTATGAAAAATTATTCTGATGGAAATTCCTGAATATAGGTCACATGATCCTGAACACAGACACACTCTGTGCAGTGTTCAGAACCACTGGGTGGAAGTAATGTGGACACTGAGGATTGTGTCAGTGACCCACTTTCTGAATGTTGCATCTTTTGAGATGACAGAAATTTCTGAATAAAACAAAGGAGGCCTCCTGCTTTCTGATTGGCTGCAGCTGTCTGAATGTTTATAAAGTGCCTGCAGGAGGCGTGGCTTTGTGTTTCCGTACTGGGTCAGATAGATAGCGAAGACGCGGTGAAGCGAGATGAATGATGTTTGCGACCAGCCGTGAGATAATTCTGCTGATGCTGCAGCAGAAAACGGGACGACAAACCTTCTGACACGATGAAATGTCTGCTAATCCTGCCTGTCCAGATTTTTCATGCCCATTTAAAGTCTTTCCATGTCTTCTTTTCCTGCAGCCTTCTGACAGAAATGAGTGATCTATGAAAAGTGGACCAAAACAAGTACCAGGCTCTCAATAAAGCCCAGAGTTACTTACAGAAAGTGGACAAGTTAGTTCGTGTGATGATTAACCCTTAAAACTCTGCTAGATCGCCAGCACCCCTGAGTGCTACCACTAATATTGTCAACAGGACAAAGGAGATCTTATAATTGTATTATATCAAATTGAGATCAGGGGCAGACAATTATGAGATCTCTTCTGTTTATCCCACTTCTCAAGTATGGTTCAAACAGTTATCTCAACTCGACCTCCTTTGTCTCAGTGATGTTTTTTCTCTTTTTAGCTCACCTGTTGCTCCTAAGAAACCCTTCGGAGAAGTAATTCAGAAACAAATATTCACAGAGTGACACCACTATGAGAAGCTCAAATTGATCTCAAGAGATGAAATTGAACCACAGATGAGCAGCACATTTTTCTTATGGGTCAAACTTTCCATTAGAGAATGTAAATTGATGGTAATATCCAGTTAGGAGCAGCATTAGACCAACAAGTGAACAGAAAGTTTAATGTCTGTCTGAAGCAACAAAAATCCTCTATGGCTGGAAAACAGCTGAGAAGATGCATTTGATACATGGTGGCACCAAAAACCAGCTAAGTTGGTTTTGTGAGGATAGTAGGTGAATACAAGCATAAATAACTGTAAATATACAAAAGAAAACAACTTGAGTTAAAGTGTCAACATGTAAATAGTTTCTGTTGGGTGTTTGTTTCAATGCTAATATCTTCTCTGAAAGCCAAGACTTGAGAGAATGATATGCAGATGAGAAAAGGCTTGGTCACTGTTGATCTCTGTGTTATTTCTACCAAGTTCTGTTAGTAATAAATTCTGGTTTCTTGTTTTGGTTGGACCTCATGATGCTACAGTCGTCCTCAAAATTATTCATACCCTCCAACTGAAAAAAGGAAAAAAAACTTGTCTGTCAGTGAAATAAGTTTAAGTTGACAAAAGTGAAAATAAATGTAAAAATCATGAAAATCATGACACTGATTGTGGTTCAACAGCAATATTAAAAACAAACAAAGAAAAATAAAACAAGTAAACAAGCACGATGGGGCTCCAAAGCTAAAATTTTGCTCAGCAACACTTTGAAGCAATCACTGCAGTCAGGTGTTTTCTGTAACGTCCAATCAGACGTCTGCACCTGTTGACAGGTATGTTGGTCCACTGTTCATGGAAAAGGTGCTCTAATGTGTCTGGGAAAGTTTTGTTTGTTTTGTTTTGTTTTTATTATTATTTCCAACCACAATTTAAAAGCAATATTCAATTTCACTAAATTATAATTT
Source organism: Atherinomorus stipes (assembly GCA_023101725.1). Classification (NCBI taxonomy): domain Eukaryota; kingdom Metazoa; phylum Chordata; class Actinopteri; order Atheriniformes; family Atherinidae; genus Atherinomorus; species Atherinomorus stipes. The sequence continues at coordinate 107,420 of JALJCO010004765.1, forward strand.
TGTAAATTTTTATTTATTATTAGTTACTCTAGTTTCCTGTTATTTAAATTACTATTGTCAATTTAGCCTTTGCTTTAATTAGAGGGTGTGAATAATTTTGAAGACGACTATATATCTTTTAATATATTAATCTTAAATAATTTTAGTCTCATAATCCGACAGCTGAGGCTCTTCTGAAATACAAAAGCTTGGATATTGGTTATGTGTCAAAGGGTTGAGCTTTTACATACATTGTTAGATTTAAAAACCAGGTGAACCAAAAAATGACCCTGAGATAAAATGTCTGATTATGAAACTGAGATCAGAATATATGCTGCACAGCTTGATCAGGTAACTGAACATGAGATTGAAATCTTAATCTGGATGAGGAATGAAATGATCTGAGGTCAGAGAAACTCCACAGTTTGATGTGGTTGCCGGCAGCTTTTGGTTGCCACGGTAACCTGCCTCTTTTGCAGGTTGACAGCCTGTCAGTGTTGGGTGTCCACTCACCGTCTTCCTCTCAGCCTTCAGTTCCTGGACGTATCGCGACAGCTCGCAGACGATCTGAGAGTTCAGGTTTTCAGCGAGGTCTTCTCTCTGGACCGCCAGCTCATTCAGCTGCTGCAGCGTCGCCGCGAACGACACGCACCAGGTGTACCTGAGGCAGCCAATCACAGAGCAGAAGCCAGGGGCATTAAACAAATACACACAGGTGCCAATTTATAAATCTGTACGTGATCTTCGTGCACATTTTTACTACAGGCTTGTTGATATCTGATCATCAGATCAGTGTGTGTGTGTGTGTGTGTGTGTGTGTGTGTGTGTGTGTTGTGTTTTCTGCATGTGTAAATGCACACTTGACCAAACTGAGCCAAACAAAGCAATGTTTCCCAGAACCGTCGTAGATAAGGATGCACAATATTGGAATTTTGGCTGATATCCGATATGCCGATATTTCAAATCTCACGTGACCGATAACCAATATCGATACTGAAATTAAAGCTAAAAAAAGAAGCAGTCATTGCAAATAGCAGTTTTGCTATCTGTCGCCGATACTTTGAAAAATAGGGGTGGGAAAAAATATTGAGACACTGAAATATCGAGATAATTTCATATGCCAATATCAAGTCGATATTCAAAAACACAGTCTTGATTTATTTTATCATTCTGTTACAAAATCTCAATATTTTGTGAATTCTTGCGAGATTTCATAACAGAACAATGAAATATCACGAGATTTAGTTAGTAAAATAGATACTGCGTTTTTAAATGTAAGTATAATATCAGCATTTGAAAATATCGCAGAAATTTTTGTGAATTCTTGTGAGATTTTGTAACAGAACAATTAAATATCGCAAGATTTCGAAAGTAAAATAGATCAATGCCGTGTTTTTAAATGTCAATATGACATCAGCATATGAAAATATTGCGATATTTCAGTGTATCCATATTTTGTCCCCAGCCCGTCTTTAGTAGTTTTAAAGTCTGTAAAAAAAGAAGTTTTTGAAGAAGTAGTTTTTTTTTTTTTTTCAAGACTTAAGAAACAGCGGCCTGATCAGCTAGATATCGGTTAAATATCGGTGGGGTTTCCAATGTCTGATACTCTGTTTTAAGGCCGATATAGGCCGTTTTTGATAGGGGGCCGATTATATTGTGCATCCCTTGTCGTAGAGTAAGCGAACATCTCTGTAGACACTCAAAAATAATCCTCTCAGTCATGTTAGCACATGCATTTGTCATGACATCTACTTTTCCTGATGTCAAACCAAGACAAAAGTTGACGCAGAAATCCCTGATACCCTGTTCCCATGGCAACGCCATACTGTACTGTACATATGGTTTTAAACATCATCACAAGTCCAAGTTTGAGGACTATTTATTTTGAGGGGCCAAGAACATTAATGAAAAATACCAATGAGAAGAAGCACGAAGGAGACGGTACATGAAGGAGAATGTGAAAGAAAGAGAAGATGGATAAGTATGCATACAGAGGATGGATGGAAGAGAACATGGATGGAGGAGAGAACAGATGAAACTTAACATGGTCAGAAAAGATCACGGCCAAAGGAGAAAGTGATTTAAAAGCAATGAAGGCAAAACAGAATGTGAACAATGAACGTGGATGGAGGAGAGAACCGACTAAAGAGAACACGGATAAAAGAGAATCTTCTACGATATCCGTGTTGTACATACAAGTCCATAAAGAACCACATGATTATTCTTCCAGGTGTCCAGCATAAGCCGGATCACTTTAATCTATCTACCAGAAGAGGGCGCTCTGAAGTTGTGGCGATGATCCGGATTCATTATTCACAGCCAAACTGATGTCGTGTCCGGTCACGTCTGAGGAGCCTGAAAGTGAAGCAGATGGGTGTTTCCTCTCCTGCCGTGTCGCATGTCGTCACTCCCAGAAAATACTAAACAAATGATTGACAGCTAAGCTAAATGCTAATCGAGCTAACGAATGAAGATAGATGGTTCAAAGATAAGACACGCTCAGACTTGCTGTTAACCGGCTAAAAACCAACTAGGCTAAGACCTGCCTGGTAACAAGCAGGGAGCTATTAGCTTCCACGGCTAAAACCAGCTCCCGGTCTGCCGCCTGTCAATCAAAGGGACACGCCCCTAATTACGTGTAATTTAAAGATTAAGTAATATCTAAACGGATGAGTTATAAAAAAAATTTACCCCCCTCACAGTTGACAAGAAGGTAAACTTGACCTATTAAACCTAAAATGGTTTTTTGAACCAGGCTGTAAACATGTTTATTTCTGCTAAAAACATTTTTATTTCTCCTCTAAACATGTTTATTTCTGCTGTAAACATTAATTTCTGCTGTGAACATGTTTATTTATGCTGGAACATGTTTATTTCTGCTGTGAACATGTTTATTTATGATGTAAACACGTTTATTTCTACGGTGTAGTTGGTCTTTTTAACATGTCTTTTCTTTTTCTTTTTTTTTGTCCACAATGATCTGGCGACCCCCAGTTGGAAAACCACAGGAACATGGTCGTGGTGATGCAGAACATCACCTCGGAGGGATTTGTGATGTCACTGTCTAAAAAAGACTTTCTGTTACAAAAATAAATAACTGCATTAATTAAAAACACAATAAAATACATAAATAATCCTCTTGTTCAGTTTAATGTGTCCAAACAGTCTTCATTTCTCTGCTATGAGTCCTGAAATAATTCTTTTCATCCTTATCAAATAAAACGGAACCAATTTTAATGCTGTTTTATACTTTTCCAGTCACGTTATAATTCTTTGTTTCCTTTTTTATTAGTTAAATACTAGATTTGTTCTAGATTCTCTGAGATGAGCCCAGATTTCACCGCAGAGATGCAAATGTTCCCGGTGTCTGAACGCAGCGCTGAGTGTTGAGGTGTGCATGACTGTCTCATCTCAGCTGAAGGAAGGAAAGTCAGCTGACCTGCTCTCATCCTCTCTGCTACGTTTTGGATGGTACTTCTTAGACAAGCTCCTGCAGAGACACAGGTGGACAGAGACAAAAGGACAGAGGTATATGTCAGCAGTGAAATCAAATGACTCAAGACTGGCAGCAAACAGCGGAGGAAGAGCAGAGGTTGTCTAGGAGGATAGGTGAGGTGTTTCTGGAAGAAACAGGAGAAAATGAGGGCGGTAAAGGAAGAGGGACGGATGAGGGGATGAAAGGATGAAAGGATGAATATTCAACCTGTGAACACAAGGATGAGGAAGAGATGAGGAAGATCACACACAGAAGAAGCAGGTACAGGGGGAAATGTGAGTTCCTCCCACCAGGAGGAGATGCTGGCAGTTACCAAGGTTACCGGTCAGAGTCAGAGAGGAAGGTCACTCAGAGGAGGAGGAGGAAGAGGAGGAAGAGGGGATCGAGGTGGGGACATGGCCTGTTTGGCTGAGCTCAGCTAAATGTCTGTGATGATGATAGAGTTGATGAAGATTAAACTGATGATGATAATAATGATGATGATGATGATGATGGATGTTACCTTATCTGCTTGACATACCTCACCTCGATCTTGCCAGTGATGATGATGAAGATGATAATCATGATGATGAAGGATGATGAAGATGATGATGATGATGATGATGAGGGATGCTACTTGATCTGCTTGGCGTAGCTCAGCTCGATGTTAGTGATAATGATAATGATGATGATGATGATGACGAAGATGATGATGATGACAAAGATGCATACTAGGTGTAGATCAGCTTGATGTTAGTGATGATGATGATGATGACGAAGATGATAATGATGATGATGAAGATGATAATGATAATGCTACCTTTTCTGCTTGGCGTTGCTCAGCTCGATGTTAGTGATGATGATAATGATGATGATGATGAAGATGATAATGATGAAGATGATGATAATGAAGATGATAATGATGATGATGATGATGATGATGCTACCTGATCTGCTTGGCGTAGCCAGCTCGATGTTAGTGATGATGAAGATGATGATGATGATAATGATGATGATGATAATGATGATGATAAAGATGATGATGATGATGCTACCTGATCTGCTTGGCGTAGCTCAGCTCAATGTTAGTGATAATGATAATGATGATGAAGATGATGATGATGATGAAGATGATGATGATGATGTTACCTGATCTGCTGGCGTAGCTCAGCTCAATGTTAGTGATGATGATAATGATGATGATGATGATGATGATGATGATGATGAAAATGATAATGATGATGAAGATGATGATGAGGAAGATGCTACCTGATCTGCTTGGGTGCTCAGCTAATGTTAGTGATAATGATAATGATGATGAAGATGATGATGATGATGAAGATGATGATGATGATGTTACCTGATCTGCTTGGCGTAGCTCAGCTCAATGTTAGTGATGATGATAATGATGATGATGAAGATGATAATGATGATAATGATGATGATGATGATGATGAAGATGATGAGGAAGATGATGATGATGATGAGGAAGATGATGATAGTGATAAAGATGATGAAGATAATAATGATGATGATGAAGATGATAATGATGATGATAATGATGTGCTGATGATGGTAATGGGAAGATGATGATAGTGATGATGATGATGAAGATGATAATGATGATAATGATGATGATGATTAAGATGATAATGATGATGAAGATGATGATGATGATGATAAGGAAGATGCTACTGATTTGCTTGGCGTAGCTCAGCTGATGTTGTGATGATGATAATGATAATGATGAAGATGATATGATGATGATGATGATGATGAGGAAGATGCTACCTGATTTGCTTGGCGTAGCTCAGCTCCATGTTAGTGATGATGATAATGATGATGATGAAGATGATAATGATGATGATGAAGATGATAATGATGATGATGATGATGAGGAAGATGATAATGATGATGATAATGATGATGAGGAAGATGATGATAGTGATAAGGATGATGAAGATAATAATGATGATGATGAAGATGATAATGATGATGATAATGATGATGCTGATGATGGTAATGAGGAAGATTATGATAGTGATGATGATGATGAAGATGATAATGATGATGATAATGATGATGATGATTAAGATGATAATGATGATGAAGATGATGATGATGATGATGATAAGGAAGATGCTACCTGATTTGCTTGGCGTAGCTCAGCTCGATGTTCCCGTGATGATGATAATGATAATGATGAAGATGATAATGATGATGATGATGATGATGAGGAGATGCTACCTGATTGCTTGGCGGCTCAGCTCGGTAAGTGATGATGATAATGATGATGATGATGATGATGATGAGGAAGATGCTACCTGATCTGCTTGGCGTAGCTCAGCTCGATGTTAGTGATGATGATAATGATGATGATGATGATGATGATGAAGATGATATGATCTGCGGCGAAGGCTCGATGTTAGTGATGATGATGATGATGATGATGATGATGAGGAAGATGCTACCTGATCTGCTTGGCGTAGCTCAGCTCGATGTTAGTGATGATGATAATGATGATGATGATGATGAGGAAGATGCTACGTGCGGGGTGGTTAGTGATGATAATGATGATGATGATGATGAGGAAGATGCTACCTGATGCTTGGCGAGCTCAGCTCGATGTTAGTGATGATGATAATGATGATGAAGATGATGATGATGATGATGAGGAAGATGCTACCTGATCTGTTGGCGTAGCTCAGCTCGATGTTAGTGATGATGATAATGATGATGAAGATGATAATGATGATGAAGATGATGATGATGATGATGAGGAAGATGCTACCTGATCTGCTTGGCGTAGCTCAGCTCGATGTTAGTGATGATGATAATGATGATGACGATGATGATGATGATGAGGAGGAAGATGCTACCTGATCTGTTGGGTGTCAGCTGTGTTAGTGATGATGAAAATGATAATGATGATGATGAAGATGATAATGATGATGAAGATGATGATGATGATGAGGAAGATGCTACCTGATCTGCATGGCGTAGCTCAGCTCGATGTTAGTGATGATGATAATGATGATGACGATGATAATGATGATGAAGGTGGGTGTGGGGTGCTCTGTGCTTGGTGCTCAGCTCGATGTTAGTGATGATGATAATGATGATGATGATAATGATGATGATGAGGAAGATGCTACCTGATCTGCTTGGCGTAGCTCAGCTCGATGTTAGTGATGATGATAATGATAATGATGATGATGAAGATGATAATGATGATGAAGATGATGATGATGATGAGGAAGATGCTACCTGATCTGCTTGGCGTAGCTCAGCTCGATGTTAGTGATGATGATAATGATGATGAAGATGATAATGATGATGAAGATGATGATGATGATGATGAGGAAGATGCTACCTGATCTGCTTGGCGTAGCTCAGCTCGATGTTAGTGATGATGATAATGATGATGATGATAATGATGATGATGAGGAAGATGCTACCTGATCTGCTTGGCGTAGCTCAGCTCGATGTTAGGATGATGATAATGATGATGATGATAATGATGATGATGAGGAAGATGCTACCTGATCTGCTTGGCGTAGCTCAGCTCGATGTCGGCTCGTTCTTTAACAAACTTGGTGTATCTCTCCAGGAAGTCGATGCCCCAGCTCGTGTGTTTCTCCAGATTATCATATTGATCCTGGAACATCAGACACATCACTGATCACCGATCACAGATCCATCACTCTGATTGGTCAGTTTACTCAGAGCATCTCCTGACATTTCATCTTCATCCTGACTGTTTCAACCTCACCTGTTTGTTTCTACTGTTTTAAAAAAATTAAATTAAACCACTGAAAGGTCCCAGGTCAGGTAATGACGTCACTTCCGGTCATTTTCCCCTGGATTTGGTCTCACGAGCTGCTGCAGCAGGTTCAGTGCGCGTGATCAGCGCTATCTTTTGTAACCTGTGATCAGTTAAACTCATCCGAACATCACACGCGCATGCACTCTCATGCACGTGCACAAAGACAGATTTATCACAGATATCGATCCTTTGATCAGACCCGATCAGTCAGAAGGATCCTCTGCTGCCTCCATGATGCTGCAGCGCGCGAGGCGCTGTCGTCACCCACCGTGTTGCTATGGCAGAGCAGACAGATGCACGAGGGCCTCACACACATAGTCGCGCACGCACACACATGGACCGCCCAGTTACCGGCAGGTTACTGGATGAACGGTCATCAGGTTCCCGGTTCTGGTTCGGACGGTTCGGAGGCGGACGTACCCACAACTCGGTGCCCCAGTTGCAGCTCATGGCTCCGGACTGATCCTCGCGCTCCTCCGCTGCGGCTCCTCGCGGCTCCGCGACAATCAGCGCGAGATGCAGTTGCCCGCCGCGCGCATCCTCACCATTACACCGGCTGTCTGTGCGAGTGATGGTGGTGGTGGTGGTGTGTGTGTGTGTGTGTGTGTCTGTGTGTGTGGATGTGTGTGTGTCTGCAGCACCACGAGCAGAAGACGTGGTCACGCACGGCGCGTCTCCCCGGAGAGCTCTTTGTCGTCAGTGTGAGTGCATGTGTGTGTGAGTGTGTGTAGTGTATATACATATACATATAGTAAAGCGCATGCGCAATGGCAGCCCCGCCCTGATGACAGCAATCAGTCTGCAGCAGAAAGCAGCAGGTTCCGCCTTATTGATACAGATTCCTGGATTAATATACTGATTATTAGTTATTAGTTTTTTACTGATAGACTAGCTTAACCCCTCATTGATGATGATGAGTGTGTGTTGGTGTGTGTGAGGTGGCTGCACTCATTCTGTGAAGATGATGAGGATGATGAAGATTAATCGTTTACTCTGTCCGCAGTAATAACTGATTAATAACTGATTAATAAGACAGATCGATTGCTCTCAAAGTGAAAGAACTGGAGGGTTTGCAGGATACTGGTTTTAAACATACCTGCATGTGGTCTTGTTAAAAGAACCAGAACCAGAAGATGTTTAATCTGACTTTTTACACACACACACACACACACACACACATATATATATATATATATATATATGTGTGTGTGTGTGTGTGTATACACAGTTGTGTGAAAAAGTGTTTGCCTCCTTCCTGATTTCTAATTTTTTGCATGTTTGTCACACTTTTGTATTTCAGATCATCAAACAAATTTAAATATTAGACAAACATAACACAAGTAAACACAAAATGCAGTTTTTAAATGAAGATTTTTATTAGTGGGGTGGAGGGATCCAAACCTCCACGGCCCTGTGTGAAAAATTGATTGCCCCCTCTGTTAAAACATAACTGTGGTTTTTCACATCTTTGGAAAGCTGAGTTCAATTTCTCTAGCCACGCCCAGGCCTGATTACTGCCACACCTGTTCTCAAACAAGAAATCACTTAAATAGGACCTGCCTGACAAAGTTAAGTAGACCAAAAGATCCTCGAAAGCTAGACATCATGCTGGGATCCAAAGAAATCCAGGAACAAATTATTTGAGATCTATCAGTCTGGAAAAGGTTCCAAAGCCATTTTTAAAGCTTTGGGACTCCAGAGAACCACAGTGAGAACCATTATCCACAAATGGTGAAAACATGGAACAGTGGTGAACCTTCCCAGGAGGGGCCGGCCGACCAAAATGACCCCAAGAGCACAGCGACGACTCATCCAAGAGGTCACAAAAGACCCCAGAACAACATCCAAGAACTGCAGGCCTCACTTGCCTCAATGAAGGTCAGTGTTCATGACTCCACCATCAGAAAGAGACTGGGGGCAAAAATGGCTGCATGGCAGAGTTCCAAGACCAAAACCACTGCTGAGCAAAAAGAACATAAAGGCTCGTCTCAGTTTAGCCAGAAAGCATCTTGATGATCCCCAAGACTTTTGGGAAAATACTCTGTGGACTGACGAGACAAAAGTGGAACTTTTTGGAAGGTGTAGGTCCCATTATATCTGGCGTAAAAGTAAGACGGCATTTCAGAAAAGAAACATCATACCAACAGTAAAATATGGTGGTGGTAGTGTGATGGTCTGGGGCTGTTTTGCTGCTTCAGGACCTGGAAGACTTGCTGTGGTAAATGGAACCATGAATTCTGCTTCTACCAAAAAATCCTGAAGGAGAACGTCCGGCCATCTGTTGGTGACCTCAAGCTGAAGCGCACTTGGGTTCTGCAGCAGGACAATAATCCAAAACACACCAGCAAGTCCACCTCTGAATGGCTTAAGAACAACAAAATGAAGACTTTGGAGTGGCCTAGTCAAAGCCCCCACCTGAATCCCATTGAGATGCTGTGGCATGACCTTAAAGGCGGTTCATGCTGGAAAAGCCTCCAATGTGGCTGAATTACAACAATTCTGCAAAGATGAGTGGAACAAAATTCCTCCACAGCGCTGTAGAAGACTCACTGCCAGTTATCACAAACGCTTGATTGCAGTTGTTGCTGCTAAGGTGAAACAACCAGTTATTAGGTTTAGGGGGCAATAACTTTTTCACACAGGACCATGGAGGTTTGAAGTTTTTTCCCCCTTACTACTAAAAATCTTCTTTTAAAAACTGTATTTTGTGTTAAGTTGTGTTATCTTTGTCTAATTAAATTTATTTGATGATCTGAAACATAAGTGTGACAAACATGTAAAAAATATATCAGGAACTCTATCTATCTATCTATCTATCTATCTATCTATCTATCTATCTATCTATATATATATACATATATATATATATATGGTCCACCTTTGTTTTCACATACGAATTGGTCATTTAATGCCTGGTAGAACTAAAAGTACATTTGTCTGGACAAATATAATGATAACAACAAAATAGCTCATAAGAGTTTAATGTAAGGACTGATATCTGCCATTTTCCATGCTTTTCTTGATAAGTGATTTTGGTTGTATAGTTCTTACATCAATAGCGATGGCATTGTACTGCCAAAAAAACAGTCCTTTTGGACATAGTAGATTTTCTTTTCTGTCTCTTTTAGTCACATGATTCACATACTAATCTGCCAATACTGTCGAACAACTGAATTTTTCTTGGGAGATTTCTTGAAATAAGATGCATTGTCTTAAAACAAGCTCCTATTTCTCACTGAAATGTTTCTCTTTTGGTGATTATGTCTTATACTGAGTGTGATGAGATATTTTGACTGGAAATGAGAAAAATATATTTGGTAAGATTTGGAGTTTTTGTAGTGAGGACTCACACTGTCATACATGCATGTCTGGAGTTTCTGATCCTCCAGTGATCTGTCGGTCCAATGGGGCTTTATTCTTAGGGAGTCTGAGTGAAAAGTTGCTCCTTGCGGCCAAATTCTAATAAAAATTATTAGAATAATTGTTTTCTTAGAAGTTCCCCTAAAAGTGAAGAGTAGATACTAGTTTTTTAAAGGCAACTGAAAACTGTGTTGTTTAAGAAAGCCTTTTCATAGATTTTTCACGTTTGAAATTTACTGTATATTTCATTCCCCTGTGTTTTCTTGTACTTATTTTATGTACAGCACTGTTCATGAGCGGTGTTCTAATTGATCTCAGACAGTTTTTTTTTTATTATTATTATTTTTTAAATTCAAAACCAACATTTTATTTTTCTAAATTACAATTTAGTAAATTTTTATTTATTGTTCCTTTTTAAAGTTTCATGTTAATTGGATAACAACTGTAAATGTATCCTTTGATTTAATGGGATGGTATGTAAACTTTCAAGCGCAACTGTAGCTTACCATCACAAAGCATAACTAGCGAGTGGATGAATAATAGATCCAGAGAAACTTTAAGTGTCCAGAAAAGCACTTTATAAGGTTGATGCATTAATAGCCAAATATCATGATGAAATATTTCTGCATTTTCTGAATTGTCAGAAGGTGACAACAAATAAAATGTTAAATACGTGGCTCATGTATGAAATATATGTGAAATATGGGCAGATATGGGACTGGAGTTTTAAGTAATCCTGTTACCCTTAAATGTACAGCCAAACTTCAGATCATAGATTCAAACAGGATTTTAATTAACTGGTTGATCACTGGTTGTTGTGTGTTAACTCTGTAATATGAGTATTGTTTAAAACCTTTCCTCCCTCTGCCAATAAAGGACTTTTGACTTTAATGAGCGCTTTTTTCAAAGTGCAACGTGTATAATATTCTTTAAAATCAGTAAATGCTTTAATGTGGCCATCCCACACTAACTTCTATCAGTCCTGGATCTGCCTCTGGGCCCCAGCCAGGCCTGGAAGTAAAGCTTCACAACAACACTGATCCAGCTCCGGGTCGAGATCCCTGGTCGACTTACAAAGTTAACTGGAACTGTTGAACCACTGAACAGAAGCTTGTTCGGGTTAGTTTAAAGGCGCTTTAGAAGATGTTTCATCATTTCAGAAAGCAGCTCTGTTAGTGAGTTTTTGAATGCTGCACATACGTAAAACCAACCTGCTAGATCCACAGCTCCCTCCTCCGGCCACAGGATAACGTTCACAAGCCACTCCGGTGTTTAGCTAACTGTTTTTTGGGTGCGTTAAAAGTCACGCGGGGGCGTTCCTTTCGCATCTTGGTGGCGAGTTTAGGTGTTTGTGGTTAGAGAATAATAGGGCAATCTTGCGGGTGGGATTGAAGGATGGGGGGTTTGGCCGGATGTGATGTAGAAGAAGGCGAAGAGTGTAGTAGTAGTTTTTAGACAACAACAATATGGCGGTTGCCGTAGGATTAAATATGCGCTGGCTGTTGATATGTTGCCTTTTTCCGGAGGTTTTTTTGCACATTCGACAAAAGTCGTAAGACTGTCACCGCTCGTCTAGCTGTCGCCGCCGCCGCATGTTGTTTGCTGAAGTGGCTTGTAACATGTTTTGATACTGATCTTTGCGTGGTGGCTTGGGCGCTTGGTTGCGTACGGGTTGCGTATTGGTTAACGTGAGTGGCTGAAGTAGCGTGTGTAAGATGACGGAAGTTCTATCACACATGAAGAGTTTTAGAAAAAAAAGACTAATTTGAAATGACATCGGGTTAACTCCCTCCCCAGATGGTATTGCAAATACCAGGTGGCGGGAGTCAGGTTAGTGTTTAGCAGGCAGCAGCTGCAGATTCTCCATCATGTTACACGTTCAGACAACGTCTGAACGTAGCTAACTGCGAGCAGAATCATTGTTAACTACCTGCTGTAAACATCAGACAAGAGTGGGCAGCTTCCGGCACGTAGTATTACTCTCACTAATCAATCACTCTCATTGATCAGACTCTCCTGTTGAATTTCCCATCAATCACTATTACTACGGTAGTAAAAGTGATTGCCGAGCCAATAGATGAATGAAAAAGTTAAGGAATGCAGAGATGATTGGCATCTTTATGTTCAAAGTTTTAATTAATCATAGCGTATTGATACACAACGCAAAATTGGATACGCCCCCAAATACCCCACATCCGTTTCAGATTGGGGGGAAGAAGCGCGACTTTGCCATTGAAATCCATGTTAAAGTGGCGTTTTTCACAGACCATTATCTACAACCAACTGGAATATTTAGACAAAACACCACCGCCCAAAGACGACTGAAAGCCTGCAGACAGACATTCTTTCGGCGCTGACTGGCATCCTCTTGATCTCAGCGATTTTGAGTGGTTTAATGGTGAGTGGCCCCAGCTAGGTGTGGTTGGCAAAGACCCCCTGAAAATGCCTCAGAGCTGCTGTGTCACCTTTTGTACCACAAATGCAGACAGAGACCCGGGGTGAAATTTTTTTCGGCTTTCTACCCAGAAGAAAAGACGATTGTTGTGGCGACAAGCCATTCGGCGAGAGGACAGAAAAAGACGTCTTTGGGCTCCGAAATCTAACTGTGTACGTTTGCAGTCTACATTTAGTTACAGGTAAACAATCTGCAAACCTACTTTTTATATGTGTTGTGATTATTATCAAATTATCATTATTATCTGGGAACGCCACCTCAGGCCACTTCGTCAGGTCTCTCTTCAACCCTTTAGTCACGAAAGGATAACAGTCGCTGCCAATTATGTCCAGTTTCCTGAGAGACCGTTCCCTGTCTGGAGGACTAAGACCCTCGAAATAAACCATTTGGACCTACAAATACGAATTTGATAATCAGTATTTTAATGTTAGATCTAGCCTGACAAGCAATGTTTTTTATTGCACTTGCCCAAAACATCTACTACCACTCACCATTAAACCACTCAAAATCGCTGAAATCAAGAAGATACCAGTCAGCGCCGAAAATATGTTTGTCTGCAGGCTTTCAGTCGTTTTTGGGTGGTGGTCTTTTGTCGAAATATTCCAGTTGATCAGATAATGGTCTGTGAAAAACGCCACTTTAACATGGGTTTCAATGGCAGAGTCGCGCTCCTTTACCCCAACATGGAACGGATGTGACGTATTTGGGGGCGTATCCAATTTTGCGGTGTGTATCTATGGGGTGGTGAACCCAATTTCATCGAATATTGCAAAGATTGTTCAAAGAAACATCTTCTATGATGCCTTTAACTAGGTAACCAGGAGATAACCTGGATTAATTTAAAGACCCACAACGTAACTTAGGCGTACAGCGCCAGTTCCAGCTTTTTTCCAGAAGTTCGCCCCCTCTGGCGACAAGCGGAAGTGACGCTCATGTCGTGCACACGCATGAGCTGCTTGGACCGCGTTGGTCTCTAATTTAACCCACAAGTGAGATGCTGACATGGAAACATTCAGCTGTCCAATTATGTCTCAGGTTATATCAGCTAATTTCATTCTTATTGATTATTGACTACTGGGAAGGAAACTGGTTGATTACTCTTGTACTGATTGTGTTTTCTGTTTGATTTCTAGATATTTGTTGCCATGGATCCATCGATCAGCTATTTAAATGATGCTCCGCCATAGAAAACACAGCTCTGAAAAACCTAAAGCAAACTTTATTTAAACATATTCACACACAATAAAAAACAGACAAAGAAAAAAATGGTGTGAGGTTACATCCGACAGGTGTCATGAAACGCCTCCAGGGTCCTAAAGTCCCTCCATGTAGGAGGAAGTCCGTCCTGCAGGAAACGACCGCAACGCTGACACGGAGACTGAAACAGCTTAATATAGCTGCGAAGCCACGTCTGCAGGTGAGACAGGTGAGACAGACACAGGTCAGACAGGAGAGTAAGGCAGGTCATACAGGTGAAAGACAGACATGGGACACAGAGACAGGTGACACAGGTGAGACAGGAGAGTACGGCAGGTCATACAGGTGAAAGACAGACATGTGAGACAGAGACAGGTGACACAGGTGAGACAGGAGAGTACGGCAGGTCATACAGGTGAAAAGGAGGCATGGGACACAGAGACAGATGACACAGATGAGTTTGGGACAGGTGAGACAGATACAGGTTAGAAAGGGGAGGAAGGCAGGTCACACATGTGAAAGACATGAGACAGAGACAGGTGACACAGGTGAGACAGGTGAAAGAGAGACATGTGAGACAGAGACAGGTGACACAGGTGAGTCTGGGACAGGTGAGACAGGTAAAAGAAAGATATGTGAGACAGAGAGACAGGTGACACAGGGGAGTCGGGGACAGGTGAGACAGGTAAAAGGAAAGATCATACAGGTGAGAGACAGAGAGACAGGTGACACAGGTTCGGGGACAGGCGTGAAAGAGAGAGTGTGAGACGAGACAGGTGACACAGGTCAGAAAGGGGAAGAAGGCAGGTCATACAGGTGAAAGACAGACATGTGAGACAGAGACAGGTGACACAGGTTAGAAGGCAACAGGTAAGACAGGTGAAAGAGAGACGTGTGAGACAGAGACAGGTGACACAGGTGAGACAGGTGAAAGAGAGACGTGAGACAGAGACAGGTGACACAGGTGAGACAGGTGAAAAAGAGACAGTGAGACAGAGACAGGTGACACAGGTGAGAAGGCAACAGGTAAGACAGGTGAAAGAGAGACATGTGAGATGGAGACAGGTGACACAGGTGAGTCTAGTACAGGTGAAACAGGTGAAAGAAAGAGATATAAAACAAAGACAGGTGAGTCTGGGTCAGGTGAGACGGGTGAAAGATATGTGAGACAGACACAGGTCAGAGAGGAGAGACAGGTGATAAAGAGACTATGAGACAGGTTATACGCATTATGGACCACTGTCTCACCATAAAGGACCGGACAACTACGTCAGGCATCTGGGGCAGCTGGTAGTGCAGCAAGGCGGTGGTGGCATGGTCCGTTACCTAGCAACATCATAACCAATCAGTACGCTGCACAGTAAGACCAGGTACCAAACGAGGGAACAGGTGAGTCTTACCTTCTGAAAGACCTGGTACTGGGACTTGGTCCAAATGTCCAGCTGGGGGAACAGACGCACAGGTTACCATGGAGACTGGTGAGTTGGTTGCCATGGAGACAGCCAGTCAGGTTTCAGTGAGTGTGACCTTTCACCTTTCCATCCTCATTGTAAACATTCTCGTTGAATCCTCGAACAACCGTTCTGTCGATGAAGAGCGAGCGCATGACGACGATGGCCTTCAACACCTTCCCCAGCGTCACCTGAGGGACACGCGCACCCGTTACCCACAGAAACACACCTGAAACCGGGTCTGTGAGACAGAAACGCGATGCAGTACCAGCAGGACAGCCGATGTCCCGTTGGGTCTGAACAGCTCGATGGTCATATCCGGGAACATCCTGCCGATCCGAGAGATGACATCATCCACGTATCTGCACGCAGAAGACCACCGTGGTTAGAAACGCTGCCTGCAGACACCTGCAGACCTGCAGGAACCAGAGAAACCTCCGGTCGCACCACCTGACCCAGATCGACGAAGGATTGAAGAGATAAATCGAAAATTAGGAGCTCTTCTGTTTTTTAGATGAACATAAAGTTGGAAGTCTCATTTTTCATTTTCGGTTTTCAGAGAAAAAAAAAAGGTGTTTGATTTTATTTTTGTCTTTTTTATTGAGTAAACAGAATAAACCCAGATTATCGGGCCACAGCCTCATCAGGACAAACCCACAGGGTTCCTACACGTTTTTACAAGTTAAATTCAAGCCTTTTAAAGACATTTTTGAGACCACTTAGAATTTAATGCCCATTTCATGACCACACTGGTAAAAATGCAGATTCCTTCTGCGGTACCAAGAGATGTAAAAAAAGATGGACTGAACAAAAACAATCACACACACATAAACAGAGTATACACTGTATACAAAAAAACCTCACAAATCCACAAACTTCTCAAGTCACTGAAAAGTTGCTTTCTGCTTCCTGTGTGTTTGCTTAAATATCCCCGATCGTTTCCACCAGCAAAGTCAGCCATATACTGGTTTCCAATTTCATTATAATGGTCAAGCTGGAACAGGAGGAAATTAGTTAACTGCTGTCACTTGCAGATGTGTCTGACATTTCTGACTCTGATTGGCTAATATACAGGCTTTGTCAAGATTAACTGGTTGGGAAAAACGCGGGAATCTATTTTTTCTTTCCTGCTGTCAAGTAACAGGAATCCGTTGATGTCACATAATTTAAAGCAACCCTTACCAAACGTGCATTTCAGAAAGCACAGCAAGATTATTTCAATATAAACAGTCCCGCCTCACTCTTAAGGCCCCCCCCCCCAAATTCCCTCTGCCTCCCAATGCAGAAGCAAAGGTCTGACAGGCAGGTCCCTTGGCCAATCCTAGGGGTGCACCCCACTTCAAGGATTGGTTGGAGTTTTCATTGAATATTTAGAGATTGGAATCGTATTTTATTTTCATTAATAGTGGGTCTGTTGTATTTCAGAGTTCCATGACCTCATCCACAGCATTTTACCCTGTTAAAAAAAATAGTGTAAGAATGCAACATCGGTAAGGGCTTTAAAGCAGAACTCAGTAACTTCAGCTCGGGGCTCCCCCTAGTGGCGTCCTTTCACTGTCGTAAAGTTCAACCCCCCCCTGCACCCCCACAGCACACAGACGGCTTCTCTACCTGTCCTTCCTTTATTTTGATCGCTGGATATTTTTCTAAGCGTTTACCAGCTTGTTGATGCTATTTTGCTGCGTTGGTAGCAGCACCACGTCTCCCTCTGCTCAAAGCAAAGACCTGTCTCTTCTGAAACGGGACGTTTTACCCGCGATTTGCGGGTAAATATGCCGTGGATTATATTTTTCTCTGGTGTTGGCGAGTAGCAGGTAAGAATACGAACTTTTATTTACTTTTTGCGGACGTGACAAGTGATTATTGAGCCTGAAGCAGTGATGCTTCACCCGGCGCCCAGGCAGCGCAGCTACGTGAATCACTCTGGTCCAGCAAAGAGTTGGTTATGAGAGCCAGGAGCCGTGTTTAGGTGGTGTGAAGATAAAGAAATGTTTTCTTCCAATTAGCGCTGGTAGTCTGGTTCAAATCAGAGCTGGAAGCAGCTCGGTAGATAGGGGACCTGAGTACCGTACAGCGGTTTCTGTTGTCGCAAGTTCTGCTCGGGTCGGCGCAGGCAAAGTTGCATAGAGCTGCTCGCAGGCTAGAGGCCCCGGCGGGAGGGGGGGGGGACATTGAATCGCTCCGTAAACCCCCGTTTAGCCCCACGGGGATTCCGAAAAGCATTTATTGAGGTAAAAAAGTTACTGAGTTTCCCCTTTAAGACCTACCACATGAAATTTAAGACCAAAACTGTCAAATTTAAGGAGTTTTTAAAGGTATTAAATGCAGTTTTGTAAATGTGGGACTTTAAAGACTTTTTAAGACTGCACAGGTACCCTGAACCCAGGTGGTCTGCAGGCCCGCGGGAGGACGGGCATCTACTCTCAGAACCTCCAGGGGAACTTTGGGGAGAAGCCGGCCTTCTCAGACCAGCTTCTCAGATTAGATTAGCAGATGTTTTGGGTCAGGCTGGAACAGTTCGACTGCCTTGAGTCTTTGCAACCAATCTCAGTGGCAACTGCAACAGCAAAATCAGGGGGGGTCAACTTCCACCAAGCTGAACTTGCAGCTTCTCCATGTTGGAATCCATCCTGCGAACGAGATCCAGAACCGCAGCCAGCCTGCCAATCTGGACCAAAATGGCGTCAGCTTGAGATTCAGCTCATTCACCGCCACAGTCTGAGTGTCCAGTAGGGATGTCCCATTAGGGTTCCCACTGTTTTTTAAATTATTTTCCAAGATATTTCTATTTATTTTGTCAATTAGTCGACTAACTGGATCATATTTACAGAACCTGTGAAAAGTTTGGACAATTTCTCATTGAATCTACTGAAAAAATGTGTCCAAACTTTTGACTGGTAGTGTGTGAGTTTATTTATGTCAATAAACAATTGAAGAAAAGGTGACCCCAATAGCTACGATAACGCATGAGCGTCAAGGACAGAAAGACAGACAAGGCAGTGGAAGCTACAGCTGCAATTTTGAGAGAAAAAAACAAAGTTTAAAAACAATAAACGATTAGTTGATTATGAAATTAGTTACCGACTATTTTGATAGTCGACCATTAGTCGATTGAATCCATTTGTTAATTAGTCGATTAACTGACTAATCCTGACAGCCTTGTAAAAGGTGTCATAATAAAGTTAAAGATGAAATGAATAAGAATAAATTAAATAAAGGGAAAATACAACAATGTGACACCTACTGACTCCCCAATTCCACTTTCAAGCAATGATTCAGATTAGGATTCAGAATCTGATGAGGCTAGTTTGATAAGAAACAGATGGTCACGACGGGAAAACTTTGTCCTGTATCTGTCTTCAATTTTTATCAGTGGGGAACCGTCAGGGCCTCCTACGCCTCAAAAAATTAAGAGAAAAAAATATCTCATTTGAAATAGTTTATAGTTTTGAAATAGTCTGATGAAGCTGCACAAGCTGATGAAGATAATGGAGGATTCTTCCTCCTCTCCACAACATGGTGAAAAATCAACAGTGTGTTCAGTGGGCTGCGTCAGATTCGCTGTAGAATGGAGAGATAGGGGGGTTGTGGACTGCATCCCTTTTGCCACGGCCTGTAGTCGGGGATGGTGTGGCTTACCTATACCAGAGGATTGCTACCTTTACAGCCTATTATTGGGGGTCCAAGCTGGAAACCCATTGATTTTGTTAGTTTTCTTATTATTATTCCTCTTTCTTCCGCCACGGGAGTCCGATTTTCAAAAACAAGGTATCTATGGAATCCTTGGATCATGCCGAGTTCAACGCACCCTATGACATCATAATGCGTCAATAATAGATTTTCCGCCATCTTGGATTTTGTCAAAAACTTTCAAAAGTTTTCACGGGTCACAAATTTTGTCCAATTGCCATGAAAATGGGCACAGACTATCTTCAGACCAAGCCGCACAAAAGTATCTTGGTGGATTTTTGAATTTCGACTTCATTTACTTGCAACAGCCAATCAAAATTTAAATGTCAGCTCATATTTCAGCGATGGTTTGACTTTTTAACACGAAACTTGGTGGGACATGTCAAGACCCCTCCTAAGGGGACACAACAAATTTAGTGTCATTAAACCACTAGGTGGCGCTGTAATCAACAAAACATTGTTTTTGCTCATATCTGTTAATTTATTTTTGTTAGAAATGAAAATGTGGTATCTGCAGGTACTGCACGGTGAGGCATTGCTAACTGATGCTAATTATCTGTGTTAGTCAACAGCCATCGGCGGCAAAGCCGCCACACAGGAAGTTTGCTTGTATCTCCACAACGCTTTGACTTCTGAAGACCAAACTTGGTGGGACGCTTTGGGACTCCCCTTGAAGCCTGCAAAAAAAATTAAGTGTCATTTGACCACAAGGGGGCACTGTAATTAATAAAATTGCGTTTTTTCTCTTTCTCTAAACCTCTTTGGATTTGAGAATATAATTTTATGTCTGCTGATACTGTAGAATGTCGTCTTTCACGATCTAACAAAACTTTTCAGGTAATCGCAAGAATTCGGCCGCCATATTGGATTTTAGTAAAAATGAACAAAAATTTTTAGAAAAACCATATTTTGTCCGATTGTCACGAAAAATCTGCACAGACAATCTTTAGACCAAGCCGTACAACACTGACTGAAAGGTACTTTCATTGTCCAATCCCTTTGCCCACTACAGCCAATCAAAATTGGTGGCAGAGCTAATAAATAGAAAATACTTCATATTTCCGCCAATCCTTTGCTGATTCTAGGGTTGTAAAAAAATAGAAACTTCGAAAAGAATCGAAACTGGAAAGGAGTAATGACAACAATAATAATAATGTTGTGGTAGTGATAATAAGTGGGCGCGCACAAGAGGGGGGGGAGAGGGGGGGAGAAAAGGGGGGGAGGGAGGGAGGGGGGGGGGGAGGGGGAGAGAGGATATGATTATTGTGGTGGGAGAGAAGAGAAGATGGTATTAAAAAAAAAAGGGAGAGGGAAAGAGTTGTGTGAGGAATTTTACAGGGAGGAGGAGAAGAAAGAAAAGGAAAAGAGGGGGGGGGGGGGAGAGAGGGGAAGGGGGGGAAGAGGGGGAGGGGAAGAAAAAGAGAAGAATAGAGATTGAAAGATATCCAGAATTAAAATGAATTAAGAAAGGAAAGAGATTTAAATATTTAAATATTATATATAATATAAAATAAAAAAGATAATTATAGAGGTTAGGGCAGTGCGAATTCGCATATTAAAATTAGAAATAGGAGAAAGGGGTGTGTGGGTGAAAGAAATAAGTTTTTTTAATTACTATTTTTTATTGAGATTTTTATATTTCTCTGTGTATGTGTAATATATATAATGTGGGGGGGGGGGGGGGGGGGATAAAAAAAAAATAATATCAGGAGAAGAACATTTTTTTTAAAATTAATAATATGAAGAAGGAGAAAGGAAGAAGTGCTGTTTTAATAATAATTGGTGGTAGATAAAAAAAATAAAAAAATAAAAAAAAATAATAATATTTTTTTTTTTTTTTAAAAACAAAAAAAAGAGGGGTGTTAATTTAAATAAAAATAATAAAAATTATAAAAAGTTAAAAAAAATAAAAGTTTTTTTGGATTTGTGTATAAAATTAGAGAAAAATTTTATATATATATATATATATATTTTATTATTTATATTTTATAAATTTTAAATATAAAAAAAAAAAAAAAAGAAAAATTAGAAAAAATAAAAAAATTATAAAATAGTATTATATTGTGTATATATTTTTTATTTTATTACAATATAAAAAAAAGAAAAATAAAGTTAATTTAAATATTATAAATATTTTTAATAAAAATATAAGAAGACATGTCCAAATAGATGGAATGGATAAATAATATAAAAATAAGGAATGGAAGATGCTGATTCACGCCAAACTTCTCGTCAAGGCTTATGGCCTTTGTCTCAATGAGATGACATTGCGTGTCTGCTGCATTTGCCAATGGCTGATGTGCTTGGACCCCTGCATTGCTGCTTGCAGTTATATTTTTTTATTATTATTATCATTATTATCATTTCACCATTATCTCTACTACTCTCTCTACTACTACCATTACTGTCATGTTATTAATACTACGACCACCACTAACACTGCTATATAAATATTAATAATACCATATTCTCTACACTACGGAGAGTTTCATTACCTCTGATTATCACTATGATTATTACTACAATTGGTATTATTAATATCATCTACAATATATACCACCACTGTCAATTTTATAATCAAACCACCTTTTTCCTCCTTTTTTTCTTCTTTCCATCAGCCTTTTCAATATTATTGTCTGTTATTGTAAATACACGTCACTGTAAATGCTGTCACAATAAAAAAAATAAATAAATAAAAATGAAAAATAATGTTCCACGTGTACGTGTGCGGATCGTTCCAGCTCTGTAAAACTCACTGAGGAGGAAGGACCAGAGTGTTGGGCTGCACTTTGGGACGTCGCTTTGCTGAGGCTCCCATCTGATTGGCTGATCGTTTGAGTGACTGTTGGTTCAACAAACTGGAGGCCAAACCGGCATGGTACTGCAACTACAACACACACACACGCACGTTAATATGAACAGGACAATAGATAAGGCACCGAGCGCATAAATAAATAAATAAATAAATAAATGAATAAATGAATGAATGCATGCATTCTTTCTTGCATTGGGATTGAAAGAAAGAAAGAAAGAAAGAAGAAGAAGAAGAAGAAGAAAGAATAAGGATAAGTGAGAAGAAAGAAAGAAAGAAAGTAAGTAAGTAAGTAAGTAAGTAAGAAAGAAAGTAAAAGAAAGAAAGAAAGAAAGAAAGAAAGAAAGAAAGAAAGAAAGAAAGAAAGAAAGAAAGAAAGAAAGAAAGAAAGCTGTAGCGCCCTCGCCATAGCAACAGCATCTCTGTGACTGCGTTACCTTGTTGGACCACTTGTAGGCCTGCAGCAGCTGGGAGTAGAGCGGAGTTTTGTCCTGAACTGGGTCCAGGCTGAGCAGCCCGCTGTTGTGTAGAGGGTGGGACTCTGAGGGCCGGCCCACCAGACCGCTGAGACGCTCCAACTCACTGTCAGGAGGACGGGAACACAGCTTAGTCTCTGACCGACTCAGCTGGTACCAGAACTTCTGAGTCATCAGGCTGTGATTGGATCAGTACGTGAACCTGTCTGAGGCAGCTGGAGCCTTTTATACCATTAATCATTCAATAATTAAGATACTTTGAGATGTAAGTTGATTCTAAATGGCACTACTACATACTGCACTACTGCATCTATCAGGACTGCTACAGTTTACTCTGCCATATGTATTATTGCACCATTGCCACTGTACTGTTACATTGCTAAAAACTTGCTGGACATGTACAGTTACATGTTTACATTGACTATTTGCACTATTGTCCATCAGGACCACTGCACTGTTACATTGTCAAACTTTACTGTTACATGCTACAGTTACATGTTTACGTTGTCATTGCACTGTAATATCTGCACTACTTCTTCATTGGGTTTGCAATACCGTTCACATAGTCTACAGCCAAAACATTTGTTTATATATATATTTATAAGATATATATATACATCTCTCTCAAGTAAATATTAATTATTAATTATGTCAGTATATCGCTCAGCCCTAACGGCAATCAGGTGTTTTCTCTAATGTTGAAAAAAAGACTTTTACACCTGTTGACAGGTATTTTGGTCCGTTGTTTATGGGAAAGGTGCTCTAATGTGTCTGGGACAGTTTTGTTTATCTATTGTTTGATAATTATTTCCAACCACAAGTCTAAAGCAATATCTTATTTTACTAAATTAGTCCTTTTTTTTTTAATTACAGCAGTTTGGTCAATGCTTGTTGTTTTTAAATGTGCCTATAAATAAAGTTACATTTTTATTTATTTATCATCATGAACCTTGATCTTCCTTATCATTTTTAATGTTATTATTTTTATTCTTATTTACTGTGTTGGTATGTCAGGGGACAAGGATGGAAATTATCAGCTATAATCTTGCATATTTACAATTTTATGTACATTACTGTGTACTGTCTCTTTTAACTAAATAACTAAAAGAAAAAATAAAGTCTAACTTAAACCCAGACAGAGTTGTTTAAAAGGGTTTATTCTAAATTAAATTAAGATATAATGTCAGATTCTGAAGCTTTATTGATGTTTTTACACACAAACACGCACGTGACTTTGTTTACATTCTAGGGGAACTTAGAAAACATCTGGAAAAGAAGAACAAGGTAAGAAACTGGGAAAGTTTCCACGTCTAACCAGCAGGAATCTGCTGTGAATCCTCAGAAACAGGCTCGACTCACTTCAGGTCTCTGTTCACCGCCTGCAGATTGTCCTGAAACTCGGCGATGAACTGCTTCTCGCGGCCCTCGAGCGTCTCGCGGTTTTTCATACCATCCTTTAGGGACTCGAACACGCGGCTCACGCTCGAGCGCAGCGCCTGGATGCCGCTGATCGCGTGAGAGAAAGCGTCCAGATTCACTCCAACATTCACCACGTCCGCCATTTTCTCTGCTTCTGTTTAAAGTGCGACGCGTTGAGATGATGTCATAGTCTGCGCCAGAAGACACCAGCAGCCAATCAGCATTCAGCACCTACTGTTCCGTTTTGCCACAATGCGACACGCCCACACTACGACACGCCCACTGGGTTGCAAGCCGCAGATAGATACACTTGTTTTCAAGTGCAAAATCAGGATCAATCAGAGTCAGAATCAGATTTATTGGTCAAGTTTGCGCAGACGGAGAGATTTGGCTGGTTGTCACTTAACTTTTTTTTTTTTTTTTTTTTTTTTTTTAATTTAACGTTTATTTTAGCAGTAATCGTTTACAAACAACATGGCGTACAGTGGCTTTTACATTTACAGGTGCATAGAGGATATTGTCCTCAAAATTATTCATACCCTCAAGAAAATGCTGAATTCACAGTAATTCAAATAAAAAGAAATTAAAGAAACTAATAATAAATAAAAATTTACAAAATTATAATTAAGTGAAATAAATGATTGCTTTTGAATTGTGGTTGGAAATAATAATTATAATAATAAAAAAACACACACTCAAACACAAAAGGCTGTTCCAGACACATTAGAGCACCTTTCCAATGAACAGTTGACCAACATACCTGCCAACAGGGGCAGACGTCTTTTTGAACATTACAGAAAACACCTGATTGCAGAGATTGCTTCGGAGCCCCATCAAGCTTGTTTACTTGTTTTATTTTTTGTGTTTGTTTTTAATATTTCCTTTAAACCACAATTCAAAATCAATGGCATGATTTTCATAGAATTTTTATTTATTATTACTTTCGTCAATTTCCACTTATTTTACTGACAGCTTGTTTAATTGGAGGGTATGAATAATTTTGAGGATAACTGTTGTAAGTGCATTTGAGAATATCAATTTAACACAATAAAGACATCACTATTGAAGAAAAACAAACAAACAAGAAAAAGGATTTGTAAGGGCTTGTTGTATATCATATTTTTAGTTTAAGTTTGAAGAAATTCTAAATTTCTATACATCTTATTTTCAGTGGAGTCGTTCTAGCATGTACTGTACCAGTAAGACTTTACACAGTGCAGTCCTTAGAAATGAGAAGATTAAATATTTAGACAATAAACAGATTTTTATTGGGAATTTTTTTTATTGTGTTAGTTTTTTTTTTCCAAAAATAAAGCCACATTTGTTAATTCTTTTAAGTTAAAATTCCAAATCTCTTAAATGAATCAAATAAATAAGTCAAGTTTGATCTATTTTATTTTATTTTTCTCTGTATGCATGGTAATCTAATGTGCCCAGTAGTTCCCTAGGAATAAGAGATTAAGTTTATCTTGTTTTTATGGAAGAGGATTAGGGCCACTGAAGAAAATAGAATAAATTCTGAAAAAGTAATTTTTTTCATAAAAATAACTAAAGTAAAAACTTTAATCTCAAATTTACTTTTAATTTCTTTTAAGGCATTACTGATCCCATTGTTTAACTCCCATTAAACAAAGCTGGTACAGCAGTTTTCAAGTTCAGAGTTCTCACTTCACTCACATTGTTTTGTCCATTCAGGGGCACCGTAGTAAAAATGGTGGAACAAATATGGCAGCCTCCATGTTTGTGCACCTGCAGCAAGTAGATATAAATAAACACAACAACTATTCCAATGCAGTGATTGCACACCAACTGACACATCGTTTTAAATTATAGATGACATTTTTCTGCCAGTGACCTTTAATTTTTTACAAACAGTACTGCACCTTTAATTTTTTTCAGATCTTTTTTCTTTTCTAAAAAAGTCAGAATTCTGACTTTTTCCCAGAACATAAAAAAAAAAGATTTTTTTTTTCGATTTCTGAAATCTGAACTCTTAATCTCAATATTCTGACTTTTCCCCAAAACTTAAAAAAAAAGTTTGAGAAAAAAAAGTGAGAAATCTGATTTTTTTTTCCACAGAATTTTTTTTTTCTTCAGTGGCCCTAAACCTCTTTCATATGTTTTGATTGTTTCATTGTATTTTTATTTGTAGAAGATTCTTTTCTTGCTCAGTCCAAGCAAATAGGGAAAGCTCATACTTACGATTAGTTGTGTTTTTCTTGTATTTTCTCGACTATTTCACTGTCATTTTATTATGTAGTAAATTGTTTTACTACTTTTTTTTTTTAAACTAAGATGTATATGTGGTCTGTATTGTTTCCTATGTGTAGTGTATTTCTTTGTGTCTCGTGGACTTCAGATGGAAATCAGCTTGGCCCAGAAAGCTACATACATGTGTTTTCCTCTGTGAATACACGGTCCCTGTTCAATTAACTAAATAATCTGAACTATACAGACACCAAAATGAATCAGGCAAAAGATTGGCTAGAAAAGTGGACAAATACACACTAGAAACACACACACACACTCACAAAGAAGAAGAAAGCTTTGCTGTTGATGCTGTTTGCAGTCATCTTCTATCTTTAAGATGATATGAGAAGCAATTATCAACTCCAAGTACAGAACCAACCGTCTATGTTTCCCAATGATGTTTCCCATCATTCCTGAGGCTACTGGTGAAGAACTGGAGCCACCTCAAACTCCAAGAGTCATTATCATCATCATCATGGCATCACAGCATGTCAGGATCAAGTCTCAGATGAAACATCAGTCAGAAGTCCTGATTCTGTGCATTTTTGGTTCATTTCAAACCAACAGTCTCTGAGGAGCTGAGCTAGCATGTGATGCTGCTTACAGCCACCAGGGGGTGCTAGAACCCTCAACTCCTGATACAGTCATCAAAATTATTCATACCCTCCAGTTAAAGAAAAGACTAAATTCACAATAGTAATTCAAATAACAAGAAACTAAAGAAACTAATAACTGATATATATAACTAAAAAAAATTGCAAAATTATGATTTTGTGTAATAAAATATTGTTTTTGAATTGTGGTTGGAAATAATAATTACAAAAATCAAACAAACAAAATTTTCCCAGGCAAATAAAGGTACCTTTCCTATGAACAGTGGACCAACATATCTGTCAACAGGTGTAGACGTCTTTTTGAACATTACAGAAAACACCTGATTGCAGTGATTGTCTCAAAGTATTGCTCAACAAAAGTTTAGCTTCAGGGCCCCATCATGCTTGTTTGGTTGTTTTATATTTTGTATGTCTGTTTTTAAATATTTCTTTCAAACCACAATGCAAAATTAATGCCACAGTTTTCATAGAATTTTTATTTATCGTTACTTTTCTCAATTTCAACTTATTTAACTGACCGCTGATTTTTTTCCCCTTCTTTAATTGGAGCGTATGAATAATTTTGAGGATAACTGTAGCTGGAATGGACAACTCTGGTATTCAGGGGCCACAGTCCTGCAGGTTTTAGATGATTTCCTGATCCAACAGACCTGATTAAAATGAAATGATTCTCCTCAACAGCTTGTCAAGTTCTGCCTTAACATGTTGACCCATTTGTCTGATTCCAGGATGCTGCAGCAGGGAATAAAACCTGGAGAACTGCAGACCTTTAGGACCGACTGATTGTTTCCCAGGGGGCAAAACCCAGATTTTTTGGGGGAAAGCTGACACGGAGCGTTGTAAAAGGTTTGACACCAGAAATGACGTCTTTCCCCTTCAAGAATCACGACCTGGGTGGGCAACCTGGTCAAGCAGCTGCTAGTTAGCTACACAGGGCCATGAAGCCCTTTATGGGGAGATTTTCGTGGTAAAACGATGTAAATCCAAGTACAGATCTGGGGATGAAAAATTTCCCCTTTCAGCCAACTGTCAGCCACTTACCAGCCGCTTACCAGCGACTTGTCTGCTAATTCAATCGCACATAGAAACGCCTGTGTGCCCAGGGGAAACGATTTCAGAGCATAAATGAACGCTCAGAACAAGGACGTTTCCACACGCCAAGTTTGGACACTGTGCACGATGACGTATTTGCGGGACAAATGGTTCAGCCAGTGATACTGTAGTGCAGTAATGGTGCACTATTAGTGCCATCTTTGGCAGAAAAAGGAGGAACTTTTTCATGCCCACATCTGTACTTTGGTACTACGTTGACACAAACTGCAAACATACTTTGCATTTTGCTTTCATTGTCATAGCATGGGAATAGGAAATAAGTGACAAACAGAGGGGGGGCATCATTTTCAGAGGTGGTGACATGCATGTAGTTCAATCACACACTGTCTGTTAATGTGAAACTGAGGTATGGGTCAGTGTGTGGGGACAGTTTTAACCGTTGCACCTGACAGGACCTGCCGCACTCCATCCACAGTGGTTCACAGCAGGAGCATCATCAGCTCCGAACATCTCTCCGTCTGCTGTGTTCACACATACGTGTTCTCACGAAGTCTCCTGCAGCAAGTACCATGTGGCCCACTTTCTTTATTTTCTTTCTTTCTTTTTCTTCTTGAACTTGTCCTGTCCAGCATCATAGCAGCAGAATGATGAGCTGGCTGCTTTGTTGTGTTGAACAGATTTACTCTCGTTATTCTGAGTTTATTCCTTTTATCTTATTTTATTTAACTGAGTGTTTGTTTATAACTGCATTTATATAATATTGCTGAGCTTGGCAAGAGGAAAGAAGAAGAGATAAGGAGTGAACCAAAAAAGAAAAAAAGAAAGAAACCAAGTGAAGAGAAGAAAGAAAATAAAAGGCTACACGAACACAGCCCACTGTTGCATCTGCACAGTTTTCTTTTCTTTATTCAGACATCAACAGTGAGATATTAAGGTTTGATTTACCTTGACATTTTTGGCGATCAGTTGTCGCCTTCATCAGAAGTTATAACACTCTGCTGTCAAGATCTGCCAGCTGACACGACACCCTGCAGCTCCCTCTGAGATACGGAGGAGACAGGAGGCAATCTGTTGTTTCCATTAAGTAATCTATACCTTAAAGTTGTATAAGTGCTCAGTCGGTAGACTGTTTCTTAGCTTAGCTAATGGCAGTTATCTCTACTTCTGTCCCTGTGCGGGTCAGGCTCAGATACGACCGACCTCCACCTGTCTGCGCTGCTGCTGCTTCAGGGTAGAAGCAGCTGGATGACGGTGGATTTCTGACGTAGATTCTATTGTTTGGTCAGACACGAACATTTTATAAATCACATGTGGATCCAATCGTAAGATCATTTTTACGATCTGATGTGCGCTCATTTCCACGCTTGTTTGATGAATGGGACCACTGACTTTTTTCCGCTCAAAATGGCGTCTTAGCAACAAATGTCACATGACTGGCAGAGACCAATTGGGCAGGTGATGAGCAGTGCCTGGTTTTCTCCACACATACCGCTTAGAATTAACTCCAAAAAGTTCAATCTTGGTCTCATCAGACCAGAGAATCTTATTTCTCTCAGTCTGGGAGTCCTTCATGTGTTTTTGGTAAACTCTATGCGGGCTTTCATA
Source organism: Atherinomorus stipes (assembly GCA_023101725.1). Taxonomy (NCBI): domain Eukaryota; kingdom Metazoa; phylum Chordata; class Actinopteri; order Atheriniformes; family Atherinidae; genus Atherinomorus; species Atherinomorus stipes. The sequence goes on from JALJCO010004765.1 coordinate 137,082, forward strand.
TGTCTGCACTGAGGAGAGGCTTCCATCGGGCCGCTCTGCCATAAAGCCCCGACTGGTGGAGGCTGCAGTGATAGTTGACTTTGTGGAACTTTCTCCATCTCCCTACTGCATCTCTGGAGCTCAGCCACAGTGATCTTTGGCTTCTTCTTTACTCTCTCACCAGAGCTCTTCTCCCACCATTGCTCAGTTTGGCTGGACAGCCGGGTCTAGGAAGAGTTCTGGTCGTCCCAAACTTCTTCCATGTAAGGACTATGGAGGCCACCGTGCTCTTAGGAACCTTTAGTGCTGCAGAAACTCTTTTGTAACCTTGTCCAGATCTGTGTCTCACCACAATTCTGTCTCTGAGCTCCTTGGACAGTTCCTTCCACCTCATGATCCTCATTTGCTCTGACATGCACTGTGAGCTGGAAGCTCTTATATAGACAGGTGTGTGTCCTTCCTAATCAAGTCCAATCAGTTTAATTAAACACAGCTGGACTCCAATGAAGGAATAGAACCATCTCAAGGAGGATCAGAAGAAATGGACAGAATATGAGTTAAAGGGGAAGTTGGGTTTTTTTTTTCAATCTGGACCTATTTTCTAGCATGAAATATGTTCATTTACTCACTCAGACAGTTTTGGTGCAACTTGAATTCCTTCGGGAGATATTTAGATCCACTCGAGATCAGCGTATGTCCGATATAATGGAACCGCACGCAGCCTCTAAATAAGGCATTATCTGCCACAAACTCCTTCATTTCACCAATGTTTTTTTTTTTTTTTTTTTTTTTTGCCAAATTCTGGACGCAACCCACTCAGGACACTTGGATTACATTGGACGAGCAGTACGGAGGAATATTGACAAGTTTTTGTGGACTTTTATGGACCTTTTTGGTTCAGTCGCTGGTGAACTCCATTATATGAAAGTTGTAGGAAAACGAAAACCTGTTGGATCTCTGGAGTATTTGAAATATTAAAAAAGTGCTCCAGAGTCTTGCTCAGCATGAGGGTGAGTAGAAAATGAAGGAACATCATTCTGTGGGTGAACTATTCCTTTAAACTTTACTGAATCTGACACAAAACACAAAAGTTCATTAATGATTGTTTTTTCATTGATAGAGAGAAACAGAATTTATATTTGAAGGGAAGAGAGAAGTAGAGTTTATAGTAGAGAGAGAGAGGGGGAAAGGGGGAGGGAAAGAGAGGTAGGGCTTACTATAGAGAGAGGAGTCAGTAGAGTTTCAGCTGTCAGACCATTCAGACCTCTGAGAGGAGGAGGAGTAAATGGATTAAAAGAACCTAAAGAAGAAGAAGAAGAGAGGGATTACACAGGAGGAAGAGGAGGACAAGTAAAGGGAGACAGAGAGAAGAGACAGCAAAGAAGAGGGGCAGCAGGAGGGAGAGCTGGTAATCAGCTTATGAAGAATCAACCTGAAGACCCTCAGAGAGACAGACAGGTGAGAGGAAGAGAGGTGTGTGTGCATGGTATCACCGCGGGTTACATTTAGTGTTTTGTTTCTCTGGTTTTAACCTGTTCTGAGCCTAAAACAAGTCTGACACTTGATATGTTTCTGAGTCCATCCACCCGAAGTCCCGCAGTCTTCTGGAGTCTGTTAAATCCATCATGCCGGACCTGAAGTCTGAATATCTCATGCATATGAACAGCAGTTACAGCAGAATCACCCTGTGCAGGGACTTTGACCGTAAGAGCGTCTGCAGGATTTATTAGATCCAGATTCTAGTTTAGAGGCTGAAACCTGAACAGGAGAAGGAGGAGAAATGTTTTAATAAAGACAAATGAAGAATGTGAGGGCATCGGTCCTCCATGTCTCAGTTCAATCATCTTTCTCATCAGTTCAGAGACAAACAAACAAATAAACAAACACGCAGAGTTGGGATGAAGGAGCAGCCGCAGTTTTCATCTTCAGAGGCTGCAGCCACCTGGACTCACCTGCAGGACGTTTTTTACAGATCTGGGCATGAAAAAGTTCCCCTTTCAGCCGACTGCCAGCCACTTACCAGCAAATTGTCTGCTAATTCAATTGCACAGAGAAACGCCTGTGTGCCCAGGAGATCCATTTCAGAGCATAAGTGAACGCCCGGAACAAGGATGTTTCCATACACCAAGTTTGGACACCGAACGTGATGACGTATTTGCAGGACAAATCGTTAAGCCAGTGATAGTGCAGTAATGGTGCACTATTAGTGCACTACTTCTGGCAGAAAAAGGAGGAACTTTTTCATGCCCACATCTGTACTTCTCACAGATTTACAGCTGACCTACCACGATTATGACTTTGCTGCGTTCTGTTTGGTTCTGTCATCAATGACACAGAAACCTGACAGTTTGTTTAATTCAGCGTAGTTCATTGTCCACAGTCAGCTTGAAAGCTGCTGGTTCAAGGTTACTCTGAGGACTGGAAAGCATCCATCCATCCATCATTCGTCCATCCATCAATCATTCGTCCATCCATCCATCCATGCTTCCATCATCCATCCATCCATCCATCCATCCATTCATCCATCATTTGTCCATCCATCAATCATTTGTCCATCCATCCATCATCCATCCATCCATCAATCCATCCATCCATGATTCGTCCATCCATCCATCCATCCATCCATCCATCCATCCATCCATCCATCCATCCATCCATCCATCCATCCATCCATGCCTCCACCATCAATGCTTCCATCATCCATCCATCCATGCTTCCATCATCCATCCATCCATCTATCCATCATTCGTCCATCCATCAATCATTCGTCCATCCATCCATCCATGCTTCCATCATCTATCCATCCATCCATCCATGCCTCCACCATCAATGTTTCCATCATCCATCCATCCATGCTTCCATCATCCATCCATCCATCATTCGTCCATCATTCATCCATCCACCCATGCTTCCATCATCCATCCATCCATCCACCCACCCATCCACCCATCCATCCATCCATCCATCCATCCATCCATCCATCCATCCATCCATCCATCCATCATTCATCCATCCATCTATCATTCATCCATGCTTCCATCCATGCTTCCATAATCCATGCTTCCATAATCCATCCATCCATCCATCCATCCATGCTTCCATCATCCATCCATCCATCCATCCATCCATCCATCCATCCATCCATCATTCGTCCATCCATCCATCCATGCTTCCATCCATCCATCCATCCATCCATCCATCCATCATCCATCCATCTATCCATCCATGCTTCCATCATCCATCCATCCATCCATCCATCCATGCCTCCACCATCATTGCTTCCATCATCCATCCATCCATGCTTCCACCATCCTTCCATCCATTGATCCATCCATCCATCCATCCATCCTTCCATCCATGGATCCATCCATCATCCATCCATCCATCCCATCCACCCATGTTTCCATCATCCATCCATCCATCCATCAATCGATGCTTCCATCAGCCATGCTTCCATCCATTCATCCATCCATCCATGCATCCATCCATCCATGCTTCCATCATCCATGCTTCCATCCATTCGTCCATCCATGCTTCCATCCATTTATCCATCCATCCATCCATCCATCCATCCATCCATCCATTCGATCATCCATGCTTCTATCCATTCATCCATCTATGGATCCATCCACCCATCAATCCATCCATGTTTCAACAGCCCAGACATTTGGGTTGTTGACCCAACTTCTGAGTTGGGTCAACATTTTAGTCAATATAACCCAACTTCTGGGTCAAATATTCAACCCAAAAGTTGAGTCAAAAAAATAGCTCAATTTTCTGGGTTGAAGTATCCGAGAAATTAGTTGGTCTCTTTTTTAACCCAGCAGTTGGGTCAACAATAACACTTGACCCAGGAGTCTTTAGCGTGCAGGGTCTTAACAGCCCATACCAAAGAGTCTGGTAGCCCTTATACTCTTGAGGTCCCCCCTCCAAAGATTTCCAGACGGATACGGTCAAACGCCTTCTTCAAGTCCATTAAGTATGTAGACTGGCTGGGCAAACTCCCATGCTTCCTCCAAGACCCTGCAGCGGGTGTAGAACTGATCTGCTGGTCCAGGATGAAAACCACTCCTCCTGAAGACATGGTTCACGTATCCAGACCCTCCTCTCCAGGACCCTTGAGTTTTATTTCTAGTGATTTTTCATTGGTTTAAGGTTCTGACTGTTTTTCTTTCTCCAGGCCTGAATGGGGCAGAACATCTCAACAATGACTACAGAAGTTGATGCTCACCTGATTGTCATGACAACCACACAGTGACCACTTGGTTGCCATGGTAGCTGCCCATTTAAAGAAGACGTGGAGAAGCTGAGCAGGGCGAGAGGAAATGAGGGAGCTGAAGAACTTCCTGCTCGTCTGACTGTTCGCCATGTCCCGCCCCCGTCGGCCTCCCCAGCTCCATGTCCTCCTCATCTTTGGCCTCCTGTCGCTGCCGGTGTGCTGGTCTCAGATCAGCAGTCAGTTTGACGTCTGCCGCTCTCTGCTCAGCTCAGAGGCAGGATCGGCTTGGGCGTTTTTCCCTTGTCAGCCTCCCCCGACCAACATGAAGGAGTTCATGCAGATCAGAGTCGACCCTCCGGGTATCACCTGTGGAAACCCACCTGAAAGATTCTGCACACTGGTCAGTCTGATGCACTAAGCACACACCTGAACACACACAGGTTAGCTTCCTGTACGGCAGAAGTCTTTAGACCCCACGGAGATGAAGATCTAGTTCAGTCAAACACTCAAAAATCTCAAAAACAATGAGGAAACTTTAAGTTGTTGTTTTAACTCAAACCAGATAATAATATATACTGTTTACACCCACACACAAACATACAAACACATCCTTGTACTTCTGTCTTTAGGCGCATTCAGACAGAGAAGTTCTAGGAACGCAGTTCTTACCCGTCTCGAGTTTAGTTATAAGAACTACCTTTCCCATCAGTTTGCGTCCGCACATGAGGGAAGACCTGGACAGGGACCATGTTTGACGCAATCGTCTGCGACAGTGACAAATTTATGCCCCAGCAGATCTGATACAAAACTGAGGTTTCCCATCTCTTTTATTCAAAGCTATTATAAAAGCAACTTACCAACTTTCCATCATCACGGTCACTTGTATCACGTATCAGAACAGCCCCCCGTTGGAAAGCTGCCCTACTAACGTCTTGTTTACCTTTCATTGAAGTACCCCCGGACACTTAAGTGGGCTGACCAACGTTCGTCCACTAAAGTGTCCGGGCAGCAGCCGCAGATTCTACTGCCACACTTTGCAGCTGTATTTGGGTAATTAAATTAGTATTAAAAAAAATAGCTTCGGACATTTCAAAATAGTAATCGCTTCGGGATGTGAACCATTGTGATGCCTTGATTTAATAATGATCTGGTACACCTATTGTTATAGACTAATCTGGCCAAACGCCGCAACTTGACCATCCGCCATTGCAACGGTGGCGTTTCTGTACATGTGTAATTAGAACAGATGAGAGTCGACTTTTTTCTGAACAACATGGAGGAAATCTGGAAGGACGTCACATTCCTGGTTGTTGGAACATCAGAGGAAAACTTTAATGTGGTAAAAAGTGAATAAGAAGATCACAGACATTTATTTCATGAAGATTTCTGCCGTCTGTGACAAAAGTGGACGGTGCTGCTCCGTCCACTGATGTCAGTGTGTTCGTATCTGGAAGGAATATCGGACACACAGAGCAGAGGAGGAATAACTTGCTTCCACGGTGGAGAAAACACTGGATTTAATCACCAACAACAAAATACAGTAAATTATGGTGAACAGTCATTAATCTGACACTTTATTTCACGTATCTATGCTCCCGAAAATGACGCACTGCATAACGTTATCATGCTAGCTAATGCTAACAGAGACAGCTGTGGTGTTGCTGTAAGTTAATGACTAATCTGGGAGATATTGTGAAATATCAGGTTATTTGCTCTGATCAGGGCAACGTTGGGACCAGAAAATAAAACCAGTTCTGTCATAAACACAAACAGATCAGGAAGACGGTGTCCTGCAGCCTTTAGTTTCATCTGCAGGACATGTAAAGGCTACGTAGTCTGTACAGTCTTTAAACAATACCAAAAGCCAAATATGGGAGAAAATAGAAAAGTAACCACCTTTGAAAAAGTTAAGTTTTTTAAACTTTGATAAGTAATCACAAGATTTCCGTATTATTCTGTATTGTCACTAAATCCAGTTTCCGAAGATGAGTAATAGTTTAAATTAATGCTACGATGTGTGGCAGTTGACGGTCCTGTCACTATGCCTCCGACTGATGATGTGTGCTGGCTACTTGGCCACAGAGATGTCCCTTTGGCTGACTGGTCAGCGTGCATGACTTTCACCCCGGAGTCTGGGGTTCAAAGCCCGCCCGGGCCCTCTGTTGCGTACCTTGCCACAGATGTAAAAAGAAAAAAAAAAGAAAGAAATTGTCAGAATACTTTAGAGATCTCTGTATAACATACCTATAAGTTAGACGACTGTCCAAAGTTGTAAATCCAGATATTCACGCTGCTTTCCATGTTGGCAGATAAGAGGTAATTGTTGTTCCCCAGGCAATGGCAGCGCCGCAAGATGGCGCAACACACAAAACGCTCGTTACAAGTTATGTGTGACTGCGCAGAGACATGGTGATGTTTACAATGCTGTTGAAACAACAGTCAGTGCAGCTCCTTTAAGGTTCAGGTTTTCTGAGTTTTTCAGTGCTCTGAAAAGCACCTGGATGTTGCCCCCAAGTGATGCTCAAAAATCAAGGCAGGAATGATGAACACAACTTGCACTAAACAGACGCCATTTTGCTGACGTATTGGACAAAGCTGGACTTTTGACTAGTTTTCCTGAGCTGAATAAAGGCGGATAACGGAGCGGTGGCAAACAAGACGGCGGCGGAAATTGTTAATGAATTATTTCAGATACGATTGCGAGCTAAGTTACTTGTAGAAGGAAGTTATTTTTCTCATTAGAAAACATCGAACTAGCTCTTGACTTCTAGCTGACACTTAACAGAATAGCTAAATAAACAAGACCGTTTATCTGAAATTTAATGCCATTTCGTCTTTGCCCAAGGTTATAATAGTTTTGGATCTTTCATTCGTTTCAGTTTTTATTTAGTTATTACTTTTTGTTTTTCAATTCAGTAAGTTGTAGTTAGTTTTTTGAGCAGGTTTTTATTAGTTTTATTTATTAGTCCAGTATTTTTTGGAAAATGCTTAGTTTTAGTTTAGCTTTTATTAGTTTCAGCCTTAGTCTTAGTTTTTGGGGATTTTTTTTTTTTAATTTATAGGTATTTGTCTGGCGTGACATTCAATTTCATTAGAAAGTCACTCAAATAAAAGCAAAGTAAATACATTAAATAGAAACAGATTTCATATCAACCCAAAAAGCTAATGTATTAGATAAATTTACAAAAACTAAAACTAAGGATGTTTTTGCAATAATTTTAGTTAGTTTTTTAAAGACACAATGATGATTGAAAGGAATTGACTTCATGATGAGTCAATTGTTTAAACAGCTAAATTCATCAAGAAGAAAAAAAAGAAAGAAAGAAAGAAAGAAAGAAAGAAAGAAAAAGATTGACTTTTTTTTTTATCCACATAAGTAATTGCCACTTAATTCCATTCTTTCATTTTCTGTACTGATTATCCAGTTCAGGGTCACAGGGGTTGCTGGAGCCTATCCCAGCTACTATCAGGCGAGAGGCAGGTACAGCCTGGACAGGTCACCAGTCTGTTGCAGGGCCAACACAGAGACAGACAACCACTCACCTCACTTTCATACAGGGACAATTTAGAGTGACAAATTAACCTAACATGCATGTCTTTGGACGGTGGGAGGAAGCTGGAGAGGTCGAGCCGGGACTCGAACTAGCAACCGTCTTATTGTGAGGCTGCAGTGCTAACCACCACACCACTGTGAACTTCACACTTAATTCAAATTAACATAATTTAACCCGGTTACTGTGCTTTAACTTTTACTGGGGTGCAGCCAGGCGTTATCCTGCAGGTGTTGAAACATATTCAGTGCAACTTTTTTCATGTCGTGCTTTACAGGCTGATGACCCGTCCTCCACATTGACACTGGTGTTCTAACCAAAGAAAAGCAAAAAGACGTTTCATTTCCAGAGGTTTAGAGGGAAGAACTCTTCCGCAGTTGTATTTTCCCACTCTAACATGTTTCTAATACAACAGAACAGGAACAACGCAACACAGGTGTCACAAATAGACGTGGCGTTTCTCTGTTTTCTGTCAGTGTGGAAGTTGCATGCTGATGTGATTCAAGCATTATCTTTTATGAAATGTGATGATATTGAGGGATCTTTAAAATGATTTTCTCTTGACCAGAGTTCTCTGGGGCGTCGGAAGCTGAGTTACCCATGCCCACCTTCCCCAAATAAAGCAAAGCTAACATTTGATTCAGAAGACTGAGGTTGTAACTGCTGCTGATTCTACCAAGCACTGGGTTTAAGTCTGAAGAAGTTTCATCCTCAAAGATGACAGTTTTGGGTTCAAATGTAGGCAAATCATTCCTTTAAAAGCATGTTTCTTCTTACAGCTAGTTGTAGAAGATAATCTACCATCTTCACCCGTTTCAGGTGGTCTTATTACTTTCTGAGGTGACTCAACATCTGAAATATTTATCAGTGCAGAGGGAAATGTTCCCCTGTTCAAATGTATTTATGCCAATCAATAATTAAAAGAACTAAAATGGAGAGAAAATGATTGACATGAGTCATGTGGTGACCTCCTACAGGGGTCCTGAGCCACAGTTTGGGCATCACTGAACTCACACAGAGTTCATGTGTCCTGCTGTGGGTCTAATTGTTCCTTTGGGGAACGAAACTTCTGCCTCAATTATTGATAAAGGCAACGGTAATAAAGTGAAAAACGAAATGTTAATTAGTCATTTAATCATTTCTAAAAAAAAAGCTGGAGTTGATCACACACACATACAGGTCACAAAAGCATCAAAAGTAAGAAAATTTGTGTTTGTACCATTTTTCTTCCACTTTAACGAACCAGTTCTTGTTGTTGGAAAGCCTGATTGGTCACATTTACAACCAGGTATAACCTGTAAGGATCATGCTTCTGTGGAATGAGCATCACAGCTGAACATGTGGGGGGGTTGCCCCTCAAAACTGCACAAAAACCTCCTTCAATATTCTCCTGTTGGCATTCATGCTGCTGGGTGGTCAGTCCCAGATGGCACCTGACTGGTGGGCAGACATACTGGAATGAAACTGTGGTGATTCCTTTTCTCCAGAACATGGGACCAAATCATCAAATGACAATGTTCCTTCCCTCAGAGCCTGGATCATGGCAGACTCCCCCCAGAATGAAGAAGTTGAAAGGATGAATGAGCTGCTGTGAGTCTAGACCTCAGCTTGTGGGATCAGCTTGGGCATGCGGTTCGTGCTAGATCAGCAATGTGTAAAAGAGATCTTTCTACCTAACCTGACTCCGCTAGATGGATTTGCTCCGCATATCCATCTGGGAATGATCCGTTAGAGTAGGTTTGGGAAGGGGCGAAAATACTGGTTAGCTGATTGGATAAGGCATCTGTCTATCACCGCCTATGTTGGTGATAGACGGGACAAATCAACCAATTAGATCAACAAAGCATACGACCTACGAACAAAGCGACAACGAAAACACGAGCAAAAACATCTTTTCCTTTGAGAAAAGCCTCCAGAGCAGGTTTTTGCTCTCCTTTCAGTGAAGAAATACTCTGTATTTCCGATAAAACTTGAGCGATAGCCACGCTGACGCTAGCTTCATCCGCTGAAGCCACCATGTTGTTTAGACTGAACTGCTGCTTCTCGTTGCGTCACATCTCAACCCGCTTCAGAGCCAACGCTGATTGGACGTTCGTTTGGTGACCTGCTCCAAATTCTCTTCAACGGAAAGTAGCCAGAGTGAAAACTTGAAGCTCTCGAGATCAGGATGGTCTCACGAGGCGACTTTCTACCAGCTGTCGGACAAAATAAAGCTTAAAGTGGTAAAATCTGTTTGATTCTTTTAAATAAGTTGCAATAAAGAAACTACAGTATTAATGTTGTATTGTTTTAATGTGTCATGACAAAAGCAAATGCCAAACCTGTGCATCATCAGCGTGCTTATAGCATTTTCAGCTCAGTATCAACACGGCTTGACTGATTACAAATGATCGCGTCTGTTCGAGCTAAGTCAGTTTGCTGAGTCGTGATCTGTGTTGTCATTTTAATGGTCCTGTTCTTGAAGGTCTAAGTCCAAGTATTGCTATTTCAATAAATGATTTGTTCGTGTATTCTGTTTCTCCCCCAAGCTGCCACAAAACCAGCAGCAGTCGATGAGTTTGAATGACTTCTTTTTGATCCACTTCTTTAAAGCTTCTTCACGGCTCAAACTTCCAAATACGTTCTGAAATCTTTCTTTTGTCACTCACTTCCACATCTCCGCTGATGCGAGGACACAACGGAAGCCACAGCGTTCAGCGCCTACTCTGCAGATAATGCAAGCGTAGAAGAAGAAATTTGCTGTTTATATTGGGCTAAGAGCGGACGAGCTGTGGACAAACACAAGAGGGGTTGGCTATAGATTTGAAACAAACGAACAAAGAAAAAGAGAATGCGCGATCTCGTCTGCTGCAGCTTTTCGCAGGAATGCGCTTCACGGCAGCTAGATGTACTACTGTTTCAGCTATAAAAATGTACTAAATGATGTGGTTTCCAGTAAATTATGGACGCTACCCACTCAGGACGCTTGGATCCTGAGCAGTATGGAGGAATATTGACAAGTTTTTGTGGACTTTTATGGACGTTTTTGATTCAGTCAGCGGTGAACTCCATTATATGAAAGTTGGGGGGAAACAAAACCTGTCCCATTTCCAGCTGCATTTGAGTCTTGCTCAGCATGAGGGGAAGTAGAAAATGAAGGCACATCATTCTGTGTTGTGGCAGCAGGAATCTGCAACGTCTGCACTGTTGATTTTATACAAAGTTGTAACTTTAATGCACATCAGAAACAGCTGCTTGTTAAAGTGAAAAGGTTAAATAAATAAAAGAAATTGTGAATTTTCATTTGCACAAATAAAGTTGTGCAATTTTCAAGCATTTTGTCTCGTGTCAATAATATTGCCAGTTATATCGTTATTTCAAATTTGATCATTTATATCATGGTAAATATTTTTGGCCATATCGTTCTGCCTTAGGTGGTGATCCCTGTTCTAGAGTGAGTTAGGGCTTAAGAACTGTATGTGGCTCAAGATCCATGGGCCCCAGACCCAAATTCTCTAGACTGACCACCACAACCAAACCGGGTGGTCGTAGCAAAACAGGAGAAATAGTCCATCAAACACAAATTTCCTTCTTTCTATGCTAAGTTTGACATGATTAATTATCATAATCAGAGTAGTCATGTGACTGGTCTGGATGCTGTCAATCAAAGATCAATAAAATCAGATGTCAGCATCGGGTCTAAAATGAAGATTCCCTCAGAACGTGTTGGACCTGATCAGTCTGATGAGGGTTGGGGGTCTGAGTGTGATTAGCTGGTTAGTGAAGTCAGGTCGGTCATGGAGCTGCAGTGTGACAGTTGGCATCAGCAGCTGAAGTTAAAGGATGATCCTCACTGATCAGATTAGAGTCACCACTAATCTGTCACACCACACATGGATCATACCGAGACTTTTAGCTAACCTCACATGTTCTTCTCATGTCTGTCCCAGACCTCAGTTACCTGGAAAGCAGGTCGTCAGTATGTGTCCAAATGTCTCAGATTGTTCTGGCTGTTTGGTCTAACAGACCTTGAAGGTCCAGAGGATTCAGTCTTTGATTCCTGAGTCTGACAGACACCCGATTAGAACCATGGTTTTTAAACTTTTTGAGCCACGACTCCCAAAATAACATACATTGGTGTTCGTGACCCCCCCACCCAATGACTGAGAGGTTGATTGTGTAATATATCTTATTGGGGCATCCTGTGGCCATCCTCTTAATGTTAGGCTTGGAAACCGTCAGAATCCTCATCAATAAGAAGGATAAAGTGGATTTTGGTGGATTATGTTGTCAACTGTGGAAAAATCACCTAGAATTGCAAGCTAAAATTCAGCTTTTCTCTTGAAGATAGGGCCAAATTTGTATTTTTAGAAAAGCCCAAATATTAATTTTTGTTTTTGGACACTCAATAATAATAATTCTACAAGAAAGACTTGAAAACTATTAGAAACTTCATAAATAAAGAGGGTAATGTTTTCTGGTGAATTTGGTACACTGCTGTGACAAGACACCTATGTGCCCAAAATCAGCTTCTCTCGCTGTGATAATGCTAAATTTGGATTTTAGATATGGTACTATTAACAACTCAGTTATTTATGCATCCATCCATCCATCCATTTTCCATACTGCTCAGTCCAGTTCAGGGTAGGGATGTAACGATAACCGGTAAAATGATAAACCGTGATAAAATTCCCAACAATGCATAATACCGTTTCAAATTTTAAGAATCATTAAAACCGTGACTGATTACTGCTCTTTGAAAACTCACAGTGATGCTGCTCACTGGCTGGGAAAGCAGCAGCAGTCCCAGTTTGCAATGTTTAATTTGTGAAAACATGGTGGAAGGCAACGAAGGCACCCACATGGACAGTTCTTTTCCCCCTTTAAAAAGGACAAAGTAGACGTCTAGACCCATTTTGGGTATTTTTAATGATGCTAGGGGGCATTTCAATCATACCGTGATCATTTTGGTCACAATAACTGTGATATGAAATTTTCATATCGCTATATCCCTAGTTCAGGGTTGGGGGGGGGGGGTTGCTGGAGTCTATCCCAGCTATTATCAGGCGAGAGGCAGGTACACCCTGAACAGGTTACCAGTCTGATGCAGGGTCGACAAACTGGCAATTTAGGAAATAATTTTTAAAAATTTATGTGTTAATTTCACAGATTAATGTCTTTGCAATAATAGCCAAAAAAGGCCAAAATTTACTTGATAAATGTAAGCTCTATTTTTTTCTACAGTTATCTAGTAAACCCCTGGATTTATCCTGCAACCCCCATGGGGTCCTGACCCCCAGTTTGTGAACTATGGTCTCTGAGACCTGCCTAGTTCGGCAGACCTGGAATGTGAAGAGGGTCTTTGATGGTTGGACATTCTGACACTCAGATTAGAGCAGTCTGACAGGCCTGAGAGGTCAAGCGGGAACGAGGAGTCTGACACCTGCTTAATCCGTCAGACCTACTTTAGGAGGTCCAAGGGGTCCAGAGTCCAGACCAGGTCAGGTCATTTTGGTGGTGTTTGCTTTAATAAGTCCTGATGTCTGTTACGTTTCCACATCCAGCGGGGAGGCAGTCCCCATTCCGACATTCCTCCACTCCAACATGGGTCCCCAATTGTCAAAATGGCAACATTTAAATTTCTGCCAAACGTCTCATCATTCCGACAATTTTTTTCATTCTATGGTCAGAATGACGATATTTAGAAAAAATAGACATCCCACCATTCCGACAGTTCCTTCAAAAGCCAACCCCCGGCATTCAGAGTTTCACGTGCTTGCACAGCAGATGGACTCCACAACCTCGTAAACCAACTTAAATAATCTGCTACTAAAATCTCCTGAAACAGAAAATATAATATTCTCCACGTTCTAATGTAACTCGGCTGGTCTGAAACATGTTAGATTCATGTCTGAATCTCAGGGATCACTGCAGAAATACAGCGTCAGTCACCGTCACCGCAGCAGCTGGAGCAGTCTCCACAGAGCCGTGCGTCTTTGTGCACACTGCAATTACAGATATCAGCGCTGCAGGTGACCCCTGAAGTCACTGACTAATTCCAGCCAAAACGTGAATGATGCCCAGCCTCCTTCATGTTGTACAGCAGGAGAGGGTGTGTATCCTTGTGCACATTTACGCATGTCGCACAAAACGGGCGTTACACTGAATATTAATTTCTTTTATCTCCAGACACCCAGGTTCTGTGAAATGGCTTTGAATGAAGCCAGATAAATCCAGATAAACACTGAGCTTCATCAGAACTGTTTAAAAATCTGATTTCAGACATGCTCTCGACATAAGCTTAATTTAAAAAGCAACAGGAGGCAATTGAAGCCCACAGTACTATTGATTAGGCCTATATTTGACTCTTTTAGCTTTTTTATTTATTTTTTTTACACTTTAAATCAGTAATCTTACAATTTGCCGTCATTGTATCCGTCTGGTATCCTCTTGTCTGTTTGTATGCAAGTGCACTGCAGTTTCATATTTGGAGGGTTTGGATGGGAAACTGTGTTTCAGTCTTTGGCATTTTACCAAATTGTGTTGTGGCAAGCAAATATTTCTTCATTTGCAGAAGCAAAACATCTAATCAGGGACTCTTCATCGTTTGCCGTTCAGCGCAGAGTCAGTGACTCTTATTAACATGGAAAGCCTTGTTGGAATGGTGGGACATTTGTGTGTCAGAATAGCGGTATTTCGGAATGGTGGTATGTTTAAATGGTGGTAGGTCAAAATGACAGCATGTCGGAAAGCCAGCATGTAACCACATCCAACCATTCCATTGCCCAATAGGCATCATATCAATCGGATAGCAATTAGGGCTGTGCGGTTGCCTCTAAATTTCAAATTGTAGATTGTCTTTGCTCTAGATTGCCAGTACAGGATTAAATTGGCAAGAGGGCGGGGTCTCATGCTGATTGCTACCAGTCAGCATGGCTGCATGAATGATCCGAATTTGATTGCATGTGTGAGCTGTTACCCCTGTGACGTGGCTTTGTAATAAGTACTATTATACTTATGACATGCATTGTATATTACATGTATTGTATGACTAATAATATGTATAATACTATGTAATTGTATGATACTTTAATATTTTAACCTCCATCCAGGCTAGACTGCACTAACAACCTTAAAATCAGCTTTCCTGAATTATGTGTTCATGAACTCTCTTTATGAAAGCCTTTGTGTGAACATTTCGGTAATTACACATTAAAACAATATTTATTTGCAATTAGCTTACTCTGTTGAAAGACCCTGAAGCAGAAGGAAACAGGCTGCGTCAGTTCGAATCAAAGAGATGCGCCCTGTCACTGTCACAGGGCTGCTGACTGTACCTGCACTGAGGAGAGAGAGAGAGAATGTGGATTGTAGGTCTGTTTGTAAACAGGGCTTCTCTAACAGTCATATATTTCCTCCAGAAACATCTCTGAAGTCACGTTTTGTTTTTTTGTTTTTTTTAGATTGCCTTGATATACAGCAAATTGTCTGGCAACCTTCCAGCCAATATACGATTTGATTGGTGATTGTTCCAGCCCTAATAGCTATAGATCCATCAGCTACTTAAAGGATAACTTTTTTGTTCAACCTGGACCTTATTTCTAGGAGTTTATATGTGCGTTTACTCACCGGTAAAATTTCTATATCACTTCGACTCCTTTGGAAGTCGCCCTTCGGCGTACATCCATGTAATGGGAGAGATGGAGCAGTCTCTATTTAAGGCATTATCTGCGGCAAAATTGTTTAATTTTGTCAACACTTTAAAGGTAGAATCTGAAGTTTTCCCCCTGAATGAGTGAAATCCGGCTCAATCTGCACCTTTGGGCCTTTACTCTCGTGTGGCAGTGAGTTTTGTTTGCAACTCCCCCTCCCCTGACTGCATTTTGTGTGTTCGGGACGTTTATGGGTGGAGATTTGTTGTGTGTTGACCCCAGCCAATGGAAGAGCTAAGGCGTGGTGCTCTGTTGGGATAAACTCATAGATTGGAGGGACCTTTTTTTTTTTTTTGTTTTAAACGTCGACTGGAGCCGACACCAGATTCACTCGAATTCTGGATAAAAATGGTGGATGCAGCGAAGAAAAGGAAGTATTTTGCGGTGAAAAGAGCTTTAGATAGTGCACGCTTGAAAGCCATGGGTTGATATTGGTTTGGCTTTCACCCACTTTCTAGCTTTGAAGGACAGGCTTGGGACTGAAGAGTGATACAGCCATAAGCCCGAGGTGAGGGGCTCTCAGTTTAAAATTATGTTTACAAACAGAAACGGGGGAACACTCTGGACTCTACCTTTAGATAGAGTGAATGAATGAATGAACGAGTGCTATTGTCCTGTGGGTTCAGTGTGTAGGTGTACGGTTCAAGAGCTGTTCTCAGCTGTACTGTACCAACACGTATCGGGAACACACACAGCCTGTAGAGTGCAGAGAAACCCCACAATAACTAACAAAGGGTTAAAGCTACCTTTACCGATGGTGCATTTCAGAAAGCACAGCAAAATTATTTGAATATAAACGGTAACACCTCACTCCAAAGACCCACCCCCCATTCCCTCCGCCCCCTAATGAGGAAGCAAAGGTCTGACAGGCAGGTTCCTCTGCCAATCCTAGGCGTGAGCCCCACTGCAAGGATTGGTTGGAGTTTTCATTGAATATTTAGAGATTGGAATAATGATTTATTTTGATTAATGGTGGGTCTGTCTTGTATTTCAGAGTTCCATTACTTCAAAATAGTACAACAATGCAACATTGGTAAGGATTGCTTTAACTCTGAATTCACAGTAAAATAGTACTTGTTCCTCGATCTACTCAAAGTATTGGTGAAACAAAGGAGTTTTGCTGTAGATAATGCCTTATTGATGTGGCAAGGTGCACAATGGGGGCCCGGTTGGGATTCGATCCCACAGACTCCTGGGCATGCCTTGCCACGTAGAGAGGCTGCCCCGTCTCATCCAGTATACCAATGTACGCCGAAGGGCAACTCAATGTAATATCTTCCTAAGGAGTCAAAGTGATAGAGAAATTTTACTGGTGAGTACATGCATGTATAAACTCCTAGAAATAAGGTTCAGGTTGTTATCCTTTAATCACGTGGTGTCATAGCAGCATGGCATCTTCCTTGATTCCTAAGAAGGACAACATGACCCAAAAACAAAGAAGGTGAACGGTGGACATCCAGCAGTTTGTGTCTTTTCCTCTTAACACAACAAAACGTCAACCATACTGTATATTTTTACACGATGCAGCAGAGAGAAGTTTAAGCTCCACCCTTTTGGGTCGGATTAATAAGATTCCAAAGAAAGAATCCCCAAAATGTAGGATGGTTGCCAGCTGGTGGAAACAGGGCTTTTGAGACTTGCTCAGTCCAACAGACTGGAGGTCTAACCTGGCACCTATCTGTCAGCGTGCCTGGGACAGGGTGTAGCATGCCTGTCAATCTCTGTGGACCTAATGAGGTCACATGATGTCGTCCATGTTTCTTCCTGCAGAAGTTTGAGAAGGAAGTTTTAACTAAATCTTTGTTTCTGAAGATGGACTCGCGTTCTTACAAACATCTCGTTTTTAAGAAGTGTGGTTTGGTAATCACATTAGTCTCGTCCTCTCAATGTCTGCAGCTTAGCGCCTCTAACATTGCATCACTTCCTGCCTGACACAGTTTGATTTACTACAAGACCAAAGCGATACGAGTCTGTCCATTTCATTTGATGTTTTTGTGTGCTGTTTGTTTGTGTGTGTTTACAGGAGAACCCTTACCTGTGCAGCGATGAGTGCGATGCCTCCAGCCCCGACCTGTCTCATCCCCCTCAGCTGATGGGGGACAGGGAGAGAGGGGGCCTCATCACCTACTGGCAGACAATCACGTGGTCCAGGTATCCAGAGCCCCTATTGGCCAACATTACTCTTTCCTGGAACAAGAGTCTGGAAGTGGTCGATGACATCATCATCACTTTTGAGTACGGCCGACCAACCAGCATGGTTCTGGAGAAGTCCATGGACAAAGGTGACTGCATGGATGGGGTAAATAGGGGGCGTTAATCAGTCGATGAATTTTACATTTACCTTCAAACTTCAATATCTATCTCTATTTATTAATTTAATTCTATTTAACCTTTATTAAACCAGGAAAAGGTAACTTTACATCCAAAATTCAAATGTCAAAACTTCTGAAGATCTTTTCTTCCTTTGTGTTATTTTAACAAACACTTCACGGGAAACCCTTATGATGCATGTCTGACAGATTACTTTGAAAGCTGCAGGAGTTTTGACTGCATAACTCCTGCATGGACCAGAGAATGCTTTCAAAAGAGGTCTTAAAGCAGTGGTGTCCAAAGTCGGTCCTCAAGGGCATCTCCTTCGCCAAGTAGCCAGATGATCACAGGATCACTGCCACATCTCTCCCCCTCTTTTCAAAAGCACGTCCTGGTGCTTCACGTAGGCTGCCACCCATCCAGAATCCATAGACCTACCCCTAGTGCTACATGGATCCCTACTTGCAAGCGCCAGATTGTGGCAGGACAAAGGAGGGCCTGAGCAGGATTCAATCCCCAGACCCTGGGTGAGAGTCATGCGTGCTAACCAGTCAGCCAAAGGGACATCCCCTTGGCCAAGTAGCCAGGGCGCATGATCATTTGGAGGCCAAGTGACAGGACCGTCAGCTGCCACATACGCTTGCATCATTGGCAGAGTAGGCGCTGAACGCCACAGCTTCCATAGTGTTGTGAATGCGCACGAATGTGCAAATAGAAGAGGCAACGTAGTACTGTTTAGGCTATAAAAATTTACTAAATGATGTTGTTTCGAGTAATTCTGGACGCTACCCACTCAGGACACTTGGATTACATTGGACGAGCAGTATGGAGGAATATTGACAAGTTTTTGTGGACTTTTATGGACCTTTTTGGTTGAACTCCATTAGCTGGGGGAAAACAAAAACCTGTTCAATCTCCGGCTACGTTTGAGATATTAAAAAAGTGCTCCAGAGTCTTGCTCAGCATGAGGATGAGTAGAAACTGAAGGCACATTATTCTTTTGGGTGTACTATTCCTTTAATCTTTTTTCTGTCTCTGTGTTTTCTACCTTAAAGTGCTGATAACATGGTCATTTTTTGACATTGACATTTTTTACGATGTTTTATTGACAAAAACATTCTTAATGACGATGTATGTAACAGAAACAAGTCCCTGCATAGATGAGTTATAAGGAGACATCGCTGCATTTCATCTTGCTGCAGCAGCACGTGATGTTAGCTGGGGAACCTCTACAGCTCTGTTACCATGGAGGCTAGCGGCTTCGGTCATTACAAACCTCCTCTTCCTTCTTCCAAAGATGCCTCCTGCACTCCATCCCCATCTTAATAAACGGGAACTATTTAAAACTTGGCTGGAAGCATGGGAGTTGTTTTCTTCTCATTTTTAAAGGTTAATTATTTAGCCACAGTTAGCTACAGGCTAGCTGTTAGCCTTGACTGTCTCTCCACCGTCGCTCCCGACTCTGCATTGGACTGGTGCTGGTCTTGGCCCGCTCGGTGCAGGTCTAAGCAGCTGTTTAACAGTTGTGGGTCCGCTTGGTGCTGTTCTGGGTCCACCCTTTCCAGTTCTGAGTCAGCTCGGTGTTGGTCTTGCAGGCTGGAGCTGAACTGAGTGGACTGGGGGCTGGGAGAAGGACTTGGAGCTGTAGGAAGCTGACTACAGTTCTAGTCCAGTTCTAACCTGAAAGGTTGGATTTCCCCATATTCCTCAGCATCATCATACTCTTCTGAACAGGTTGATGATCCCACCACACAAACCAGTTGCAGTCTAGCTGATCTGGACATTTTTAATGTTTTCCACTGCTTCTGTTCTGCATGTTGAACAATCAGCCAACCGCGACGAGTTCGGCCATTGACATCATGCCAGGGAGAGGGACGGGTTTTACTAGCTGCTGCTGTGTTGCTCTCTGATTGACTTCTAACTGTTCAGAACTACTGTTTTGTCTTGTTTATTGTTGTATAGCAAAATTACCTAAGCATAACTTTCTTTTTTTTCAACCTGGACCTTATTTCTTGGAGTTTATACGTGCATTTACTCACCGGTAAAGTTTCTGCATCACTTTAAGTCCTTTGGAAGATATTACATTGAGTCACCCTTCGGTGTACATCCTACATGAGGGAGGACCTTGTTAGGGACCATGTGTGACATGGTCCCTAACATGGTCCCCCCCCCCCCCCTTTGGAAAGCTGCCTTACTAACGTCTTGTTTATTCATTGAAGTACACTTTAGTGGACGGACCGGGTTTCGTTCACTAAAGTGGCGCAGATTGTACTGACACAATTTGCAACTGTATTTGGGTTTTCCATGTATTTTATTCAAAGCTATTATAAAAGCTAACTTACCAGCTTTCCCTTGTTTACCTTTTGTTGAAGTGCGCCTGGAACATTGGTGGACGGTCTGTGCACTAAAGTGTCCGGGCGGCAGCTGCAGATTCTACTGCTATACATTGCAGCTGTGTTTGGTCATTAAATTAATATGAAAATAATTGCTTTTGGATGTTTCGAAATAGTTATCGATTTGGGGCGTGTACCATGGTGATGGATTTAATAATGAATTGGTACACTCCTATTGTAATAGTTCTTGTTGTTATTACGATCTCAGTTAACAAGTAAACAGCTGTGAGACTTTTTAAATATGGTGGGGCTGCAAGAAGCGGAGCTCACGCAAGGGGCGGGGCTTGCCAGTTCTACCAATCATCTACGTATTTCAGTTCCTATGGAACCCCGAAAAGACCCTGCCTCAGAGTAGGTGCTTAAAGTGCTGGTGACACGATTTTAACATTTTTTGCCATGTTTTATAGACCAAAACGTCCTTCATGATGATCTATGTAACATAAACAACCGCAGCTGCATAAATGAGTTATTAGAAAACATCGCTGCTTTTCTGACCAGACTGTGGCGCTGTTCACCACAGGAGTACAGAACCGGATGTGACATCAGCGGGAGACTGCCCACCCGGCTTGTTGACTGGAGAGCTAGCGGTTTTGCTAACAGTTTCTCCTTTTGTTTTAGCTTTCCTGGCTAAAGGTTACAGATATGCCGTCGCGTTGTGTTGCAGGTTTTTGTCCAAACACTCATAAGAATGGCGTAAGTTTATTCAAGTTTCCAGCTACGGGACTTTTAGCTGTGCTGTCAGCGCTGTGTGCTGTCGAATGGGATTCCAAACTGAGAGCGCTTGTTTTAAGACAAGGAGTGTCTGAGGGTTGAATTTAGACTAAAACGGATGTGGACACTTGTTTTGCAGGAAGGAGAGTGAGGAAAACAAGCACACCCCAACAGCTACGTTAGGGGTCGTAGCAAGATGTTACTAAACAAACCGTGTAGCTGTGACGAGCGGACTTTTTGGACAGTGAAAAATGATTTTTTTTCTCTGTGTGTCGGCTATTTTCACACTACGGAATCGTTTTCATCAAAAATATTTTTGATTACTTTAAATTGGTGAACCCTTACGAACTTACGAACAGAAGGACTGTGAACAATGTAAACAATTGAAGATTGGACTTATAAAATGGCTTCTGGATCCACTTCAAAGGTAGGGAGATGCAGTTGCTTCTTTTTATGTATGTATCTAAGCTTTATAACCATGTATATGTCCATATAGTGGCTTGCTGTTGTTAATTGAAAACACAGCTAAATGTGCGCTGGTGTCCAGGTGGGTGTGGAGAGGTTAAAAATCAGTTTTTTAAATAGTTACATTTATTCACAAATTACTATATAAACAAATCACTAACTACAAAAAATGCTAATCGTAATGTATAACAAAGACAAACCAATCGGTGTTCCCCTGCCGTGTGTTTCCCTCTGCTGCTGCAATGACCATGTCATCTTCTCCGGCACTCCCGCTTTCAGTCTTGCTCACTCGGCATGAAGTCCGTTTGGTAAGGCTCAAATCTATAAGGTGTGATGCCTCTATATTCCTCAACATCACCTAACTCTTCTGAACTGTCTGATGATTCCGCCAAACAAATCAATTCCAGGCAGGGACCATCATCGTTACCGTCCACCGCTTCCATGTTGCTTGTTGTTAGCCGACCGAGTAAGAAAAAAAAAAAAGAGAAAAAAGCCGACCGAGTTCTCCCGCTGACGTCGCAATATGGCGGCGTGTTTTTCTTAGTCGCTGTTGCAGAGCTCCTTTCAAACTCAGAAAACTTAAGATATTTCTGTGAAAACAAGTCTGTTTGACTTACAATTCCACTGAGCCACTCATTTAGTGTTGCTGTAATATTGTATAGTAGCATTACATGAAATGATAATCGTGTCACCAGCACTTTAAAGGTTATAGGAACTGTGGTCAGAGGTCCCTCGTTCCTATGTGTCCGAATGCGCAAAAAAACGGCCTGGTTCTTGAAAAGGTTATAGGAACTCCAAAAGGTTCCTACAGTCTGAAAGCGCCTAATATAAGGCATTATCTGCAGCAAAACTCATTGATTTTCACCAATACTTTAAGGTGAATGAATGAATGAAGTACCAGTACAGCTTAGAAGAGCAGCTCGCTACCCAGACAACAAAAAACCCAACAATTTACGAAACTCTGAACTCACAGGACAATAGTACTTGTTTGTTCGTTCATTCTACTTAAAGTATTGATGAAATGAAGGAGTTTTGCTGCAGTTAGTGTCTTATAGAGAGACTGCCCCGTCTCTCCCATTATAGGCTAAAGATGTACTCTGAAGGGCGACTCAATGTAATATCTTCCAAAGGACTCAAAGTGATGCAGAAATTTTACCGTTGAGTAAATGCACATATAAACTCCTAGAAGGAAGGTCCAGGTTGAAAAAAAAACAAAGCTATCCTTTAAGGTCATGACATCAGCACTTTAAGCTTTGTGGTGTAACCTCATGTTGAGGTCAGCTGTGTTTAATCACTGCTGATGTAAACTGTACACTCAACTGTTAAAGGTGCCATGACTTCAAATTTCACTTTTCTGGGGTTTTGGGTGTATAATATGATCTGTTGTGCACTGATGAGGCCATGTGAATGTCAGAGTGAGAATCAAAGTTCCTGTTTATGGTCTGTCAGCTTTGTCTCTCTGCTCAGAAACAGTTGAACCAGACAGCAGGCTATCATTCTACGTAGTTCTATCATTCTACGTAATTTAATTGATCCAACAAGTGCACACTGTCAAGTAAACAGCGCCCCCCCCCCCCCCCCCCCCCCCCTAACGGTTTATGCACCGTCCGCTCCCCCCCTCCCCTCCCTGTCTGATTCAGCTGCATGTATGGAGCTAGTAGTAACTTCTCTGCAGCCAGGTCTGGGTTTTCAAACAAATGGATTTAAAAGCAAACTTCTGCAGCAACACTGAGGGAGGGGGCCACAACCTTGTCATTACCTGTAAGTTTATTTATTTTCTAAATGCTGTCTTGTCTGATAAACGTAGCTCACACTGTCTGAACTGCCCATGTTGCTAGCAGTTAGCCTTTAGCAAACTCCGACCGCAGCTTGACCTAGATTCTCCAAATAAGGTCATAGCGAAATAAGGTGTAGCCAATCAAAATGAAGTCAACGTGGTCTCCGGGTAAAGCTCCATATCATCACCGGACCCAACTGTATTACTGAGGAAGTGAGGTCTGGCGTTTCAAAACAATACTCCGCTGTAAAAAATGCTGTTTTTTTCTTTGGAGTATTTACATATGCAGTAATGCCAACAACATAAACTAGTTTTTAACTGTTATGTCATCACTCCTTTAAAATAAACTTTATTTTCAGAAAAGATTAATGCTCACATTTTACACCACAGACATCAAATATACCGTATTTCTGGGTAGCGCAGTTCCACCATCTCTGATCCCAGAGAACCAGGCCTGTGTCCGTCATGTTAAAACAATAAAATCTCCACAGAATATACTGACAACATAGAATATACTTGACATATACTAAAGAAATACATTCAGTGTATATAAAATGTTAGCAAAAACAAAAACACAGAAATAAAGATACTGAGAAGACATTTACTTTTCTCCTGCATAAGCTTTAACCTGCCGATGAAAACGACCGATAGAAAAATCTCTGTGAGAGTCTTTTCTGGTCCAGCAACAGTTTCCAGAACTGGTCTGAGTTCTGATTAAACACATTTTAAGTCTCCGTGTTTGTGTTTCAGGAGCAACATGGCAGCCATATCAGTATTACGCTGATGACTGTCTCGAGGCCTTCGGCATGTCGCCTAAACAAGTTTCTGACCTTGCACCGAGTAACCTAACCCGAGTCATCTGCACTGAGCAGTACTCCCGCTGGGTTGGAGCCAAGGTGAGGTTGGATCCTGGTCTGACTGAGAACCAGACATGCAGTCTGCAGGAAGAAGATGTGCGACTGAACCTCTGCTTCATCAACAGGAGGAGAAGAATGTGGTGTTTGAGGTGCGCGCCCGGTTCGGTGTGTTTGCTGGTCCGAAACTGATTAACATGGATGCCTTGTACACCAGAATGGAGACGATGACGGGGCTCAGAGACTTCTTCACCTTCACCAACCTCCGTCTACGTCTCCTCCGCCCGGCACTGGGAGGAACCTATGTCCAGAGGGACAACCTAATGAAGTACTTCTACGCTGTGTCCAACATCGATGTTCCTGCCAGGTAATCACCAACCAGCCGTTCCAGTCTCATACAACACATACAACATCTATGGTTCACGCGCTAAGGGAGACAGCGTCGTTGCTATGACAACTTCCTCAATCTGTTACTGGCTGAGAAAAACTGTTGCAGCAAAGTTACAAGTTTCAGTAGTTGCTTCCACCAACCGAAAAGGCCTGAACTCGTACATATGTGCAATCAATGAGCTGTTTTTGTTTTAGTCAAATTACCTTTTACCACATAATATACTGTGTAAAGAGCATTTTTCCTAAAGGTTAATGCCACCCTGGGTGAAATTGAGCCTCCTCCCAAAGTCTCCTGAGTTTGACAAGTGGGCAGAAGCACTTTCTAACCGATCCAGTCGTTCTCTGAACCTGGCAGCACTGACTTTAGCTTAGCTTAGCATTGTTGCTGTAATCTGCCAGTTCCAACTAGCACCACGTGGTGAAAGTGCACGAATTAACTCAAGATTTTTTTCCAATTATGTTCCATGATCCGCACATTCTGATCGAGTACAAACGAGAAGCTGATTTCACATCAAAGGACCGACTGGGTGGCATTCAATAGGGGAACTATATGCCGCAGAAGTACAGGCCAGTCACCCCGTCCTGGACGCAAAAGTTACATATAGTGCAGTAACTATATGTAACTATATGTAACTATAAGTAGCACGCATGTGCTGCATCCAGTGCAACCCTGTTTATGGAAGTTGGAGATGCTGTGCATGCATGCTGCCTTTGCCACTATCCACGGTGCTTCGCCTGTGATTGGCCTGTACTTCCACAGCATATAGTTCCCCTATTGAATGTCGCCTAGTCAGTCCTTTGCAGTGGCGCCCCCAAGGGGTGGTCAGGGGTGGCCATGGACATGAAGCTGGCCACCCCTCTGGCAAAAATGATAAAAACTATATTTTTTTCATTTATCTCAACATTTATGTACTATTAACACGGTGCAGCATGCTTTACTTATATTTGAATGTCAACATCTATATATGATAATAAAAATAAAAAATCTTACACTGGACCGACCATTTTCTGCCATTGCCCTTTTGCCGTATTCCCCTCACGGTCTGTCACGCCTAATTAACTCGGCCTTTTTTATGCAAATTCATCCTGGAAGGCACCAACCAGAACCGCCCCAACTAGTTTCTAATGTCCCTTTTACATTAGCACCTACTTAGCCCCGCCCTCATTGGGCGACACCACATTACCCCAGTTTAGTTTGTTCACATTACAACTGAGGGCAACTATGGCCATCTTCAGCTCTGGTGTTCAGAGTGAGTGAGGTCATCATTGTGAAGTTTTGTGAAGTCATTTGTTTGTGACACACACACGCATTGAACTGCTTATTACAAGCAAAAAAAAAAAAAAAAAAAAGAAAATCTTGGCCACTCTTAAAATAAGTTAAAAGAAAGAAAAGATTTGTTTTGCTTGGAATAAGCAATAAATAATTGATAAATAAATAATCTGCCAACGGAACAAGTAAAATTTTCTTATAAGATTTCTTTAAATAAGATGTATTTGTCTTAACACAAGTTCCTATATCTCACTGAAACGTTTCTCTTTAGGTGATTTTGTCTTATTTTGAGTGTGAGAAGATATTTTGACTAGAAATTAGAAAAATGTACTTGGTAAAATTTGAGCTTTCCAGTGTATAGGTGAAATTAAGGAGGTTGCTTCAGATAATGTCTTATATAGAGCCCCATTCATTCTGCCCCCTTCACATCCATTATATGGATTTATGCGGATCTACGACTAATCTATAAACAGTAGCATCCAAAGGAGTCAGAGTGATGCAGAAATGTTACTGGTGAATAAATGCGGATATAAATTCCTAGAAATAAGGTCCAGGTACTTGATCAGAATGTGCTGACCCGCACATTCTGATCAAGTACAAAAACAAGCCGAAATGTAATTGGAAGAAAACTCGAGTTAATTAGTTCACTTACGCCAAGTGGTGCTAGTTGGAACCACCAGATTACAGCAAGTACGCTAAGCTAAGCTAAAGTCAGTGATGCCAGATTCAGAGAATGACTGGGTTGGTCAGAAAATGCTTCTGCCCACTTGTCCAACTCAGGGGACTGCGGGGGAGGCTCAGTTTCACCCAGAGGTGGCATACTGTAAGCTTTTAAGGAAAAAGGAGAAAAAAGGTTGGGAACCACTGATGTAGAAAGAGATGATTGATCCTTGTAGTATGCAGTCTGTGTTCAGAGGAGGTGGTTTGTAATGTAATAACGCCTGCAAACGTAATAAACCACAAACGTCATAAAAATATGCAGATTTTGATGTAATGATTCTGCAAACGTAGTACATTTCCCACAAATGTAATAGCCACTGCAAACGTAACACGCGATTTCACCGCAGACTACGATGACCATTATTCAATGCGTCATTACATTTGCAAGAAGTTCCATACTTCCCCACAAACGGAATGAATCTCTGCAAATGTAATAGTTGTTACATTTGTGGGAAATCATGTGTTATGTTTGTAGTAGACAACGACTATCACATTTGTGGAAAATGTATTATGTTGGCAGGATTGCTACATTTAAAGCTGCATATTTTTTTTTATTATCACATTATTACATTGGCGGGTGTTGAATGGTTCATACTTTAAAGGTCTCCAAAATGTTTGTTTTTTTTAAAAAACAAAAAAACTTTGAAGATTCACGAAAATCAACCGGATATTTGTTTGGAGAAGATGATGTTTCACAATGAGCAGGTATAAGTTCAGGTGGAACATCTGTCTTTGACTGTGTATTTGTGTTATTCAGGTGCAAGTGTAACCTGCATGCATCTCAGTGCGTGATCCGTGACGCAACGCTGCAATGTGCATGTGACCACAATACCAATGGACAAGACTGTGAGCGTTGCCGCAGAGGGTTCAGATCCAGCAGCTGGAGACCAGGATCATACCTGCCTCTGCCGAAAGGCGCTGCCAACGCCTGTATGTACCTGCAATGCAAACATTGCATGTGTGTTTTCTCTTTAAATCTATCGCTATCTGTCCTTTACAGGTGAAGTCGCTGACACTGTTCCCAGTAAGTAAAATGCACCTGTTCACCTGTGCGTCCGACGTTGTTGTTAGCGTGTTCACCTGTCAGTGTTGCATCATTGGGGTTATTTTTCACATTGGCTTTTAAAGTGTGTGCATTTGGTCCGTTCCTGTGCATCTTTGTTTTTCATCCGCACTGCAGCTGCTGAACTCACTTCGGTTCAAAACAAATTAACCAAATCTTGAGCCCAAAAACAAGTGATTATTGCATTCTTCCTCTCCAGGTGAGTTCCAGCTGACTGCTTGTTCAACATCATCTCATGCACACTTACATGAGATGAAAGATCTTTTCAGATCCACTGACACACCAGATGCTCTGCATTTGTGCGTCTAATCTGTGTTAGTCTGGGTTAACCTTTCAGTCACCTGACCCGCTTTCGTGCACGCAGACGTGTTTGGCCATAAGCCAGCTTTAACTATCACCACATCACAGCCCTGAATGAACCCGAAAGCCTTAAACTGATCTACAAACGGTAGTATTCTCTCTCACTCGCACACAAACAGGTAAAAGCTTGTGCTCCCTCCTTTTCAGGGGCTCAATAAACTATGAAAGTTAGTCTCAGTACAACTGTTTAAGTCAGTTTTCCAAGGAAGACTGACCGGAGTCAAGATGCAACAGTGACAGACAATAATTACAGACAGTAGAACAGATAAACCAGCTGGTAACTGTTGTAGAGCAGATGTGACCACCAGGATGTCTCTGCAGATTCAGACCCACAGTTCTGGACTCCGATTAAACTGCAGCTCTTTTTGTTTTCCTGTCAGCGCCACCTACTGGGCAACAAAACTGCAGCCATCTGTTCAGCCTCCCACTCACATACTACTCTGACACAAGTTAAACTTTAAAAGTTTCATCAAAAGTTAAACATTTAAAAGTTAAACTTGTATTACATCCAATTAAAAATGCAAATATTCATGTCTGACCCAAGGATTTCCCTCTGGAGAGAAATACTTCCTCTTCTTATGAAGCTAAAAGTCTCTTCTAACATCATCTTTGAAGGTTTACTACAGCAACAGCTCTAGGTGATTGTAAATGAGAGGATTAATCTTTTTTGTTTGTTTTTTGTTTGATCGAATAATAAAAAAAAAAAAGAAAAACTGTGACTGCTACTACTAACCAAAGGCACCCAATATTAAACTTATTACATACAAACAGTTGATTAAAGGTTTGCTCCATCTGAAAATATTCTTGTTAATTGGAGAAAAATTTTATTTTGTGTACATTTTCACACGTGTTTCAAGCCTGCTAAAACATATCGTAGGAAATATCTGGTCCTTGGTGTCCAGTCATCATTTTTGTTGCAGGAATTTGAAACAAAGACTAAAACACTGAATTGGTTTTAAATGTTTTATTGACTGATCAGAGAGCTCTGCAGAGAACAGAAAGAAATCAAACATATCCATTACAAAGCTGAAAAAAACTTCCTTAGTGTGCAAATGTTTATATACATGCCCATTAAAGAAAAGGCTAAATTTACAATAGTAATTTAAATAGCAAGAAACTGAAACAAGTAATAATAAATAAACATTTGTTAGATTATAAATTAGTAAATTAAACACTTTTTTTTTAAATGTTGGTTTTGAAAATTAATTATAATAAAAGAAAAACAAACAAACAAAACTGTCCCAAACAAATTATTGCACCTTGCTCATGGACAGTGGACCAACATACCTGTCCACAGGTGCAGACGTCTGATTGGGCGTAACAGAAAACACCGGATTGCAGTGATTGTCTCAAAGTATTGTTCAATAAAATTTTAGCTTCGGAGTCCCATCATTCTTGTTTACTTGTTTTATATTTGTTTGTTTTTAATATTTCTTTCAAACCACAATTTCAAATCAATGTCATGATTTTCATAGAATTTTCATTTATTATTCCCTTTGTCAATTTCAGCTTATTTCACTGACAGATTATTTTTTTTTCCTTGTTTAATTGGAAGGTGTGAATAACTTTGAGGACGACTGTAGTTTCTAATATTTCTGTTGAATCACAATTTAAAATCGTCATGATTTTCATAAATTATATGTATTATTACTTTTGTCATTTTCAACTTATCGCACTGACAGATGATTTTTTTTTCTGTCTTTAATGGGAGTATATGTAAGCCTTCGTACGGCAAATACCATCACAGTGAAAATCTTTGCAGCCGGTCCTGAATCGGTCCAGGCTGGACAGGTTTTAGTCCTCATTGGATTGTTCCGTGCACTTCAAACAGAGCGAATATAAAGGTACTTAATCATTTTGTCAATAAAATCTCTAAAATAGGCTAGAGTAAATAGTGATGTAAACACACTTGATACTGTATACAATATGAATAATAAAGAATAACTTACTGTTTTGCATGATAAAAAACATTTTTTTTGCATAAAATATACAAAATGTAAATGTGTCTCTACAATGTCTGTCTTCTGAAAATGTCAACAGTTTCATACATTTATGAACAATGTTGGCCTCTACGTGTTATTCTTATATTCTCTGCTTCATCAGTGATGTTTAACCTGTCATGGCACCTTGTTTTCATTAAATTAAATGTGTGGGTCAAACCTTCATTTCCAACAAGCAAAACTTCAAATTAGCTTAACCTAGATTCATATTTGATGTACCTTCAGACTATGATGGTTAACAGTGTCAAAACATTTAAATATTAAAGATTAGAAAGATTAAAAAGCTTTTCTGTCATCGTAGTACAGGCATGCTGTATGCACAACAAAATCACAAAGCTACACCCTAAAAGATGCTGGGTTATTTCACCAACCTAACTGCTGGGTTATGAAATGTGTAACCCATTTTGGGTTATTATCTAGGTTATTTTCTTAACCCATGCACTGGGTTAAACCCTAAAAAAATGCTGGGTTGCTTTTTTAACTACCCGTTGGGTTGGGTATGTTTCTGCTAGAGGGGGCGGGGCTATTTTCAAAACTTAATGTATCCGTACCAGAAAAAAAAGGCTCATGGGAAATGCAAATGCAGCAGGAATTTAAAGAAATAGTTCACCCACAGAATGATGTAACTTTATTTTCCACTTCCCCTCATGGTGAGCAAGACTCTGGAGCACTTTTTTAATATCTCAAATGCAGCCGGAGATCGGACAGGTTTCCGTTTTCCCCCAACTTTCATATAATGGAGTTCACTGGCGACTGCACCAAAAAGATCAATAAAAGTCCACAAAAACTTATCAATATTCCTCCATACTGCCCGACCAATGTAATCCAAGTGTCCTGAGTGGGTAGCGTCCATAATTTACTAGAAACAACATCATTTGGTAGATTTTTATAGCCTAATCAGTAGTACATCGCATCTCCTGCAAGCACACCGATACAATTTCTCTTTCTTTCTTTGTTTAAAATCAATATCCAACCCCCCTTGGACCCAATTGTGTTTGTCCCGGTTGGTCTGCAGCTCTGGCGCTCTTAACACAATGTAAACAGGGAATTTCTTCTTCTTCACTTGCATTATCGGCAGAGTAGCGTCTGAACGCCGAGGCTTCCGTAGTTTCGTAAATGCGCTTATGCGTGCTTCACGGAAGTAAGATGTAGAACTGTGTAGGCTATAAAAATCTACTAAATTATGTTGTTTCGAGTAAATTCTGGACGCTACCCACTCAGGACACTTGGATTACATTGGACGAGCAGTATGGAGGAATATTGACAAGTTTTTGTGGACTTTTATGGACCTTTTTGGCTCGGACCCAGGTGAACTCCATTATATGAAAGTTGGGGGAAAACGAGAAGCCTTCCCGATCGCCGGCTGCATTTGAGATATTAAAAAAGTGCTCCAGAGTCTTGCTCACCATGAGGGTAAGTGGAAAATAAAGTTACATCATTCTGTGGGTGTACTATTCCTTTAAAATGAACAACCCATTTTATTGGGTCAAATTAACTACGGCTTGGTTGGTGCTATATTGACCCAGTAGTTGGGTTATAAAATAACTCAAATTGGGTCATTTTCAACCCAGCAGTTTTTGGTGCTGGAATAAATCAATAATGATAAAAAAAAGCAAGAATGAGTTTAAAATGAGACAAAAATCCTCAATTCTATTTATTTTAAAATGACTGCAATAAAACTTTCGTTAATAGTGTCATGGCATGAAACAAATGTGATTCATGTTCTGTACTCACTGCAGTTGTCATTCATGTTGACTTGCATTGAAAATGAGGGCGCTGCTGCAAAAACACAAGGGGTCCAGAACTGCAGGTCTGAATCTGTGGCGCTCTGGGACTGCAGACATACGCTTCTCAATGTGACAGCAGCCTACTACCAAACCTCTGGACAAACACGGACACAGACTCACAAGCTGAGGCTGGAAACTGTTTTGAGTCTCGGTTTGTCCAGCAGAGTTTGGATTTGGCTGCAGTTAGAGCTCAGGAAAGGTCTCTGCAGAACAACACTGGAAGGTTCACTGTGGTTTGGTTGCTTAGGTCATGTCCACATAGAGACAAGTTTCAGCATCTGCTGAGATCACCAAATGCAGACCTCTTGGGCCAGTGTCCTTCAGGTTTTACATGTTTTGTTGTTCTAACACATCTGACTCAGAATAAATGGTTCTAAAGTTATGGTGCACCAGCCTCTGAGGGCGCATTCACGCCAGGTTAGTCTGGGAACTCAGATCAGTTGGACGGGAAACACTAAGAAATGTCACGCCTTCGTTTGATTTGCTTTCACACTGGACTGTACTCAAGCAGACCAAACTGCCTGGACAACATACCTACGAGTGCTCACCAGGGGCAATAATCCCTGTAAGAACTTGTCCAAGACGGAAAAAACTGAAAGAAGAAGAAAATCTGGCTCATTGATTGGCCCAGACTGAAAACTGCAATTAAACAATGGAGCTGAGAGAAATTCATACAGCCTGGCTTCTGATTTTTGCTTTGGTGTTCAAAACTTTCACAAGAAGCATCCCACTACGTAGACTCAGCGAGCTATCTGATGAGTTGGAGGTCTGCGTACTTGGCCACAGCGGCGCACCAAGTGCTGTCCCATTTCAAAAGCCTTCAAAATCGTATTTCATTGCGATTAAGGCCACTGGCGGTGTATCCTTCGCGGCCTCGCCTGTCCCTGCACACAAGATGGCAGGAAACAAGCAGCAGAGCTCCAAGTGTAGTATTTGAATATAGTCGTGGATAGGGATGCACGATATAATCGGCGCCCTGTCGGTATCGGCCTATATCGGCTAGGGCTGCAACGATTACTCGAGTAATTCGATTCATAAAATTGCTCGAGGCAAATTAACTGCCTCGAGGATTTGTTAAATTCACTCTTTGTATTTTGCGCATTCGCCCGGATGGTTTTTCTGTTACACAACCCGGGCAGAACGTTAACGCAAGTGACGTTCCGCCTGGACGGGTATTTCTGTTGAACATAACAGTTAGCTTTATGCTAATAACGTAGCTAACATGGAGGGAGGAAAAACTGTATGGGACCCTACAAACTGGACCAAAAACAGAGAGAAAACACAGTACCCTCTCCGCTGTTTGGTACGCACGTGATCCATGACTTAGAAATAACAAAAGTCCTTTATTATTTGTGTGATCGGTGGATTTGGCTGCGCCTGGTCAGTGAAGGCAGTTCAGAGTGGGTCTGTCTGCTCTGCGCTCCGTGTGCTGCGCGGCCTCCAGAACTTAAAGGGGAAGTTCAGAATTTTTGACATAGGGCCTCATTTACAAGTGAGCCACGGTGCTACTTATCACTGAAGATAGTTTCTTCATATTTCATCCCATTATTCTAGTTCCAGGAGGTTGCTGATGCTAATGCTAGTGGAAGTCAATAGGAATCTGCTAGCCTGTCATTAAAATCAATCTTATCCACTCCACAGAACACACGAGGCAAATCAGCAAGCCTATCTGTATAAATGTTGTGTTAAACTAGTAAACTTTGGTGTTAAAAAAGTAAAATTAGTCTTGTATGACAAATTTTGTATTACATATTGAGGGACTAGTTTCTTACCAGCTTACTACCTTGGTCAGTGTATTCTGGTTCATAGAGACATGGTGACAGTTTGATTAAAAAAGTTTGAAATCATCTTCAAAATCCGACATATCCTCATGCCTTTCAGACGTGCCCGTATTTTAGACTTTATATTTGTGTAATCAAATTCCTTCATGCACGTAGCAGCAGATGACATCACTCTGCTGCCAAATAGTAAGCTTTGTAAAGTTTCTCAGCAGCAACAATCAAAATGCAACGAAACGCAGGTTAGTTTTATTTGTAATATTATTCTGTTAACAAGGCATTTACACAGATAGTCTGAAGGTAGAAATGATTTGCCTCGGATGTTCTGTGGGGTGGATAAGATTGTTATTAATGACAGGCTAGCAGATTCCTATTGACTTACACTAGCATTAGCATTTGTGACCCACTGGAACTAGAATAACAGGATGAAATATGTTGAAACCGTCTTCAGAGATAAGTAGCATTCTGGCTCATTTGAAAATGAGGCCTGATGTCAAAAATCCTGAACTTCCTCTTTAATACGACAGTTTTATTAACTGGCTAAGTCCACGCCGGGGACCCGCAGCGCGAGCCAGAAGCACGCTGTCGCAGCTCTCCTCTAAATATGGGCGTCGTGTCTGTTTCTGACAGAGCAGCTTCCAGAATCAGCTCTCATTAGTTCAGATAAGGGAAATCAGATGTGGAAGTAGGAGAAAGCATCCGGTAACTTTCAAAATAAAAGCCCCTGCAGGTTTACAGTCGCTGAACTACATCAAACGTCACATTACAAGCGATACCAAGTTAAAAGTCTATCAGAGGGTCTTGGCGTTTTGTTTTTATTTTATTGTCATAACAATAAATAAATTATTTTTTTAAACTGCTGGGAGTCAGTTCAGCAGGTGCTGATCATCCTTTCTTAATACATTTATACTGCAAGTGTTGTGGACTTAAATATGTATTTAGGTCCTCTAATGAACGGCAAATTGTTTCCATTTTAGTAAATCTCAGAATTAAATGTGCAGATGTGGAAGCAACAATGACGTTTTTGGCAGAGAAGCATGTAGGGGGGGGGGGCATCAGTGCTGCGTTTAGGGACAACTCTGCACTCTAGAACTCTGGAAGCTAGAAATTCTAGCTCTTACAATCAATTTAAGCTGTGAAATTTAAATAACTTGCAAAATGTCCATTTTATCCAATTACTCGATTAATCGTCAGAAGAATCGCAGGATTACTTGATTACAAAAAAAAAATCGATAGCTGCAGCCCTAATATCGGCCTTAAAGGAATAGTACACCCACAGAATGATGTGCCTTCATTTTCCACTCACTCTCATGCTGAGCAAGACTCTTTTTTTAATTTCTCAAATGCAGCCAGAGATCGGACAGATTTTAGTTTTCCCCCCAACTTTCATGTAATGGAGGTGATCTGATTGATCAATCTGACTGGTCTGCCCATCACCAACTGAACGACTGATTACTGTATTTTTCGGACTATAAGTCGCTCCAGAGTATAAGTCGCACCAGTCAAATAATGCGTCACGAAGAGGAAAAAAACATATATAAGTCGCACTTCACTATAAGTCATGGTCATTTGCTGTAAATAACAGCAAATAACCTGGATTTTCCATATCCTATTTGTCACTGCTAAAACTTACCAATCACTCGGATTCCAATAAATGATCATAGACTAAACATCATTATTAAGAAGGATAATCGTGGTTTTTGAAGATTTGTTCTAGGCAGTACAGCCACATGTTCAAAATGAACTCCTCTTCCTAAGATAAGGCTGTTTTGTGATCTTTACCCTTGGAGCAGAATATAGTTGTCACAAGCCTAGAGTGCCCTCATGTGACATGCAACGGTAATGTTCACTTCTTGGCTCATGTCAGTCAATATGAATTCACACTTAGAAATATGTTAAATTGTATATATTTTCTTATATAAGTCGCACTGGACTGGAAGTCGCAGAAGCAGCCAAAACAAGAAAAAAAGTGCGACTTGTAGTCCAGAAAATACGGTACACGTTCAATCGGCTGAAAAGAACGCCAATGGTATTGATGGCAGCTGCAGATGGCCGACGAAAGAACACAACAAACTGACTCACACCCCCGAAAAATACTCCACAGCGACACCAGACGGACGAAAATCAGCCCGGTGTGTCTCCACAAAGCAGCAACCTCCGGTGGCCAACTATTAGTCTACCTGGTAGAAGTCCTTATTCGTAATTTGCCCTTCATCCACTCGGGGCTGCAAAATAGAGCAAATCCCCATAAACTCCCATGTTAAAAACACCAACTTCACAGCAGAAATAAACATGTTTACAGCCTGGTTCAAACAATTATTTTAGGTTTAATAGGTCAAGTTTACCTTTATTACTGTGACGGGGTTTGGGGTTAGATGTTTTTTAATCTTGATATTACACATATTAGGGGCGTGTCCTTTTGATTGACATGCAGCAGACTGGATGCCGTTTGCTCTCAGTAAGGTCTCAGTTTGTAGCAGAGTAGCACAAAGGCGGTTTTTAGTCAGATAATAGCAAGTCTAAGCGTGTCTTACCTTTACCCCGCCGCTCTGGGGGCTAATCTTCATCCCGTTAGTCTCGAGTTTGCTTGGTTAGCGTTTAGTCCAGAGAACATCAGCTATCAATCATTTGCCCTGCAGCTCTGAGCGGCCTTGCCTTTGCCCATTTTAGTATTTTCCGGGAGTGACAACACACGTGACATGGCAAGATGGCGACGGTGGGACACGCCCACCTGGCTTCACTTTTAGCTGTTCAGAAACCAACGGGTGACGTAGTGGAAGGTTCGTCCCTCTCTATTAACGGTCTATGGTCTCCACCTTAAAGTCAATGTAACTGTACCATTGTGAATGCACCTTTAATGACCCGTTCATTTGAGTCAGGTGTGTTACAGCAGGGAACTGCCTAAAACCTGCAGGACACTGGCTCAAGAGGTCTGGAGTTGGTGAGCCCTGCACTAAAGTTTTCTTTTATCATTTGGACGTTTCCTCTACATCCAACCAATGTTTTGGGAGCTTGAAAATACAAAATTTTCTAAACTGGGTCCCAAAGTGAATAAATTAGAAAATACCAAAGTTTCATTTCTGTGTTTGCAGTCTAAATGCTTCTTTGTTGAACCAATGGCACTACTGGCCCATCAGCAACATGCACAAACCCCACCAACATGAGTGTCTGTGCATGTCTTCTGTTTATGATGTATTTCTGTGGCAGCGTTACGGTGCCACTTACAGACCTGACATATGTACTACAGCATTTTTTATTTTCAGTGGTCTTGTTTGGACATGCACATTCCCTGAAATTATTCTATCTTACAGATTTTTCTTTTCTAATGACATCAGTTTTGTCTCCATGTGGATGTGGCCTTTATCCAATATTATTGTGTTTGAACACAAGATAAAAGAAAATAGATCAGGAGTTCAGATAGAGCAGATTCACTAAAGAGGCGCAACTCTTCTTCTCTGACAGCGGATGGTGACTCTAACTCAGCAGCATCTGATGGACCTTCTGCCTCATCAGATGGAGTGACTGACTCTACTACTACTACTACTACTACTACTACTGACAGTTTTACCACCACTTCTACTTTAGCTTCCAGTATTGGCAGTACCACTACATTTGTTGATGGTACATTTCCTTACACTAGTACTATATTTGCTGACAGTACTACTACATTTCCTGACAGTACCACCACAGTGACCGACAGCACTACATTTACTGACAGTAGCATGACAGTAACTGATAGTACTACTACAGTAACTGACATCACTACATTTACTGACAGTACCACTATAGTAACTGACAGTACTACAACAGCAACTGACAGCACTACAGTAACTGACAGTACTACTACAGTAACTGATAGTCCTACTACAATTACTGACAGTACTACTACATTTGCTGATAGTACTACTATGTTTTTTGACAGTACTAGTACAGTAACTGACAGCCCTACTACAATTACTGACAGTATATAATTTTGAAAAAAAAGAAAAAAAAAATACTGATTACTACCACATTTGCTGACAGTACTACTGCAGCAACTGATAGTCCTACTACAATTACTGACAGCACTACTACATTTTTTGACAGTACTAGTACAGTAACTGACAGCACTACAATTACTGATAGTACTACTACAATTACTGACAGTACTACTGAATTTGCTGATAGTACTACTACAGTAATTGATAGTACAACTGATAGCCTCTCTACCACTACAGACAGTACTTTCATATACTCACCGACTACTGTTATAAGCACAGAAAGTCCTCTTACAGCATCAGATACAGCTACTAGCTCTACTACCATGGACCCATGGAGTATTGGTGCTGCAGAGACCAGTACTACCACTGTATTTAACACTGACAGGACTACCAGTGTGTCCACGACTGACTCTAGTTTTAAAACTTTCTCTACAAGTACTACTGACGCTGGTGACTTTCCTGGAATCGGTGTAAGTTCAACCACAACATTTGACCTTGGCTCTGTAGTCTTTACTGTCAGTAGTACTATCAGTGGCACAAATATGGATGCATTCTCTGACTCAAGTAGTACGGCAGGACTGTCAGCAGACACAGGTACACCGTGGGGGAGTCTGACCACATCAGACACCACCTCTCCCGGTACCGCAGCTAGTACCTACAGTCCCACTGTCCTGGGAACCACCAGTGACTTGCAGGTGTCTATGTCTGATCCAGTGACTTCGCCCTTTGACTCCACTCCAGACTCCACCTTCTCTGGGACTGTCAATACCAACTTGGTGACCGGTATTGATCCACCATCTGTTGGTATTGTGCCATCAACCAGAATCCCGAATCCAACAACCATCCCAGAAATGACCCCATCCAATGACAAGGCTTCATCTGGAGTAACTCCAACCACCGGGTTTGCTCCAACCACCCAGGTGGGAGCTGGCACAACGTCTGTTCCTCCGGATATAACTTTGGATATACCCCCTCCAGATGTACCACCGGAAATACCATCTACAGGCCTACCTCCTTTGGACCTACCTCCTCCTGATACCCCTCCTCCAGATGTGCCATTGGAAGTACAATCTCTGGGCACACCTCCTACTGAAGCTTCTCCTGCTTTACCATCTCCTGATGTACCTCCTCCTGGTTTATCTCCCCCTGATGTACTATCTATAGGGATAACTGCCCCTGATATGCCTCCTGAAGTAACACCCACTGATATACCTCCCCCTGATATACCTCCTTCAGATGTAAGTCCAGGAGAACCATCTTCTACGACTCCAGCCAATTCGATAGACATTCCCTCTACAGAAGTGCCACCACCAAAGATTCAGGACACTTTGACACCTCCTGATATGCCTCCTCCAGGTGCACCTCCTTGATATGCATTTCTCTTGATGTAGCTCCTCTTGATACACCTTCTCCCAAAGGAACTCCTGCTGATACACGTTCTTTCAATGCATCTCTTCCAGATGCACCTCCTCCTGATTCACCTCCAGATGTCCCTCCTCCAGATGCACCTCCTCCTGATTCACCTCCACCAGATGCACCTCTTACAGATGTCCCTCTTCCAGATGCAGCGTCTCCTGCAGCACCTCTTCCAGATACACCTCCTCCTGATTTACCTCCACCAGATGTACCTCTTACAGATGTCCCTCCTCCAGATGCAGCATCTCCTGCAGCACCTCCTCCAGGTGCACCTCCTCCTGATTCCCCTCCACCAGATGCACCTCTTACAGATGTCCCTCCTCCAGATGCACCGTCTCCTGATGCACCTCCTCCAGATGTGCCTCCTCCTGATTCACCTCCACCAGACGCACCTCTTACCGATGTCCCTCTTCCAGGTGCACCGTCTCCTGATGCACCTCCATCTGATGCACCTCCATTAGGTGGACCTCCTCTCGATCCATCTCTAACAGATACACTTCCTCCTGATGCACCTCCTCCTGATTCACCTCCTCCAGATGCACCTCCTGTAGGTGGAACTCCTCCTGATGCATCTATTCCAGATGCACCTCCTCCAGATGTATCTTCTCCTGGCACATCTCCTCCTGATACACCTCCTCCTGATGCATCGTCTTCAGATGCACCTCCTCCTGATGCACCTCCTCCTGATGCACCTCCTCCAGATGCACCTCCTCAAGGTGGAACTCCTCCTGATGCATCTATTCCAGATACACCTCCTCCAGGTGCATCTTCTCCCAGCACATCTCCTCCTGATATAACTCCTCCTGATGCACCTCCCCCTGATAAACCCCTTCCTGATGCACCATCTCCTGATGCACCTCCCCCTGATAAACCCCTTCCTGATGCACCTCCTCTAGGTGGGTCCCCACTTGATACACCTCCTCCTGACGCACCAGCTCCTGATCCACCTCCTGATCCACCTCCTCTGGGTGGGCCCCCCACCTGATGCACCTTCTCCTGATGTACCAGCTCCTGATCCACCTCCTCCTGATACACCTCCTCTGGGTGGGCCCCCACCTGATGCACCTTCTCCTGATGTACCAGCTCCTGATCCACCTCCTCCTGATACACCTCCTCTGGGTGGGCCCCCACCTGATGCACCTTCCCCTGATGCACCAGCTCCTGATCCACCCCCTCCTGATACTTCTCCTGACTCAAAATCTCCTGATGCACCTCCTCAAGGTGCACTCCCTCCTGATACAGCTGATGCTTCCCTTTCAGCTCCAGATGCTCCTGTAGGATCCATATCACCTCCTTCTGGAGCAGGAGGAGGTGATCTGGCATCAGGAACAGCGTCTACCACTTTAGATCGATCTGACCCTGCTGGTGATCTAACCCCAGTTGAATCTGGAGAAAATGCCAGTTCTGAATCCAAACCAGAGTCTGCTGGTGATCCAGAATCCCAGAGGGAAGGAAAGTCTTCTGAGAGGGAATCAGCTGGACCACCAGGAGGGTCACAGTCGGAGGAAAAGAAAGACCTTAAACAAGAGAAGACAGAAGAGCAAACAGAGAGTAAAGGTAGTAGAAACTGAGCTACAGTCAAAATTGAAGAGTGAACAAATGTGAATATAAAATATAGTAAGAACCTTTGAACATATTGATTCAGCTTCATTGCTGTTTGAGAGAGTGATAAAAAAGGCAATATTCAGTCTAATTTATGCTCCCTTTATGTACCTAAATGGTACATCCATGTCAAATGTTGCCAGTTGTCACTACCCACATATTCCCAAGAGTTCTTTGTTGTGGCATGGTTGTTAAACAGAACACTACACTGCAGTGCAAGGTTCAGATTTCCCTTATGATTTCTGATATCAATTTCAGATACTAGTAACCATGGCAACGGTGGGGGAGCTTTTGGGTTGCATGGTGGGTTGGTGGTTATCACCGCAACATCATGATAAGAAGGTAG
Source organism: Atherinomorus stipes (assembly GCA_023101725.1). Lineage (NCBI taxonomy): Eukaryota > Metazoa > Chordata > Actinopteri > Atheriniformes > Atherinidae > Atherinomorus > Atherinomorus stipes. The sequence goes on from JALJCO010004765.1 coordinate 177,744, forward strand.
CTGGTTTAAGCCTCCTAAAAACTCCTGGATCCAACTGCTGGGTTAAAAGGCGCCCAACTAGTTTCTGGGTTGTTTCAACCCAGACATTTGGGTTGTTGACCCAACTTCTGGGTTAAAATAACCCAACCCAGACATTTGGGTCAACACTACCCAAGTTCTGGGTTAAATATTCAACCTGAGAGTTGGGTCAAAAAAAGAACTCCAATTTTCTGGGTCAAAGTAACCCAGAAATTGGTCCCTTTTTAACCCCGCAGGAGTTTTTAGTATCACACTAAGACTTTGAACGCTGGCCTTAGCAGTTGTACAAAGAGAGCCTGATTGATTTTAGTTTCTAGTTCAGGAGGAGCTGTATTGTAACAATGGTCTCAGTCTTGTTGGTGTTTAAAACAAGATCATTCATTGCTTGAAAGCTAATTTCTCATCTGGATTAAACAATGGACTAGGGTGGAGAGCCTTTCCAACTGATGAGGCTTAAAAGACATAAAGCTGAATGTCATTGGCATAGAAGTGATACGAAATGTCATTGAAAGACTGAAAGATGCCAGCTAAAGCAAGAAAGTACAAACAAAAAACACAAAGATAATGGACCCAGGACTGAACCTTGTGGAACCCCACAGGTCAGGGAGGCAATGTTGGAGGTGAATTTGCTTGTTATAAGAGTGAAAGTCCTATCAGATCAGATAATATCACATAATATACTGTACATTCTCAGGAGACATAACAAAAGGCAGCATGCTAGATGGCAGTGGCCTGTTTGGCCTTTAAATTCATTGTAGCTTTTTCTTTGTTCTTTTCATTGGACGCAGGACACACCACATTGGTGTCCAGTTGTACTGCTCCATTTAGTATGTCTGGCTACATATTCACAAGCTCTCATATAGCAAACTAAAAATATGTACATAAAGGGTGCACAAGAGAGACAAAAAGCTCTATGTGTGTGTGGAAAGGTATGCAAAGAGGGCCTGGGCAGGATTCAATCCCCAGACTCCCGGGTGAGAGTACCAGTCAGCCAAAGCAATATCCCTGTGGCCAAGAAGCCAGGGCGCATGATCAGTTGGAGGCATGGTGACCCTACACTGTCACATAGGCAGACAGTATTTAGCACAGAGCATAACTGAGTGTTTAGCCCGTAATTTATCAATGGCTTGAAAAGTAGTGAGCATTGATGGTCACTAGATGAGTCATTATAGACCACAATGCATTGTAGTCTATATTAGAGCTCTGAATGGACCAAGAAGGAGGCGAACACATCAAGTGGCAGTAAAAGAAAGAAAAACAAAGAGAACAAAACACAATATAAGGAAATAAAATATTTTTATAAATATAAACTTTTATGAAATTATACTTCAAGTGTTTCTGAGTAATATTTTTCGACGGAGCTTAAAAGCTTTCCAAACTCTGAAAAATGTTCTTTCCTTGTTGAACCGAACAGAAACTGTTTCCAAAAAGGGAAAAAAAAGGCAAAGGTGGAGAGAAAGAAGGCAAAGGGGAGAAGGACTACGAGAAAAAAGGTACAAAATCTAGAAACATACAGTACCATCACACAGGACTGATAATAGTGTTGACCTCTGACCTCATGTTACCATGGTTACCCAACTTGCTCTGTGTTTTAAGCGACCCAGAAGATTCTAATTCCCGGTGGACCAAAGTTCAGTCAACTGTCCAAAATTATTTATGTCAACTTCCAGGGTAAGACGGCTTTGACAATGATCCCCCCCCCCCCCTCATATTAGATGACTTTCCAGGAAACCGAAGGTGTTTTGTGATAGCTTAACCTTTCGTGGAATATTAGACAGTCAAGCCTCAGAGGTGCTGCCATCAGTGTTAATGTTGTGTTCTGTTTCCATGTTTGTTTCCTTCATGTTGGGGTAAGATGGGGGTGGGGCTGCATTCACTGGGTGGGTCTTCTGTGTTAAAAATGAACAATTTTTAAAGTTGTGTCTTTCTCTGTCAGACTGTGAGTGTAACGGTCACTCCAACCGCTGCAGCTACATCGACTTCATCAACGTGGTCACATGTGTAAGCTGTAAGCACAACACACGGGGGCAGAATTGCCAGTCCTGTCGCCTTGGTTACTTCAGAAACAGCTCACTGCCGCTGGATGACGAAAATATTTGTGTGGGTGAGTACAGTCGTGCTGGAAACACAAACTCACATTTCCTGATATCAGCAGACGAAACAGCTGATTGTCCCATATGGTAGGGCTGTAGTGATACACTAATCTCACGATTTGATACAATACCCGATAATCAGCTCACGATATGATATATATCTTGGTATTCAGCCAACCATACAGTTGGATACAATTTAATATAATCCGATACACTTACATAATTTCTTACTTGGACTGAATTAATTGAACTGCACTGCAACAACTCAAATCTTACCAAGTATATTTTTCTAATTTATAGTCAAAATATCTCATCACATTCAAAATGAGAAAAAAATCACCTAAAGAGAAACATTTCAGTTAGATACAGAAACTTTTTTTAAGGCAATGCATCTTATTTCAAGAAATCTTATCAAGAAAATTTTGCTTGTTCTATTAGCAGAATTTTTTTGCTTCTTACATGCAAAAATTATTATTATTATTTTACTTATTTCAAGAGTGGCCAGGATTTTTTTGGCTAGTTTGAGTTCTCACCAGCCAGGATTCAGACTAGCAACCCTCTTACTGTAAGACTGCAACACTAACCACCCCACCACCATGCAGCCATTTTACACTGTATAAGTTTCTAAACGAAAATAAATAAATACCTTGCCTTTCACCTAATAATACACTACCTGGCCAAAGAAAAAATGTAATTTAAGGCGCTTTCAGACTGTAGGAACCTTTTGGAGTTCCTATAACCTTTCCGGGAACCGGGCCGGTTTTTTTGCACATTCGGACATATAGGAACTAGGGACCTCGGACCTCAGTTCCTGGAACCTTTTCAGCTCCTACTCTGAGGCAGGGTCTTTTCGGGGTTCCATAGGAACTAAAATTCGTAGATGTTTGGTGTTTGGCAGAACTGGCAAGATCCAACCCTTGCATGAGCTCCGCTTCTTCCAGCCCCGCCATATTTAAAAAGTCTCACAGCTGTTTACCTGTTTGCCGAGATTGTAATAACAACAAGAACTATTACAATAGGAGTGTACCAATTCATTTTTAAATCCATCTCAATGGTGCAGGCCCGAATCGATAACTATTTCAAAATGTCCAAAAGCAATTACTTTCATACTAATTTAATGACCTCACACAGCTGCAAAGTAAAATCTGCAGCTGCTGTGCAGCTTTTATAATAGCTTTGAATAAAAGAAATGAGAAACCTCAGTTTTGTATTAGATCTGCTGGGGTCCTCCCTCATGTGTGAACGCACACTGAAGGCGAAGGGTAGTTCTTATAACTAAACTCCGGAGGTGTAGTTATAGGAACTACGTTCTTAGAACCTCTCTGTCCGAATGCGCTAATACTCTTAATATTTTGACCGCCTTTAGCTTTGATTACGGCAATATTCGCTGTGTCTCTGTTTCCAGAAGCTTCTGCAATGTCAGCAGATTTTTTTTTTTATCCAGTGTTGCAATAATTTTTCTCCAAGATCTTGATGATGATGGTAGAGTCTGATCGCTGCTTCATCACTTCATCTGCCTCTCTTCTTACCCTGATGCTCCATCACTCTGAAACAGCATAAATCTGGACTCATCAGATCACATGACCTTTTTCCATTGCCCCAGAGTCCAATCTTTATGCTCCCTAGCAACCTGAAGCCTTTTTTTCTGGTTAGTCTCACCGATCAGTGGTTTTCTTAAGGCTACACAGCTGTTCAGTTCCAAGTCGCATTGTCCGTGTGGAAATGCTCTAACTTTCACCATTAAACATATCCCTGAGTTCTACTGTTGTTTTTCTTCAATTTGATCTCACCAAACGTTTAAGTGATCGATGATCACGGTCATTCAGGATTTTTTTCTGGCCACATTTCTTCCTGGAAGAAGATGGTCCCCCCTGTCCTTCCAGTGTTTAACAATGCATTGGACAGGCCTGAACCCGGTTTTAGTTTCTAGTTTCTTAAAGGATTTATACCAGTCAACACATTAATGCATAAACAACAAAGTTATTGCTCACGCCATATTTTAAAAGGAGAAAAAAAAATCCCAACATTTATTATGGGAAAATATGATGATATCTTACTCCATCGTGTAATCAAATTGGCATTAAAGGGTTAAATATCCAAAGTTGCCATTATCTGGGTTACAGAAGCTGAGTTTGGCCATATGGGTGTTTTGTTATGGCACTGAACTGAATCCATCAAAACCATGAACACCAGCATATGCCATGTTGGGGGTGAAAAGGTTTGGGAACCACTGATTTCACCAGTGTGATCTTGATGGAGAAACCCTGGAGCCATCATAAAGTTCTGAACCGGTTTACAGAGTTCAAGTAGAATCAGCCCAGATATCCAGGAAGAACTGGTCCATCAGTCCGATGCTGCCTCAGAGATGTCTGGATCTGTAAAAGCTCTTAAAGACACACAACGGAACTTTTAGCAGTTTTCTCAGTGACGCGCCCTATCGGCGACTAAACTAGCATCCATCTTGTATCATACCTGCACCGTGATTCACTCCAGCCAGTAAAAGACAGTCTTATCTTGACTCTTGTTCTGTCCCTTCCTCTCTTCCTTTTCCTCTCTTCCTTCTGTAATGTTTCCTTACCGAATCCGACATGATGTGCGTTCAAAACATTCGCGGGGTTGATCCCTGGTTTACATCCGGTTGCTAGTGAGTGACGCGGTGCTGCAGCCAATAGTCGGCTGCAACGTCACAGTCGCGTCCCGGATGGGAATCTTACATAGTGCTGTTTCTGAGCCCCGGGACGCCTCTGGGCAGTGACGGCTCAAAGATGCGCAAAATGAATGTTGGTGTGCCGAAAAAACGAGTCAGAAACGCAGATTTTTAAAGGGACACTGTGTAATCGGGAGCAGCTCCCTCGTACTTTTCATGCTGCATTCGCGTGAAACCGGGCAGACCGACGACAGCCGATGCATGTAAAGTTATCACCGGCCTCTATGTGAAGACGTGGTCCGTCAGTTACAGTGACATCAGTCCACATCTGATTTGTTGTCATGGCGATGTCGTATTGTTTTCCCTGACCCATGTTTTACCGTCTTTCGCTCGGCTTCATTGATTAAAATTACATCTGGTTTGTTACCAACGGCCGTCTGCCCGACTGCACGTGAACGCAGCATCAGTGAGACGCTAGCTTCTCCCCACTGCAGCGCGGTGACTTTTCAAAGGCATTACCTCGAACTGAGCTGAAAACTCCGGTGTGTCCGGTGAGTTTCTGTGTTTTCTTACTGTCACGCTTCTCCCGAACGCAAAAACATGGCGATACGACATGGCAGCCTCCACCGAGCCGCCCCGCTCGATGTGTAAATGAATGATACGAACGGCAAATTTAGAACTTAGAGGAGCACTTCAGTTTGTTGATGGGAGTGATTACTGATTAATGAAAAAACACTTTTGAACCAAATAATCAGTTTTTGTGAATAAAACACAGGAGAACTTACACAATATCCCTTTAAGGTCTAAAAGTTGCGTTGTGTGTCTTTAAACTCAGCCATACTGGAATGTTGTCTGCTTGTGTCTGTCCCAGTCCTGGTATTTGTGGTTCCGTTATGGTGGATCAGAGCATCTTCAGCCTGACCGGGCGGTCGTGGAGGTCCGTGAGGAGGAGCGGAGGGTAATGTGGCTTTGGTTGATGTAAAGGCAGGTGCTACCTCCTCCCTCCTTTTGACATCATTCAGGCCATAAAAACCCCAGATGTGATCAGCTGTTTGAACATTGAACCAATCAGAGCGCAGGGAGTGCTCCCGACGCTTCAGCTGCTGGGTCAAAGGTCACATGTGGAGCTTTGTTGCTACCTGATGAAGAAACCCTCAGTGTTAACATGAGGTCACACACTTAAAGGATAACTTTCTTTTTTTTTCAACCTGGACCTTATTTCTAGGAGTTTATATGTGCATTTACTCACCGGTAAAGTTTCTGCATCACTTTGAGTCCTTCGGAAGACATTACGTTGAGTTGCCCTTCGGTGTGCATCCAGTATCGGGGCAGACGGGGCGGCCACTATATAAGACATTATCTGCAGCCAAACTCTTTGATTTTCGCCAATACTTTCATTAGAATGAACGAACGAATGAGTACTATTGTCTTGTGAGTCCAGATTTAGCTTTCCGTTAGTTTTCAGGTTGTTCTACACACTTTACGGGGCTGCGCTTTCACAATGCGCGTTTCCGTAGTACATCTGGGAGGAGCAGCTGCTACCCAGACAACAACAAAAACACAATTTGCGAAACTCTGAACTCACAGGACAATAGTACGTTTTTCATAGTTTGTTCGTTCATTCTACTTAAAGTATTGATGAAATCAAGGAGTTTTGCTGCAGATAATGTCTTACAAAGTGGCTGCCCCGTCTCCGCCATTTTACTGGATGTACACCGAACGGTGACTCAACGTAATATCTTTCAAAGGAGTCAAAGTGGTGCAGAAATTTTACCGGTGAGTAAATGCACGTACAAACTCCTAGAAATAAGGTCCAGGTTGAAAAAAAGGAACTTATCTTTTAGCAGCAGATGAGGAGTTGTGAAGACTTCCTCCTCCTCCTCAGTTTGCAGCAAAGACTGTAAAAAAAAATGGACGTAGTATCCGGTCACGTCTGAAGAGCTAAAAGTGAAGCCAGTTGGGTGTCTCCCACCGTTGCCATCTTGCCATGTTGTGTGTGTCGTCACTCCCAGAAAATACTATATTGGGCAAAGCGCAACCTCGGACCAAATGATTGACAGCTGACGTACTCTGGGCTAAACAGGGGGGGCTAACTGAGCTAACTCAAAACCAACAGGAGCTAATGAAAATTAGCCCCCTAAGCGGCGGGGTAAAGGTCAGACACACTTAGACTTGCTATTAGCTACTAAAAACCGCCGTTGTGCTACTCTGCTACAAACTGAGACCTTACTGAGAGCAAAGAAGAAGCTAACTGTTAGCCACCGGTCGGCAGTGCGGCATCCAGTCTGCAGCATGTCAATCAAAAGGATACAAGTCAAGTCAACTTTATTTGTATAGCGCTTTAAACACAGCAGAACGGAGGTGAAAACAGAAATTAGGTCTCACAATGGGAAAATAGTGAGAACATTAAAACACATATGAAACAAAAGAACAATCAAAACATTGAACAGTAAAAACTATATAAATATCAGAAAAGATAAGACTAAAAACAACAGAAAATACGCCGCTGATTATGTGTAATTTCAAGATAACATCTAAACGGATGAGTCACAGAAAATTCACCCCCCTCACAGCTGACATGAAGGTAAACTTGACCTATTAAACCTAAAATGATTTTTTGAACCAGGCTGTAAACATGTTTGTTTCTGCTGTAAACATGTTTATTCTGCTGTAAAAATGTTTGTTTCTGCTGTAAACATGTTTATTCTGCTGTAAAAATGTCTGTTTCTGCTGTAAACATGTTTGTTTCTGCTGTAAACATGTTTATTCTGCTGTGAACTTGGTCTTTTTAACATGGGAGTCTGTGGGGATTTGCTCCGTTTTGGAGCCCCTAGTGGATGAAGAGAGAACTACAATTATTGGGCTACGTGGAAGTGGGCTCACTGTTCTCCAGCGGAGTTTACCCCTTGGTTTGCACTCACAGGATGAAGATGATGATAATCCTGATGAAGATGTGTGTGTGTGTGTGTCCTCAGAGTGTGATTGTAACGCAGAGGGCAGCTCATCGCCTCACTGTGCCGACTCCGGTCTCTGTCGCTGTAAAGTCGGAGCCACAGGGAGGCGCTGCGACTCCTGTCTGCCCGGATACACCTGGAGAGGAGGCGGAGTCGGATGCACAGGTACACACAGAGCAGAGACTTTCAAAGAACAAACGTCGTCATAAATACACGGATAATCGCTCATCTTCTTCCTCAGAAAACCTGTGCGATGCAGAACGCTTGATCTGTCAGAACGGAGGAACCTGCGTCGACTTCCAGCGCTGCATCTGTCTGAGCAATTTCACAGGTGAACACACTGATGATGACACAGCTCAGGTGGAGTGGGCAGGGCTTGGAGCTTGCTGATGTCATGTGTGTGTGTGTACGTAGGTACATTCTGTGAGCAGAGCGTCTGTTTGAAGAAATCTGGTTGCAAAGACAACGCTGAGAACTCCGCCTCCCTGATGACATCACCACTCTACCTGCTGATCCTCAGTCTGATCACCTCCATGCCCTCCTGACCCCACCCCCTAAAAAAGCCTGACCCACGTGTGACATCACATATTATGTAATTAAATACAAAATGAACAAAATTCATGGTTTGCTGTTTTACTGAATCAGCTTCTTCCTATAGGGTAGAGACGTGATGTTTATGAACGAATCGATTCTTTTGAACAGCTCTTTTAAATGAACGATAGGAATCAAATCTCAGTTGCGAGCCATTCATCTGAGAGCCGTTCTAGTGTGATGTCCAACATGTTTCATAAGTGTGAATGCATCTATGTGCAGAAAGAAAGAAAACTCGCAAATACCGAGTCTCAAAACGGTCACTAAAATTTGCATGGATGTATCTCAGGTTTATTCTATTTTTATTGATATTTTTTTGTGTTTCTGTATTTTTCCTGCATTTTTTAAAAATCCTATATAGTAAGCCCATTTTATAAAGATATTTAAATTTTTCATTAGTCTTTATTCTTATATTGTGAGTCATTTGCATTACTGAAATGTTCTTATGTGAAAAATTCTTGGAGTAAAGTTGTTTTGCATGGAAGTTCATTTTAGTCAGCTCAGTTTTTGTTGTGCCACAAAGATTTTTATGAGTAAAAATCCAAATTAAGTGATCTCACTGTCAAAGCATGGGGGCATGGAGCCACATTATGAAAAGTGTGCCCCATTTGCCCAGTCTAGTAGAACAATTAAACACCTATTTGGGTCACATGACCTGGAAGGTATTGAAGAAGAAAGATACAATTTGGTCATCGTTCGGAAATTTGTTGACGGTCCCTAAGTCATTTGCTAGGTGTGGGAGAAAGGAGCAGGCAGAGAGCGGCTGGCCGAAATCAGAGTGCCTGAGGGACCCAACTGCAGTCACGATACGTCGCCATATATTCAGTCCACGCCAGAAGTCCCAATTCATTAGTTTGTTCTTCATGTACCTTACTAAAATCTAACCCTTGTCCTAACCCTAACCAAAACCTAATTGTAACTTAATCTCTTAAACCTAATCTTGACCCTCAAAACGGGGTTTGGACCCGTGGGGACCAGGAAAATGTCCCCACGAAGGCAAAACGTCCTCACGGTGATGGTAAAATATGGAAAATTGTCCCCATAATGCAGCATAAACGCGCCCACATGAACAGAACTGACTGATGTCCAGATTAACACTTACTCACTAAAATCTGTAATATCTGAGTCATATCGGGGTGTCTTACGGTGTCATGATACTTGTGTACAGGTAAGTTCATCTTCTAATGCAGGGATCACCAATTCCGGTCCTGAAGGGCCGATGTCCTGCAGGTATTAGGAGCTGCCCTGCCGCAACATCCATTGTGACGTGTGCAGAGCTTGACATCAAGCTCTGCAAAAGTTTGCTAATTGCCCACTTATTGGAGTCAGGTGTGTAGCAGCAGGGGGCTCCTAATACCTGCAGGATACCGGCCCTTCAGGACCGGAATTGGTGATCCCTGTTCTAATGGAAGCTGATGACAGGTTACATCATAATCATGATCTGCTTTGACTTAAAGGGGAAGTTCGTTTTTTTTCAACCTGGACCTGTTTTCTAGCATGAAATGCGTTCATTTCCTCACTCAGACAGTTTTGGTGCAACTTGAATTCCTTCAGGAAATATTTAGATCCACTCCAGATCAGCGTATGTCCAATATAATGGAAGTGATGGGGCAACCGCGCACAGCCTCTAAATAAGGCATTATCTGCCACAAACTCCCTCATTTCACCAATGTTCCCCCCCCCTGAGCTCGAAGCGGCTTTTTTGTGGTGATTCGTCCTTAATATGGGTAGTGTCCATAGGCTAATCTAGTATGGTGTATTTAGTACATTTTTAAAGCCTAAACAGTAGAACACTGTACTTCCTACGTGCGTGTTCATGCGAGTTCGCTACACTAAAGCCACAGCAGACGACATCTCTTTATTTCTTTCTATTTCTTTTGTTAGTCCGCAGCTCGTTTGCTCTTAGCACAATGTAAACAGCAAATTTCTTCTTCTACGCTTGCACTATCGGCAGAGTAGGCGCTGAATGCCGCAGCTTCCGTAGTGTCATGAACGCATATGGACGTGCTTACAACGTTCTATTGTTTAGGCTCTAAAAATCTACTAAATGATGTCGTATCCAGTAAATTCTGGATGCTACCCACTCAGGACACTTGGATTACATTGGATGAGCAGGATGGAGGACTATTGCCAAGTTTTTGTGGACTTTTATGGACGTTTTTGTTTCAGGCACCGGTGAATCCCATGATATGACTGTCGGTGGATAACAACCCCCCTCGGATCTCCGGCTGCATTTGAGATAAGCCATTCAGAAATGGACTTGCTGGTGTGTTCTGGATCATTGTTCTGCTGCAGAACCCAAGTGCGCTTCAGCATGAGGTCACCAACAGATGGCCGGACATTCTCCTTCAGGATTTTTTGGTAGAAGCAGAATTCATGGTTCCATTTACCACAGCAAGTCCTCAAGGTCCTGAAGCAGCAAAACAGCCCCAGACCATCACACTAAAACCACCATATTTTACTTTAGGTATGATGTTCCTTTTCTGAAATGCCATGTTACTTTTATGTCAGATGTAATGGGACCTACACCTTCCAAAAAGTTCAGCTTTTGTCTCGTCAGTCCACAGAGTATTTTCCCAAAAGTCTTGGGGATCATCAAGATGCTTTCTGGCTAAACTGAGATGAGCCTTTATGTTCTTTTTGCTCAGCAGTGGTTTTGGTCTTGGAACTCTGCCATGCAGCCATTTTTGCCCCCGAGTCTCTTTCTGATGGTGGAGTCATGAACACTGACCTTAATTGAGGCAAGTGAGGCCTGCAAATCACTTTTTCACACAGGACCATGGAGGTTTGGAACATTAATTTACATCTGCAGTCGATCTGATTAAGTTACTCGTGCTTAAAAGTAGCCGCTAACATTAGCATAGCTCCAGTTTCAAGTTTCTGTAGAGGTTTCCCTGGAGAAGCTTGGCTGTAAATTCATGTCAGACGTCCACTCCTTGTGTTAATGAGGATCCAGCTCTTCAGCTCCGCATGTTTTCTTTGTGTATCGGTAGTTGTGTTTTTGTTGAGTTTTCTTGGCCGGTTATTGCATCTGTGGGCTGCACAAAACACGAGCATAGTCGCTCGCGCTGTGTTGACTCTGGTGATTGAACGACCCTTTCAATACGGCGGCGACGCATGACGCGATCCAGCACGTATTGCCAAGTATACCCAACTGCAGCCACAGACCCAGAGGCGTGTCATGAAAATGGTCGTGGTTTTCAGTGAAAATGGGCGTAGTTTGGACTAATGTGGGAGGGTGGTCGTTAGGGTTAGGGGAGGGGTTAGGGTCAGTTTCCACTCACTCCAACGGTGGGCGTGGTTTGTAGTGGCTCCGGCTGCAGCTAGGTGCTACTTTGTAATGCGGGGTCAACGTATACCGGTCTGTGGTTTTATCCCTTTAAATATAATGGATGTCTTCTTCCTGGCAGGTGGCAGGGGTGTGACAGTTCCAGGTAATTAGTTCCAGGTTCTTTTCTTTTTTTTTCATATGCTTTATTTGTATTTACAATAAGTCATACATTCCAAATCACGGACATTTCCAAAGAATTCGTATGAGGAAAACATTTGCTTGCATTTAAAACAGCACAAGCTTACAACAACAAAAAACAAAAAAGAAAATAATAGTAACTGCAGGGGATGACATTTCAACAGTATTGCAAGTGTTAAACATAAAAAAAAAAAAAAAAAAAAGGAGGAGGGTTTGGGTTTAAAAGGGATTTATTCGGTTTTCCAAAATGAAAGGAAAGGAAAAACTGGTGCAGGGTTTTGTATTCTGCAATCGTTCTCGGTGGACTGAAGTGGGGGTTTTGTTATAACAATAAAAAAAAATTAAAAAAAAAAAAAAAAATTATTTTTAATTAAAATAACCAAATAAAGTTGATAAAAATAATAAAATTATAATAAAAACAAATAAAAAAAGAAAAAAAAAAAAAAAAAAAAAATAAAAAAAATATAAAAAGAGAAAAAATGTGCTGGGGGTGGCAGTGTGTGGTGACGGGGGTGGGATGTAAAGTAAAAAGAAGAGCAAGCTAACTTTAAATTTAAATATAAAAAAAAAATAAAAAAAAATGTATATAAAGGTAGGGGAAGAAAAATAAAATAAAATAGAAAGAAAAAAAAAATGGGGGATTATTAAATAAATCACCTCTGAAGAGAAGAAAGAAATTTCTGCGGCAGGTGGTATTCTTCTGTCAACGTGTCTTCTGACGTGTCGGTGCCGTTCCTGGCCTTTAGTAAGAGTAAGAGGGCGAAACATGAGACGCAGTGCGTTGCCCTCTGCTGTAAAGAAGTAAAATAATTCCTTAATCAGATGAGAGAATCCATCATCAAAAAAACAAGAAAAAAAAAAAAAAAAAAAAAAGAGAAGGGGGAGGGGGAAGAAATAAAAAAAAAAAAAAAAAAAAAATTAAAATAAAAAACAGCATGTTTAAGGACACAGGATTGTATACCCAAAGAGCAAGAGACTCACACATTAATTCATATAACTGATTTATTGACTGGTTATTCTCCAACAACACCTTTAAAGATGTTTTGTAATTTCTAATTTTATTCTTGAAACAGTTTATGCTGGGCTTGCTATTATTCCATTTATTCTTGTGTATATGATATTTTCCCCTGGTGAAAATAATATTTATAATTTTGGATATATTTTTTGACAGACCATCAATCAAAATCATTATTTGATATTTGTTAAACAAAACAACGTTCGCAATATTTAACCATCGATAAACATCTTTCCAAAACATCATTGTGACTGAACAAGAGAAAAAAGGTGGTCAATTGTTTCATCTTCTGTCCCACTAAAAATACATGGACTGACTTCAAAACTACACCTTTTCCTTAGAGTTTCAGCAGCAGGATAAATATTATTTATTATTTTGAAGTGGATTTCTTTTACCTTGGGTAAAATTGGCCATGAAAGATAGCTATAATAAGTCTTTGTTAATGTAACTTCATTTTCTGAAATCTTTATTTTTGTTGACTTTTTGAAATCATGATATAGTTTTTCTTTTAACACACTTCCAAGTACTTTGTTGTTACATTTTCTTTCACCAAATTTCAAAGCACCAATCTTTAAATCAGGAAGTTTAACAAACACATTTGGGTTTGTGAGGATATTTTTAATCATGTATTTTAAGGGAAGTGGAATTGCTTTACTGATTTGAATAAATTCTCTATAGGAACATTTGAAGTCAAACTTTTCTACAAATGAATTAAATTGCAAAAAAAATCGCCATTGTCATCCATCAGGTCTGTAACATACAGAATCTCTTTATCATACCATCTTGTTTGTATAAAGTCTTTATGTTGATTGTTATTGTTCTATTATTCCACACGGTGGAGCTATGCGGGTGAAATTGTGTGATTTAGTTTCAGGTTCAGACTCGGACAGAGAGCAGTTTACACATAAACCTTTAATTTTCAACAAGTACAGCTTGGCAGGGTAACATCTGTGAGTTAGTTGTGTACACCGTTATTATTATTATTATTATTATTATTATTATTAAGACTTTTTTGACAGGTAAGTATAGTTTTTTTATCCATCTTTTTTCCCCCCAATATAAGACAGATATAATATAGAACAGAAATAGAACAAATAATGCAAGGGGATCAGAGAATAAGAAATTGTATGATGCTTATGAAATAATGTCATAAAGCAGACATAAAATGGTTTTAACAGCTTTCTTGTTTCTAGAATGTTGTATGTTTGAGTTCCTTTTCAAAAATTAAGAATGAGGGTTTTAGAGAAGAGAATTTAGATTCATGAATATGGTAATTTTCAAGGAATAGAATTAAACTGATGATATTTGGAAGGATTATGAGAAAATGAACCAAACGACACATCAACATATGTAAGAGTGAAATGAAAGTTTTGTTTGTGCACACCGTTATCGTTGTCGAGGAACGCAGAGATGACGTCATTAGCTTGCGCCAGCAGAGGCATCCACAGCTGATCCTGCGGCAGCATGAGGCAGCTCTGTAGGACCGGACTGACCTTGCTGATCGGAGCGGGATTCGGAGCCTCTTTAAACCGCCTGCTGAGCGACAGAGGCCGGCGGGAGGGGGAGGATGAGTCCGGTCTGCTGAGCCGGATCCCGGTCCTACCGGTACCGGGAGTCCCGCAGGTCCATGCCTCCGAGCTGACGGTGAGTGTGTTTACGCTCACACCGAGACCTTGAAGGACCCTGCGACGGTTCAGGCTCAGTCCTGGATCCCGGTATGATCCCGGTTAGTGCACGATGTCACGGGGGGGGAGGTCCTCAAGTTTCTTTAAAGAAGAGAAAAGCGACCGGAGCCACGTGGTTAATGCAAACATCCTGATAATAATCAATAAAGTCATCCCCCCCTGATCACGGACAGATCAGATGCCCCCCTCCCCCCGGGCAGGTCAGGTCAGTTCTTCTATATTTGCAGAATTAAATCATCTCAAGGCTCTTTTACAGAGTCCAGCACACTGTAGTCCACAGTGTGCGCTTCGGGGGAGCCTCCCACAAATACTGGCATATAACTAACAGCTCGACCCAAACACAAAAACACAATATACTGTAATAAGCATTGATTGTTGGAAGCACAGCCTCCGGAGCTCGGCTCGGCTGTGGGGGCCGCTGGAGATGCGCCACATCTGTGATGGCGCATCGCGGTGAAAGCAGCCTGCATGCTTATTGGGATCAGCAGCGTCCCCTGAAGTTAAACTTTGTATCATGTAACATAACAATTAAAAAAAACCCTCCTCTGATCAGGCCTGATTAACAGCTGCAGACTGACCGAGCCGGAGGTTCCAGCTGTGGCCACAGCTGGCAGCATCACAACCAGAAACACTGGATAGTTCGCTCAGACGCTTCTTGGGAAAAACTTATGATTTTAACGGTAAAAACAACATCAATATATAAAGAATTGATTTAATATTTGAAGAGTTAATTAGCAAAAACAGACGAAGACCATTTAGAAAAAACTGAGTTAACTGCTTCTGCAAATAAACTCATTTATTTCCTTGTTAGTGACCATATGGTGTAATATGCTCTTCAAGGTGTCCTATCAGAAATTAATGGGCTAGACAACGTGGAGGCGTGAACCTCTGACATCAAGCGGAGGGAGGTGGTTACCTCCGTCGGGCATCCCTTCTTTTATTTAATGTAGGACATAATAATGCCGCTTCAGTGGACATAATAATTATACCATGAGAATCATTTAAGCTACAGTGAATCTGAGAGAAATCAACACGCTTTATGTCAGTATTATAGGCTATAGAGCTCCCCGAAATTTCACAAATCATGTTTCTAGGGGAGCTCGTGTTTCATTAATGGGGGCTACAGCTCCCCCGTGGTTCGCACCCTGGTCGTCCAGTTATAATCCAGTTTAATCCATTACACGATCCTAATTAGTCCATTTATAATTACTGTGTTAATCTTAACAAATCCTGAAAAAGAACAGGCTTCCTGAGGAGAACAGTGGATTGAATCAAATCTTCCACATCTTGAGTATGTAGAGGGTAGCAGATGACCGAAGGGAAGAAAAACTTTTCATGGGGATAAAAAGTTAGTGAAGTTGAAGAAAAGTTAATCAGCAACATCCAAACAAATAAAAGCTTGAAATATATTGATTTGCATATTATTACAATATACAATATGTAAATTGCACCTTTCTTGAATTACAGAAATACAAGAACTTTTTCCGGATATTCTAATTTTTTGGGTAGTACCTGTATGCATGTATATACAGTGTGTCTCTATATAAATGTGTGGGGGCAGAGTAGCAGGCCAGTGCATCATGGAGCGTCCCCCAGCAGCCTCAGCCTACAGCAGCAGCACTACAGGGATGGATGAGGGTCACCAATCCAGACCTAACGGTCCGATTTGTCAGAGAGGAAAGTTTGAAGCCTGATCTTACAGGTAGAGATGAGGCCAAACTGGTTCCACATAGAGGGGAACCAGCCTTTCCAGTCTACTTCCAGTACAAATCACAAGTAAACCTGCAGTCTTTGTAATCTGACAACCTTCTCCTCCTCATCACTTCTCCATGAAGAGCAGGATGTTAATGATCCCGGACTGGACCCCAGAGTTCCCGTTTGTTGCTTCCTTTGTCGTGGCGTCTCATTTACGTTGTCTGTCTGGTCATCCAGGTGAGTCCAGGAGGATCAGGAGCAGTGATGAAATATGGCTTCCCCTCACTGGCCAACGTCAAGACCAGAGAGTCCTACGTCACATCGTACGACCCACGCACACGCACTGCATCGTGGGTAATAGAGAAGCTGAACCCCGCCTCTCTGACGGGGACGTCGGACAGGAAATACTGTGACTTCAAAGAGGACGACAGGTGAGGCAGAGACGCTGCAGGACAGGTGACCTGAGAGGACAGGTGACCTAGGAGGACAGGTGAGCCTAAGAGGACAGGCGACCTGAGAGGACAGGTGACCTGAGAGGACAAGTGACCTGAAAGGACAGGTGACCTGAGAGGACAGGTGACCTGAGAGGACAGGTGACCTGAGAGGACAGGTGACCTGAGAGGACAGGTGACCTGAGAGGACAAGTGACCTGAGAGGACAGGTGACCTGAGAGGACAGGTAACCTATGAGGACAGGTGTCCGAAGAGGACAGGTGACTGACGGCGTCGTCCTCTGTCCGCAGCGTGCACGTCTTCCACAGAGCGGTGAATGCGGACTACAGGGGGAGTGGCTTTGACAGAGGTCACCTGGCTGCTGCAGCCAATCACAAGTGGAGTCAGAAAGCCATGGATGACACGTTCTACCTGAGCAACGTGGCTCCACAGGTGAGCCGTCTTTTATTTGCTGCTACGGTTTAACATAAAAATGTTTTCAGAGGAGGAAGTTTGATTGGTTGACAGGACAGATACGGTCCACCGTCATTTTTGATTGGACGGTTTATATATAGTTTATGGAAATATAAATACATTTCATATTTTATTTCTAATGTGTGTGTGTGTGTGTATATATAACACACACACATATATATATATATATAAATAAACTGTATAATGTGATTATATAAATACTATATACAGTATAGTATATATATAGTATACGTAAACAGTCCTCACAATTATTCATACCCTCAAATTAAAGTAAAGGCAACAATAACAAAAGTAACATAACAAAACTAAAAAAAAATAAATAAATAAAAGTGAACAAAATTATCATTTGGCGAAATATTTTTTTTCTTTTGAATTGTTGTTGAAAATAATAATAAAGAAACCGACCAAACTCTGCTCATGAACAGTGGACCAACATACCCGTCCACAGCTGCAGAAGTCATTTCAAACATTACAGAAAACATTTCTTTGCGGTGATTGTGTCAACGTTTTGCTCTACAAACTTTTACCTTCAGAGCCCCGTCATGCTTGTTAGCTTGTTTTATTTTTGTGTGTTTTGTTTTAAATATTACTGTTGAACCACAATTCAAAATCAATCACATGAATTTCATAGAATTTGTATTTATTATTCCTTTAGTCAATTTTAGCTTGTTTCACTGACAGCTGATTTTTATCCGTCTGTAATGGGAGGATATGTATAATTTTGAGGACGACTGTATATGTATGTGTATATACACACATATATATATATTTATATATATACTTTACATTTTTCCATCAATCTTAGGTTATGTTTCTAAAAAGTTAATTAAATATGACCATTTTGGTGATAGACTTGTAATTGTTTAAACTTAAACAAAAGGGGAAATGTAAGGTTTTCATTATTTGTAGGTTATTATGCTGGTATTTTACTGGTCTGATCCACTGCAGCCCAGTTTGTTCTGTTTGTGGCCTCTAAACTAAAATGGGAACCTGCTTCCTGATTTTGGGGGGGTACTTAGCAGAAAAAATGTTTTACAGGAGGGGGTGTAATGTTGAAAAAGGGTTGAGAAGCACAGCTTTAACACACCTGTGTATGTGGTGCGTGTGCCCAGAACCCCCACCTGAACCAGAACACCTGGAACAACTTGGAGAAGCTCTGCCGCTCTTTGACTAAGAGATACCTGAACGTCTACGTGTGCACCGGCCCGCTCTACCTGCCCAGGTAACTCCGGTCAAAAGTGGTTGAAGGAGGAAGGAGGAAGGATGACATCATCAGGTGTGTTTGTATTTTAGGCAAGAACCCGACGGTAAACTCTACGTACGATATCAAGTTATTGGACGAAACCACGTTGCTGTGCCAACGCACTTTTTCAAGGTGAGTCTCAGCTGCAACTGCATAACCATCGCTGGCCGAACCCACCCGCCATTTTATTTCAGGCTCGTTCTGTAGAAGTCAGTTCATTTCTGTTCATTTGGCTTAATTCAGCTGATCTGAGGTCAGTTCGTTGATTTTTGGTCAGTTCGGTTCCTTTTTGTAATCAACACCCAATGCAGAGAAATATGTGTGTGTCAGGTATTTAGCGGTTCGAACAAACGTAATGGGGGCATCCCCATCCTAACAGCATTACATATCACTAAAAGATTAGATATTAGTAATAATGATTATGATAACTATCATAACACAAAGCTCTATCTCAGGGGTGTCAGACATTTTAGTTCAGGAGCCACATGTAACGCATTTTGATCTCAGAACCAGGAGAGAAGAGCGTGATAACCTGTAAATAAAGGGAAAAACAACAAACTTTCCCTTTGATGTCGTACAAAAAGTACAAATAATTAATCCAGATATTTGCATTTTATAATTTAAAAAAACATACCATGAATATGAAATTTCTTGAAAAAATAAGTATAGTTTTAACAAATTTTGCCTTAATTACACAGTTTTTGCCTTAGTTTTTCTTATTCACTCATTTTATTTTGTATGTTTTTTTATTTAAAACATACAAATACATATATTTTATTACATATTTGACATTTTATTTTCATACATATATATATATAAAAACATCTATTTGAAATATAACTACCGTATTTTCCGGACTATAGGTCGCATCAGTCAAAAAATGCATCATGAACAGGAAAAAAAACATAAGTCGCACCGGACTATAAGTCGTCTGTCTTTCTTTTTTTTTTTTTAATGCGGTGATTTCCGGATTTTTCTAATTTTTACTGCTAAAAATGACCCAATCAGTTCAATTCCAAAGTTAATGCCTGTAAATGATCATAAACATCATAACTAAGAAGGATAGACATGATTTTTTGAGGATTTGTTCCACCACACAGCCAGATGTCCAAAACGAACTCCTCTCGCTGAGATGGGGCTATTTTGGGATTTTTACCACAGGAGCAGAATACAGATGTCACAAGCCTAGAGCGCCCTCTTTTGACATTAGACGTTAATTTTTACTCCTTGGCTCAGTATGAATTGATACTTAAAGGTTGAATATGGAATACGGACAGAACAGCGACATCACGTGTGTCTAGGTTGTAGTTGCAACGGCAGAAAAACAACTCCAGCTGCTGGGATGCCAGGCTCGCTGCCAATGCGCAAGTGACCAACAGCCTGCAGCATGTTTAACAAGTAACACAGAGAAGTTTATAACTGACAGCTAACGTTAGCCATGTTAGCAAACAAGCTAGCTTACCGATCCAGGAGAAAAGTCGCCATTTCCGTGTTTTACTCTGTGGAAAACGTTTATGTGGGTCCATTTAGTGAAGTCTTCACCTAAATTTACTCCAGGTTTTGCTCTTCTCAGGTCACTCCTCCTCAGAAACAGATAACAATATCTCCAGGGCTCTGAAGCAGCTGCTTCACTGGTCATCTCCACAGTTTTCCCCTGTACAGGCCTGACTATGACCGAAATATTGTGTCCACACAGAGATCGTATTTGGCAACCTGCAATGGCGCCGTGTATTGGCTTATAGACGTAAATAAAATGCCATTATCGAACCCGTAAAAAATTATTTTATAATTATTTTTAGGCTAAATATAATTTTTCTGGGAAACGTTGTACTTTAATTCTGTACACCCCCAAACGACCTGTGGAGGTATTATTTTTTTTAAAATATAGCTTTTAATAAAAATGTTCCATATTCAACCTTTAAAAATAGGTGAAATTGTATATATTTTCATATAGTCACACCGGACCGTAAGTCACACAAGCAGCAAAACTATGAAAAAAGTGTGACTTATAGTCCAGAAAATACGGCAGTTATATTTAAATAGTTATATGAAAATCTAATTATACATTTTTAGATTTAATCAATTTTACTATTTTTATTTAATATGTAGAAATATTTCAGAAAAACACCTCAAGATCTAAAGGTTATTTTAAAAGTACAAATATGTACAGTAGTCCTCAAAATTATTCATACCCTCCGATTAAAGGAAAAAAAAAAAATCAGCCATCAGTGAAATAGGTTGAAATTGACAAAAGTAATGATAAATAAAAAATTCTTTGAAAATCATGAAATTGATTTTGAATTGAGGTTCAACAAAAAATATGCAAAACACACAAAAAAATAAAACAAGTTAACAAGCATGATGGGCTGCAAAGCTAAAATATGAGTCAGTCACTGGAATCAGGTGTTTTCTGTAATATTAACTTGTTGACGGGTATGTTGGTCCACTGTTCATGGGAAAGGTGCTCTAATGTGTCTGGGACAGTTTTATTTGCGTTTTCTTATTTCCAACCAAAATTCAAGAGCAATATTTTATTTCACTAAATTATAATTTTGTACACTTTTACTTATTAGTAAGTTTTAGTTTCTTGTCATTTGAATTACGATTGTGAATTGAACATTTTCTTTAGTTGGTCTGAATAATTTTGAGGACTGTAAATGTATATTTCCACGTAGTAATCCTGACCACCTGAACTGACTCACCCCATAATACAAATAAGTTGTGTGGAGTTACAGTCATTGATTGATTTTTAAAAAAAATATTTTCTCTGTCAGTAATTAAATCCATCCCATGGGCCTGATTGGACCCTGTAGGGGGCCAATTCTGGCCCCTGGCCCTTCCGATTGACACTCCTGCTGTAGATATTCAGGTTGGCTATAGCAAAGTCTAACCTGATGTCCATAATATTAAACTATTATTAGTAGTTTATAATAATGATAATTTAATCATTTCTGCTTATTTTGTGTCAGTTTAGTTAAATTCCATTCAAATTCAGCTCAGGTGAGTTAACATTAAAGTGCAGGGGTCTCATTTCTAAAACTGTACGTAGGATCTTTACTAAAAGTGTACGTACGTATTATGAATAAAATTAAATAAAATGAAAAAATACTTTATTAATCCCAGGAGGGAAGTTCAATTTTTGTAATTCTCTCTCTTTTTTTTTTAAACAATATAAGGTTTAACTATAATATAAAAAGTAAAAGTGCAACAATAATCATATATACATGTGTACACAACTGTAAGAAAACATGATAAAAAAACAACTTAGCTGACCAAAATATGAGAAGGTAGCAAGATATTGCTAAATTGTGATTTTTATTATGAGTTAGGTTATAATTTATTTCTGACAGAATGAATGCGTTTATATTCCTACAGATTAATCTCCCTGCATTGGCAGATTTATTTTGACAACCCTAAAAATCCTAAAATTTAGTTTACAGCAATTACAATCGTCTGGCGACTCTCTGAAATGATCCAAGAATCTCCAGTTCAGGAACGTTGCTCAGGGGAATCTATCGGCATCAGTCAGCAATTATGGCCCAGGGAATATTCGTGGTTTCTCCTCTTCTTTCCACGATCTTCCCGCAGTGCAGCGCGTCCGTTGTGAAGCATGACGCACGAGTGTCACGTTTACTCAGTAATTACAATCAGCCTCCACATCTTGTTACAGTTAACCTACCAGTAAGTGCCATAACTGAAGCTGTACTGTCGCTCTCTTAAATGAGGCTTATGGATCGTACAGCTCGATCCAGGAACAGACGGGGGTTTACGAGAGTCTAGTCTGATATGATAAATGCATTAACGCGGCTAAAGTTCATCATCTCACCTGGGGCCTCATGTACAAAGGGTTCGTACGCACAAAAACGTGGCGTACGATCATTTCCACGATAAAGTCGAGATGTATCAAGAATGGAGTGACCGTGGAAATGTGCGGTGCTTCACGTCAACTTCATGGCTGGCGTACGAACGTTTCTACAGTTGTGGGGACTTTGGCGACACTCGGAGGCGACGCTGGAAACTGTTTTAAGAAATAAATGTGAAAACAACCATCCTCAGACTGACTGATGTGATCAGAAACATAAACAAACAGCCCTCATAAACAATGAACACCCGCAATTATGTGTGGATATAAAAGCGCAAAGTGGAGCAAAAAAGTCTTCTGTCCAGCATGGCTGCTTTAGCTGGAAGAAGACGTTCGACATAGTGCATATGTAGAGAGCGTGTATTCAGAGGCCGAGAAGATTTGTTGATTTCATGATAATTGGCTGTTTCAGCCGCTTTAGGTTTCCAGAGACAGCGCTGTGTACAGAGCTGAAGCCAGGCTGGGGGCGCAATGCACCCAGGCCAGCTGCGCCTCCACGCGCTCCGGCGAATAAATTCACTTATATGCTGATTTATTTATTAATGCACTTAATTTGTGAGAACGTCTATATAATGATCGGGGCAATCACTTATGTCAACACAGCAGGGGGGGGACTCGGCCGGTATGGCAATTTCATAGTAGCAGGTCGGTTACGTCTGAGTCCGGGGGATGAGGAAATCCCCGAGGCTGTGACGCAGGTGATGCGGGAGGAATTCCCTCCTGCACGTCCTCTTATGGTGATAGCCTGTGTCAGCTAATAAATCCAGTATTTACAGTGACATCAGACTGTGAGGTGGAGACTGTATAAACACACGTTTCACAAATATATATTTATTAACCTTGAGACAAACCGGAGTCACCCGCGTGAACTCCCCCCACTTCTGGAAGAAGAAAAGCCGTCACGAGCAGCCGTCCTCCGATTCACATCCAACTTATAATCAGACCACTTGCGGACTCTGACCGCATCACACACTCTCCCATTCACTTTTTTGTTGGGAGTGTAATGTCGGACAACAGCGCGCTAAAGTGCACATTTTTGCGCGTTTCTACTTAAACAATCTGCCTCAAGTTTGTTCTCCGTGATTTTTTTTTTATTTTCATTCACTGTCATGCTCATATTTTGTCTTTCTGATGGTGCAGAGAGGAGAATCTCCGCTGCAGATCTCATTTAAATGTCATTTGCGTATTTATGTTGGGGGTGTGGACAGGGAGGCGTCAGGTACTCCAACATGTGCGCTCAATTCCACGTTGATTGGGATGTACAAAGGAAAAGTACTTGGATCCATGCGTGCACACAGATTCATACATCTGAAAACTTTTGTGCGTATGACGTTTTCAGGATTTCATCGTACGCCGAGTTTCAGGAGGAAATCCACGCAACTCTTTGTACATGAGGCCCCAGCAGCGCCGCCAGTTTCCCGTCTCCAAAATGTTCGTGCGCAAGGTTCGGAGTTTGCGTACAGGTGCGCACATTTTCCCGTCAGGTTTGTTTTTATGAATCAGAAACTTTGCGTGGAAAATGACTTCCACCACTTTCAGGCCCCGTTTTGTGTGTAAGCGAGCTTTATAAATGAGGCCCCTGTTCCGTTTCAGCGGTCCACCAGAACCACATGAACACAAACTATGATCAGTTAATCAATACACTAATAGATGTCGGCTCTGACCCATGCAGACAACGACTGAAGGGTAAATGTGGTGCTTTCCTTTATAAGCCTTTATTCAGCTTGTTATTGGACAACAAGTTTGGTTTTTGTGTCCAAGTTAACGTTCGTCTCCTCAGGTGGTGATCCTGGAGCAGCCGGACGGCCGGGGAGTGGAGCTCCGCTCGTACGTCTTACCGAACGAACCGGTCGATGACAAGATTCCTCTGGAGCGTTTCCTGGTTCCCATAGAAACCATCGAGCGGGCGTCAGGACTCCTGTTCGTCCCAAATATCATGAAGAAGACGAGCAGCCTGCAGGCCATCAGTTCCAGATAAACTACAGCGTCCACAATCCTTTGCTGCGGGCTGCGTGATCATTTCAATCAACGAACCACGATCACGTCTGTGTCATGTGACTGATCAGTATAACTGTGATGTAATGATTAAATGAAAACACTTCACACGAAAAACTTCTTCCAGGATGGTGAATCTATTAAATGTTGAACTGATACATAACTGAATATTGATCCTCTCCGGTCTGAATCCTGAACTCTGGTTATTGATCTGTGCTGTGTGACAGAAGGAACTGAAAATGTTTACTGAACTCAACATTTAAAAATAACTGGCAACAAAATCATAAGCAACAGATCAATACATCGGAGGGCTTAAGGATGTGCCCACCCACAGCCAATCACAGGAAGGGGGAGGGGCTTGCCACTTTCTTTGCAAAAAGTCTTCAGAGCAGCTGCTCATCTCCGCCCTGATTGGATGGTTATCAGCTGAGGTCTCTCTAATCATCCTCAAAGTCTGTGAAGATGTCGGTCAGGTGAAACGTCGTCTTCACGCGCATCTTAGGCACCTTCTTCCCGACTGCCTGCTTCCTCAGCTCAGGAACCACCTTGTGGTACAGAATGTTGATAATCTCTGAAAAGTCACCAAAGAAACAAGACGACGATGAGTCAGAGATGCTTCCTGTTCCACCTGCAACCCCAAACCCAGAAAAGTTGGGACAGTCTGTAAAATGTAAATAAAAATCTCCCAAACTACGTAGAACTGAACTAATCACATTCTGAAACTAGGGATGTTCGATATTGGCTTCTTTTTCTTTCTTTTTTTTTTACCGATATCTGATATTACGATACTGATCCATGCAGACAACTGTGAGGTTGTGCATCTCATAATTTGAAAAATACAACTATCTTCTGCTCTGAGAGCAAAGATCCTAAAATTTCCTTAACTCAGCCAAAGGAGTTCATTTTGAACATCAGACTGCCAGATATCAGATACTAGCAGATATTAGATACTACCGTACAGTTGTATGACTTATTACTTTTTTTTGCATGTTTGTCGCACTTAAATGTTTCAGATCATCAAACAAATTTAAATGTGAGGCAAAGATAACACAAGTAAACACAAAATGCAGTTTTAAATGAAGATTTTTATTTTTAAGGGGGGAAAAAAATCCAAACTTAAATGGCCCTGTGTGAAAAAGTGATTGCCCCTTAAACCTAATAACTGGTTGTTCCACCTTTAGCAGCAACAACTGCAATCAAGCGTTTGTGATAACTGGCAGTGAGTCTTCTACAGCGCTGTGGAGGAATTTTGTTCCACTCATCTTTGCAGAATTGTTGTAATTCAGCCACATTGGAGGCTTTTCCAGCATGAACCGCCTTTTTAAGGTCATGCCACAGCATCTCAATGGGATTCAGGTGGGGACTTTGACTAGGCCACTCCAAAGTCTTCATTTTGTTGTTCTTAAGCCATTCAGTAGGGATGTTATGCTCGAGCCTGTCTGCTCGACTCCGCCTCGATCTTATGAACCGGAAGTCTCGCTACCGTTGTTTTGGTGGAAGTGTCAGCATGCCAAAAGCCACGTGACCACACAAACCGAGGCCTCGTTACGTCATCCGCGAGTGTCGAGCCGAAATCTTGAAGAGACTGGGTTTATTAATCTGTCAATGCTTAATACAGGTTCCAATCGCTTGGGAATTTTTTTTAAAATAGTTAATTTATCACAGAGGATAATTCCAAGATATTAACCAAAAAGGAAACACTAACTGAAGGTTGGCAACGTATCTTTTATTATACACCGTGTCAGAGACAAGACAGCTCCAGACAGCGCTTCCCTCAGCTGCAGTACACATCCACGGCCAGCAGATGGAGCTCATGCTCACTGTCTCAAATGTCTCGAGACTTCGTGTCGATCTCTTGGCGGCTGTGTCAAAATGTCTCAGTGTCTCATGAAGCTTCGTTTTCACCATCCCTACCATTCAGAGGTGGACTTGCTGGTGTGTTCTGGATCATTGTTCTGCTGCAGAACCCAAGTGCGCTTCAGCTTGAGGTCACCAACAGATGGCCGGACATTCTCCTTCAGGATTTTTTGATAAAAGCAGAATTCATGGTTCCATTTACCACAGCAAGTCTTCCAGGTCCTGAAGCAGCAAAACAGCCCCAGACCATCACACTACCACCACCATGTTTTACTGTTGCTATGATGTTCCTTTTCTGAAATGCCGTGTTACTTTTACGCCAGATGTAATGGGACCTACACCTTCCAAAAAGTTCAGCTTTTGTCTCGTCAATCCACAGAGTATTTTCCCAAAAGTCTTGGGGATCATCAAGATGCTTTCTGGCTAAACTGAGACGAGTCTTTATGTTCTTTTTGCTCAGCAGTGGTTTTGGTCTTGGAACTCTGCCATGCAGCCATTTTTGCCCCCCAGTCTCTTTCTGATGGTGGAGTCATGAACACTGACCTTCATTGAGGCAAGTGAGGCCTGCAGTTCTTGGATGTTGTTCTGGGATCTTTTGTGACCTCTTGGATGAGTCATTGCTGTGCTCTTGGGGTAATTTTGGTCGGCCGGCCCCTCCTGGGAAGGTTCACCACTGTTCCATGTTTTCACCATTTGTGGATAATGGTTCTCACTGTGGTTCTCTGGAGTCCCAAAGCTTTAGAAATGGCTTTGGAACCTTTTACAGACTGATAGATCTCAAATCATTTGTTCCTGAATTTCTTTGGATCGCAGCATGATGTCTAGCTTCTGAGGATCTTTTGGTCAACTTCACTTTGTCAGGCAGGTCCTATTTAAGTGATTTCTTGATTGGGAACAGGTGTGGCAGTAATCAGGCCTGGGTGTGGGTAGAGAAATTGAACTCAGCTTTCTAAGGATGTGATAAACCACAATTGATTTATGTTTTAACAGAGGGGGCAATCACTTTTTCCACACAGAGCCACGGAGGTTTGGATTTTTTTCCCCCTTACTAAAAAATCTTCATTTAAAAACTGCATTTTGTGTTTACTTTTGTTCTTTGTCTAATATTTAAAATTTGTTTGATGATCTGAAAACATAAATGTGACAAACATAAAAAAAAAAAAAAAAAAAAAAAGAAACCAGAAAGGGGTCAAACACTTTCACACAACTGTATATATACACACACACACGGTTCTGAATGTATCATGTGTTCTCATATACATTCTCTATATATTTACATATAATAGTTATAATTAGTGAATGTATGTTGTATTATTATAATTTATGATTGTGAATATAAGTATATAAGAGACTCTATAGTGTTGTAGTTATTCAGTGTATGGTGTTTTTTGTAATACAGTGAATATTAACAAAATAACTATAGTGAACTTTATGGTTTATTTATTTCAATATTATAAATGTGAGTTTTGTATCCAGCCTTTGTCATTATTTCTTGCAAGTCTGAAATAAATATATATAAATGAAATATCTGGCAGCCAGATGTCCAAAATGAACTTCTCTGGCTGAGTTAAGGATATTTTGGGATCTTTGCTCTCGGAGCAGAATATAGTTGTATTTGTCATAATATGGGAGATAAAACCTCAAAGTTGTCTGCATACATCAGTATCGGTTGATATTGGAAATTAAGAGTTGGACATATCGGATATAGGATATCGGTAAAAAGCCAATATTCAACGTCCCTACAAATTTGGTCTGTTGTTGAGGAGAAAGACAAACGAAGAAGAGGAAGAGTAGAATAAAAGGCAGGAGAGGAAGAAGAGCCGTAGCTAACAGCTTCAGAGAAAAGCTGTGTGTGACGTGTGTGTTGGGTCTGCACCGTTCTACTCGATGTTTTACTGGAAATAAACTCCTTGCATTTGGTTTTTATTTACATTTACACCCAGTCCCACTTCTTCCTGACCGGCTTAAAAGTTTTCCTCTCTAGCTGAAGCGTCAGCAGTGCAGGACTCACGTTTGTTGTTTAATCGTCTCCAGTCTGGGATATTGGCAATTTTCAGTCTTTGGAACATCTTCTGGACGCATACGGGTGTCACATTCCTGATACACAACACACAGCTGCTGATAGTACCACAGTACTTCTGAGAACTCAGACTGTTGAAGCTGAGTTTGACCTATGACCTCACCCGAAAACTTTGACGATTTCACTCCAGTTGATGCAGGCAACGTCGTTCTCCGAATGCTGATACTTTGTGTACAATCTGTGACACACACACAGAG
The DNA here is from genome assembly GCA_023101725.1 of Atherinomorus stipes. Classification (NCBI taxonomy): domain Eukaryota; kingdom Metazoa; phylum Chordata; class Actinopteri; order Atheriniformes; family Atherinidae; genus Atherinomorus; species Atherinomorus stipes. Next base: position 206,071 of record JALJCO010004765.1, read on the forward strand.
AGAGAACTGTGGTCAGTAGTAGTAATGGTGATGGTGTACCACCAACACTCTGACGATGATCCCAGACCACGAACAACGTATCCGAAAGTACAGCCGCTGCATCTAACTCCGTTTGCATTTCTGATGCTGCTGGTTTGTTCTTGCTCTGATCCTGGATCAGTGTTTGCAGGTCCTGGAGCAGACTAGACGGGTCTGACCCATCTTGTTTGGCGTTTCAAATTCTGATGATGCGCTAAATCAGATATTTAAAATGAGTTGGGCATCGGCATCACCGGACCTCTGGGGGTCCGTTCACACAGCAGGACCATGACAAGATAAATAAAAAAAAACAAACAAAAAAAAAAACTGAAAGTCTGAAACTGCGAGTCGAAATCAAGCCTGTGAAGTCTCTGGAATGCGACTAGTAAGGCTGGGAAAAAATATCAATACACTGAAATATTGCAATATTTTCATGTGCAGATTTCATATTGATATTCAAAAATGCGATATTGATCTATTTTACCAACGAAATCTCGTGAGATTTTGTGAGATAAGAGTGAAATCTCGCAAGATTTCACGAAAACCCGTGAGATTTTTTGCCTTAATAATGAAATCTCGTGAGATTTCATTAGCAAAAGAGATCTATACCACATTTTTAAATAGCGATATGATATCAGCATATGAAAATATCGCGATATATCAGTGTATCGATATTTTTTTCCCAGCCCTAGCGACTAGTGTGCGCTCCCTCAGTTTCTTACACAAACTACTGCACGGCTGCCGATGTGCCAAAATGTGATCATCTGCCAAAAATTGATTAAACAGGCACGGGAGCGGAGGAGAGTCTGGCCTCAGAGCCAGAGGCGTGTCGTTACCAACGTTACTACACGACAGCTACAGCTGACCTCTTATGTAGCATTACCGAAGTACAAAAACTAGCACGTTTAGCTAACGTTAGCCTACTTAACTTTTGTGGCTCTGATTGCCCATTAACTTAGGTCATACATACGAACATCCATTAAGGACTGTAATTCAACTTCTTCAATTTAGTGGGCCTCAACTTTTATTTTCATTATTTTTCATAATATAATCAGCTG